>OY720441.1:184968877-185116377 GCA_963082915.1 Dolichopus griseipennis | reverse complement strand
AAGCAAAAAATAAAAGAATTTTTTATTATTATTAAAAATAATTAAATATTAAAATTGGGGTAAAAAAAAAATACGTCTAAACTTAATGAAGAATGAATAATGAATCATTTATTGTAAGGCATTAAAACTAAGTTCATAATACTAAAAACTTCTTCTAATTAATTTATCTATTGAAAAATATTCAAAATTTTTATTAATTTACCACTTTGAAAATATTAAGAAACAAAAAAACATTAAATAAATTACAGATTTAGAAATTTTTATACAATTGAATCAAATTTTATACACATGCGGCAATTACCTCCCTTCAGGATAATTTTTTTTTTTTCTGCACTGCAAAAGAGTTTTGTGCCTTTGATTTAAAATCTTTTTTAAATTTTTTTTCTTAATTTACTTATATTTTAATATTATATATAATTAATTTTTCAACAGTTTAATTATTTTAATTAGAAAAATTCTGGTTTAATTTAATTTATTTCTTTATAGGAATCCTAATTACTTTTCCTTGAAATATGACCTGATCCAGGAAACTCATATGAATTTAAATTTGTTTTTAATGCAAATACCATTATAAGTGTAAAGTGGAAATAGTATAAGGGATATAATAGTAACCAGACCAAGAAAAAAAAAAGAAGTGTATCATTATTCTGTATGGCCAAGGTGACTAAAAGCTAGGGCCTAAAAATAAAATAGATACTAGAGGAACCCCATTTAAAATGGTTTTTTCCTCACTTAAGCAATATCCTATTCTTAATAGCTGTTGCCTATTTGATAAGTATGACTTAAAGAATGAAATTTGAACGGTAGTAAAATTTAATTTTATAAGCTTAAAAAGTAGGATTTCGTGGTTCACGCAGTCAAAAGCTTTTTGAAGGTTAAGTAATACACATGCAACATATTTTTTTTTCGTCGATTGTTTTGGCTACATGTAAAAACAGGCAGCAGTAATATTAGACATTTTCTCAAAACCGAATTGATAGTCATTTCAGATTTTATTTAGAGATATGAAAGAATATAGTCTAATTTTTGTTATTGTTTCAAATATCTTAAAGAACCCATTTAGGATTAACATAGGTCTATGGAACAAACATGAATAAATGTGGAACAACCACTTTTTAATATGGGCATTAAAATCGCTTTTTTAGTGAATGTGGAAAAATGCTTGTTTCGAAGGACTGATTTGTAAATCTTAACAGCAGTTTGAATGATGGTTGTTAGTTGGTTTACATTTTCTATTTCTGAATTTTTACATCGTCAATGTACTTAAACTATTTTAGATGATATATTGTTGATTTTTCCATTGTAATTTTTTTTTATCTTGAATTTTGTAAGAGCAATGGCTATAATTTTGTAATCAAATAATGCATTTGTATGAAGATGCATCATTAGATCACAGTTTTTAATATAAATTTCGGTTTAAACATAATCTATTATTAAACTGGACTGGAAGTACTTGTAACTGTGTATTTCATTTATTATTTTTGTACTATTTGTATTGCACGATACGTTACCTTATACTTTACTATACGTCATCGCAGACTGCACTGCTATATACACTACTGATTCAAAATACGATTCAATTAAATAAATAATAACTACTTTTACAAATGAAAAACTAAAATCAATTATACTAAAAATATTTAATATTTTTACTAGGAAAAGAGAAGCTTGTTTCTTACCAAATCGAAATATTAAAATAAACCAAAGTTTATTACAAAACATTTAGTACAATGGGCTGATTCAATCAGGTATCTGTGTTCTATATTTGACTCAAAATTAATCTTCAATAAACATATTTCCACCACAATTGATAAAACCAATAAATACATAAAAGTCTTATATCCGTCTATTAATAAAAAATCCGAACTAAGCAAAGCTAACAAATTAATAATTATGAAAGTGTTATTTCAGAGCATCAGAAAGGCTGCGCAAATACTAATATGCAAAAAATTAAATTATCTTTAATATACCATTCTATTTCTCCACAGCCAGACTTCACAGCCTTTTAGTGATTAAAATTCAAGAATAGATTGAAAATTATTATGATCAATTTAAATATAATGCCAACAAATCATCTCATTAGAAATATATTACTAATAAACGAAAAAAATAATTATTTCAAACAAGAAATTATTTGTTATCAGTTATATTTCTATAAATTGTTAACTAGTTATAATATAGGTTTAACTTCTAGAAATTTAAATTTTACTTTTAAAAAAGTCTTCACAAAAGAATTTGTTTACTCAAGCAACCTTGAAATTCTATATTAAAATTATAAAAGAAATCAATTTGGACTCAAAGCAATTAAAGAAACATTGAGCCGGTGTAATCGAATTAGTAATACCCTACACCTGATTAATTCAAATTAAATAAAAAAATCCATAAGTCATTTTAAAACCATATAAGCTTTTATTCTGGTTTTATTGTAAGGCATTAAAACTAAGTTCATAATACTAAAAACTTCTTCTAATTAATTTATCTATTGAAAAATATTCAAAATTTTTATTAATTTACCACTTTGAAAATATTAATAAACAAAAAAACATTAAATAAATTACAGATTTAGAAATTTTTATACAATTGAATCAAATTTTATACACATGCGGCAATTACTTCCCTCCAGGATTATTATTTTTTTCTGCACTACAAGAGAATTTTGTGCCTTTGATTTAAAATCTTTTTTAAATTTTTTTTCTTAATTTACTTATATTTTAATATTATATATAATTAATTTTTCAACAGTTTAATTATTTTAATTAGAAAAATTCTGGTTTAATTTAATTTATTTCTTTATAGGAATCCTAATTACTTTTCCTTGAAATATGACCTGATCCAGGAAACTCATGTGAATTTAAATTTGTTTTTAATGCAAATACCATTATAAGTGTAAAGTGGAAATAGTATAAGGGATATAATAGTAACTAGACCACGAAAAAAAAAGGAAGTATATCATTATTTTGTATGGTCAAGGTGACTAAAAGCTAGGGTCTAAAAATAAAATAGATACTACAAGAACCCCATTTAAAATGGTTTTTTCCTAACTTAAGCAATCTGCTATTCTTAATAGCTGTTGCCTATTTGATAAGTATGACTTAAAGAATGAAATTTGAACGGTAGTAAAATTTAATTTTATAAGCTTAAAAAGTAGGATTTCGTGGTTCACGCACTCAAAAGCTTTTTGAAGGTTAAGTAATACACATGCAACATATTTGTTTTTCGTCGATTGTTTTGGCTACATGTAAAAACAGGCAGCAGTAATATTAGACATTTTCTCAAAACCGAATTGATAGTCATTTCAGATTTTATTTAGAGACATAAAAGAATATAGTCTAATTTTTGTTATTGTTTCAAATATCTTAAAGAACCCATTTAGGATTAATATAGATCTATGGAACAACCATGAATAAATGTGGAACAACCACTTTTTAATATGGGCATTAAAATCGCTTTTTTAGTGAATGTGGAAAAATGCTTGTTTCGAAGGATTGATTTGTAAATTTTACTAATGTTAAATGTTCTAAAAACTTTTTTATCAACTTAATTGAAATATTATCATATCCCGTAGCAGCTCCCGTATTATTATCTTATGGCATTATTAACTTCGCTAACATCCGTAGGAAAGATTTTGAATCTTGTAAAAATATTTCTTGCAAATTGGTTGAAATAAATGTGGTAAATGGGATTATTGTCTACGTGAAATATTGTTCTTTTGTAATATTTATGCATATTTGCATGTGCAATCACTGATCTTTAGGTTAAAGAGTTACTCTTATGTTCCAAGATTTTAATATCTTCTACAGAATCACTTACATTTTGATTAAATAATACTTTTTTAAGGGTCGATTGAAATTTCGTTAGAATAAAAGTTTTTTTAGCTTATGTGATTTGTCTTTTTACTTTAAGTTTGTATTCGTCATATAATTTTTTACCACAGGGATCATCGGGGTTTTTTTGGTGTTGTGAAATAAGACCATATGAAATAAAGCCTAAATGGGTATAAATAGGTATAAATATAGGTATAAATTTTCTGGAAAAAGCGGCAATCCTGATTTTGAAACCAACTCCAAAAACCCTCCTAATTGAATATCTGACATATACACATATACAGAATCTCATATACCGCGTATATATAAATATTCTCTAAAAGGCGTGTTTGAAACTTTTGAAACTAACTGTAAAATGCCTTCTAATTATATCTTCTAATATATAAAGAAGAAAATTTGTTTGTTTATTTACTTGTTTGTTTGTCCAGGATTCACTTGAAAACGACTGGTCCGATTGTCACAAAGTTTTAAAGGAATAATTCTGAGAGTACGGGGGGTGACATAGGCTATGTCACAGTTTTATAAGTCAACAGATTGCGACTCCAGAGCCGTTTCAAACTTTTCCTTTTTTTTTTATGTCGAGTCAAAACGGTTTGACCGATTGACTTGAAAATTTGCACAAATCTTCCTCTTAGCAACTGGAATTATTTGTATAAATTTGGTTGGAATGAATTAACCCATTTCGGCCCGGGGGGCTTCCAAAAAATTTTGTATTTCCAATTTGTGTCCAGTTTTACAGGGTGCTTTTGCACTCAAATATAGAGGCTGACACAAATTTTTGTTGAGTTCGGTTAACCCGTTTGGGCACGAGAGTTACGTCACAGTTGGTAACCCCAACCAAGATAGTAATTAATGAACCTCCAATAGAAGATAAAACTCAATTTCACGTTTATAAAATTTAAAATATTAATTTCCTTTTATTCTTTTCAATTTTATACAAAAACATAATTAGCCACATTTTTGTATACTAAGCATAATTACGGTCAATTGCATTTGAACTAATTTTAAATATGTAATTGCACTTGAAATAATTTAACTTTATAAATGTAATATGAAACCCAACATATGGTGAAATAATTTTGTACACAAAATTCAGTACGAACATTTATTATATTAATATTGATTTTGTAATAAGTAAAAACTCAAGTAAATTTCCTTTTTGTAATTCGATACTGAATTTTGTTTCGAAAGATATTTTCGACTAATAAATTAAAATTAGTATTAAGTAAGATAAAGCAAATTGTTTTTGTAAAATAAAAATAATGATTATTGTAATATTAAAAAATTGATTTGTTAAAAAAAGTTAGTCTTAAGACCAAACTCAAACTATAAAGTTGAGAAAAATAAAATTCAAACAATATAGATTAAAATATTGTGTTTTTATTTTAAAAACCCATAATTCGAGGGCTCAATGAAGCTTTTTTCAATATTTTTGATGCCGAGTCGAAACGGTTTGAATGATTAACCTAAAATTTTACACAAATTTTCCCCTTAGCAACCGGAATTAATGGTATAAATTTGGTTGGAATCAATTAACCCATTTCGGCCTAGCGGGCTTCCAAAAAATTTTGTGTTTCCGATTTGTGTCAAACAGGGTGATTTTGCAGTCGCAAAGAGAGGCTGGCAACTCCGCCGTAGCCTGTCCCAAGCCCGGTTGAGAAAGGAGGAGGGAAGAATAGTTGCAACCTGAATGGCCACATACATTGGCGTCTCAGGAAGTAGGAAAACGCTATATAATGCAATTGAACTCGTAACATAGTTATGAGAACTTCAACGCATTATATGGCAAATTCTGAAGCAACTCTTCAAACTCAACGGCCCTCCAGTCTGGGGGGTTGGCGTAAGGTTAACTACCTTACCCATAAAAACCAACAAATAGTTATGAATGACGAAAATGCCTCGGATTAGAGAACGAAACGAATAGATTACACGGAAAACGACCATGGAACAACTATAAGGACAAAGATTTAAGAATTTGCTCCTGGAATGTAAGAACACTCTACACCCCAGGAGCATCTAACAATTTGGAAAAGGTTCTCGCGCAGTATAAAGCCGATATTACTGCGATACAGGAAATACGTTGGAAAGGAACCGGTACACTAAAAAAGCGAAAATGCGACATTTACTACAGCTGCCATGAAAAGCACCACATATTAGGATGCGGTTTTGTAGTGGGAGAAAGGTTGAGGTCGTTGGTCATTGACTTTACACCTGTCAATGAACGACTTGCAACCATCCGCATCAAAGGCAGATTTTACAACATCTCCATAATATGTGCGCATGCTCCTACCGACGAAGCAGAGGATGCAGACAAGGAAGAATATTACGATACCCTTGAGCGAACATACGCAGCCTGCCCCGAACACGATGCCAAGATTGTAATCGGAGATTTTAATGCTAAAGTCGGTAGAGAAGCAATACATGGAAAAACAATTGGTAATCATAGTCTCCACAACACCACCACAGACAATGGTTACCGATTAGTTAATTTTGCAGCTGCGCGTAACATGGTTATAAGTAGCACCAAATTTCCACATAAGAACATCCACAAAATAACCTGGCTATCCCCTGATGGTCGTACATCTAATCAGATTGACCATCTATTGATTGACGCACGACACTCAACATCCGTGCTAGATGTATGAACCTTCAGAGGGGCTAACATCGACTCTGATCATTATCTAATAGAAGCACAATTCAGAGCACGAATATCTAATGTGAGGAAGCTGCAGAACACACGACCAGAAAAATTCCACATTAGAAGCCTACAAACGCTTGATATAGCCAGAGAATACAGCCAACAAATTAGCTCTAGACTCCAATCGGCACCTCCTTTGAATAATCCATCCATCGATGAACAATGGCAACATTGTTCTAACATTATCAAGGAGGTGGCTTCAAATACCATAGGTTTCGAACCAACACCAACCAGAAACCCTTGGTATGATGAAGAATGCTCAATTAAAACAGCACTCAAAAATGTAGCATACCGCAAGACCCTGCAGAGGAAAACCAGAGCGGCGCAGGAGGAGTACAGAGCTAAAAGACGAGATGAAAAGTACACCATTAGGCGAAAAAAAGGGTTTATGAAAAATCTCGTCTTGTGAACATTGAAACATGCAGAGACAGAGGCGAAGTACGTAAGTTCTACAAACAAGCCAAGCAGTTGGCAGCTGGCTACAAACAACGTACACACGCGCTTAAAGACAGCATGGGAAATTTGGTAACCGATACGCGAGAGATATTGAAGACATGGAAACAACATTTCGAACAGTTGTTAAATGATGGGCATACAGAACACCAGAATAATGCACCAGTCACAATGATCAACGATGACGAAACACTACCACCGAGCCTAATGGAAGTTGATCAAGCCATTCAGAAACTGAAAAATAACAAAGCTGCTGGTTCAGATGGAATCCCAGCTGAGTTATTTAAGGTAGCAGGAGAAGATTTGGTTAGGAGCATGCACCAAATCATCACCAGAGTCTGGATGGAAGAATGCATGCCCGAAGACTGGAACATTAGCACCATATGCCCCATCCACAAAAAGGGCGATGCCATGTCATGTGCCAACTATAGAGGAATATCTCTATTGAATGTCGCGTACAAGATCCTTTCCAACGTAATATGCGAACGACTGAAACCACATTGCAATAACATCATAGGCAACTACCAATATGGTTTCCGTCCTGGTAAGTCTACCATCGACCAAATCTTCGCATTGAGGCAAATCCTGGAGAAGACCCATGAATTTCAAATCGATACACACCATCTTTTTATCGATTTTAAGGCAGCCTACGACAGTATCTATCGCCGGGAACTGTACATTGCAATGTCGGAATATAGCATACCATCCAAGCTTATCCGACTTTGCCAAGTAACATTGGAGAAATGTGCAGTTGCTATTGGAGGAAATATGTCGGAGCTCTTTCGCACATGCACCGGCTTCCGTCAAGGTGATGCACTGTCGTGCGACTTCTTCAATTTAGTGCTCGAACAGATTATACGCCGCTCTGGTGTCAACACCGAAGGAACAATCTTCAGAAAATCTGTTCAGCTATTAGGCTTCGCGGACGACGTCGACATAATAACAACATCACAACGAGCCGTCATCGAAGCCTTCGTCCGTATTGAAGTAGAAGCAAAGAAAATGGGTCTTCTAGTAAACGAGAACAAAACGAAGTATATGTTATCAACAAATAAAGAGGCCAGAATACATCGAGCAGGTCCAAACATCACTGTTGGTACATATAACTTTGAGGTAGTTAAGGAGTTTGTCTACCTAGGTACAAATGTAAACTCCGCAAATGACATCAATGTGGAGATCCGACGAAGAATAAACCTAGCAAACCGCTGCTACTTCGGTTTGTCAAAACAACTGGGTTCAAAACTCCTCTCGCGCAGTTCCAAAGTGCAACTGTACAAAACGCTCATACTTCCGGTGCTACTATATGGAGCAGAATGCTGGACATTGCCCAGAGCAAGTGAGCAAGCACTTGGAACTTTCGAGCGAAAGATTCTTCGTCGAGTGTTCGGTCCTTACTGCGACGATGGGACCTGGAGAAGATGATACAATGCCGAGATCTATCAGCTGTACGGTGACGTAGACCTAGTTCAAAAAATTAAGATCAAAAGGCTGCAATGGCTAGGTCACGTTGAGCGAATGGACAACAATGCTCCAGCTAAAAAGATCCTCAAAGCCAGGCCAGAGGGAACACGTCACAGAGGTCGCCCAAACCTTCGTTGGAGAGACGAGATTTCGACAGACATTAGAAGGCTCCAAATCTCCAATTGGAGAGAATCTGCTCGGGACCGAACGAGGTGGAGAGGAACGCTTCGCCAGGCCCAGGACCTTCATGGTCTGTAGCGCCACCTAAGTAAGTAAAGAGAGGCTGGCACAAGTTTTACTTAAGCTCGATTAACCCATTTTCCACGACGACGCGTGAAGTTTTCTATAAATTTTATTTGAATTTCAATTGAAAATTTTGTCTAGCATTTAAATTATAAAGACCCATAGGGCTAATTTGGTTTTGACCTGTTTACTCGTTTTACACAAAGATTCAATGAAATTTTAAAATTTTTGGTATTGACGCAAGTTAACCTTTATTCCAAAAGCTCTCTTATTTAATAAGACTAACTTTTTTGCTCTCCTTTAATAGTCTCAAATAGTGCAAAAGCTAAATGAGATAATATTAATAATAATAAAAATAAAGCTAATAAAGAATCCGAATAATAAAATCTTTAAATTTAAATAACGTAACATGTTCCTTCTCAACATTTTTTCGTAAGTCTTTGTTTTTTATTCTACTTTGCAGTTGTTATTTGTTACAGTTTTTCCAAAAAAGAAGCCTACATTTCTCTCATAAAATCATAAAAAAACGAGTAAGAACGTAGTAGAACTTTCAGGCAAGTACAGAACAAAATATAAGTTGGAAAGCAGATTTTTGAACCGTTTCTAAACCATCGACTATATCTTATTCAAACTTTGGCAATTCAAGAAAACTACTATTGACATAGTATAATGACATAATGGCAAATTTAGTATACCCTTTTGACCAATAGTCATTTTAATTCAGGTATCATTATTCGCCGGAAATCCAAAATCCTCAACTCCATAGTCAACGAGCACCAAATTGTCAAGAAGCACCACGTATAGCAAAATTAGATAGTCATTTTAATTTAGGTATCATTATTCGCCGATAACCCACCATCCTCAACTTCATAGTCAAGGAGCACCAAATTGTCAAGAAGCACTATACGTGGTTAAAATTTAGAGATAATTGTTCAAACTGGTTTGCAAACTGTTTTTTAACGTTTTTGATTCGCAATCGATTAAAAGAACTCGACAAAACATTTTTTTAAGCATTCCCCTAATTCAAAGAAGTTTTACCTACTTTCAAAAATTTAACGTAATTTACTTACAAAATTTTTTTTTTCAATAATGGTAGGAATGATAAGTATATACATGCAAGTTACATATTCGTCTATTGAACCAACCAATACTTCAATACTAAAAACTTCCGTTCCCATAAAAATTCCTTAAATATTTTCTTTGATATAAATATTCTACAATTGAATATTTATTCATAATAGTTAAAAAACATTTCGAAACACGTTTTTGCTTACTAATCATAATTCACGTTAGTACAGTTAATTCATTAAAACGGTAGTACAGTTATTTCGTTAAACTTAAAGTAAGTAATTAAAATTCCATTGGTGTCATATAACAAATTTATGTGATGTTACTTTTTACTCGTGGCAGTTCAAATCTAATCGTTATCATGTCAACAAGTGTATTAACATAATAAATAAATACCTAATATATTTAATTTAAAGTTAATAAGAGGAAATAATAAAGTAAATAAAATCATACTATTGTTTAAAGATTAAAATACAAGTTAACAATTATACTAACTTAATAAATAATTAATATTTTAAATTTAAGGATATTAAAAAGAATTAATAAAGTCAATAAAACTATATTATTGTTATAAAATAAAATTAACGGTGTTTTGTTTTTTTTTATTGTATTTATTTATATATAAAATATTTTTTTTTTTTTTGTTTGAAGAACCTAAAATATCAAATTGGCGCAGTCGGTAGGATTGCCCAAATTAATACAAAGTTTAAAAAAATATATAAATAATAAAGTGAATAAGAGCAATCTTAAAACAATATTTATAACTATTAAACTATCTGTGTTAATTTTCTTTTTTAAGAACAAAGGGGCAATTTAAGAAAAAAACAAGTAAAGAAACAGTCAGTCGGTGCAACCGACTTAGAAATACCCTACACCTATTTGGTTCAAATTTAATGACATATCCATTAGTTATTTTAACGCCATACAAGCTGTTATTAATTTGATTGTAAGACATAGCTAACCAAATTAACTTTATAATACTAAAAACATTTTCTAATTACACTATCTCTTAAAAAATATTACAAATTCTTACTAATTTATTTATTTAAAAATATTAAAAAACAAAAAAAACCTTGTTATAAATGAAAATATATTTATTCCAATTCAATTACAAAATGAAAAAATTCTAGTTATTAAATTTTGTGATAAAAAATTTTGTGCTAATTTTAAATTTTGTGCTAATCAAAACATAATATATTTAATAATCCAAATTTTTCAAAATTGCAATTATTTTAAATGGCTAGTTAATATACTTAATAGAAAAGCTTATACGCAAAATATGCAATAAATGTATTTCTAAAATACAATTACAAATTTACACCTTTTCATATAATTCATTTAAATATAAAAATAAATTTTACATAAATGCAGCAAGTACCTTTGAACATAGCTGCACCACTACAATTAAGCCCAAATTTCGGGGACACATAGGAAATAGGAAATATATTCTTTGGCTTCGAAATTATACTCGTTCGGCCTCAAATCGATCAAAAGCTTCTAGAATCCGAACTCATTGACCAAACTCGACCAGAACCAATTCCAATGGTACTTTCATTAGTAGTAACCTAGAGTTTAAATTTCATCAAAATAGCGGCATTATTTTTTAAGTTATGGGGTTTTTAAGATATATGTTTGTTAGCCCTTGAACTTTTCAAGGGTTCCAGAACCCGAAATTATGGTGCAATTTCGCCCATATGCAGTTCCCGTCATACTTTCAATACTATTTAACCCTTGTACACAATTGGAAGGTTATATCTTAATTTTAAGTTACTAGTTTTATTAATTTCGATGATAAACTTTTACACATGGGAAGTCTAAGAAAGGTACAAAATTAGAGGGACACGCAGGAAATAGTAAAGAACACCCATGTGCCAAATTTGAAGCTTCTACATTTGTTTCAAGTTACTATCTTTATTAATTTCGAAAATATGCTTTAAGGTCCTTGGAACTGAGTGGCTGGTCCACACCCACTACTCCAATTGGGCTCAAATTTCAAGGACACTAAGGAAATCGAAAGCGACACTGTGAAACCAAATTTGGAGGTTTTATCTTCATTGGTTTCGGAATTATGCTAGTTTGGCCTAAATTCGATCAAAAAGTTCTAAGTTCCGAACCCATTGTTTTCGAACTCAGTTTCATTACCAATAACCTACAGCACAAATATCATGAAGATAGCGTCATTTGTTGTTGAATTATCGTGATTATTTATATATGTTCGTTAGCCCTGAAACCGATTAAAAGGTCCAGAATCCGAACCCTTGGGCTGATTTCGCCCTTATGCAGTCCACGTTTAACTTTAAGCACTAGTTAACCCTTGAACACAATTTGAACGTTCTATCTTGATTTTAAATTACTATTTTTAATAATTTCTATTATAAGCTTTTAAAACTTACGAGGTCTAGGGATACTGAACCGCGACTCCAATTAATCCCAAATTAGGGGGACACGAAAGGGATAGTAAAGAACACCCTTGTGCCAAATTTGAAGCGTCTACATTTTTTTAAGTTGTTATCTTTATTAATTTTAAAGATATGCTTTAAGGTCTTCGGAAATGTATGGCTGGTCCCCGACCCACTACTCCAATGGGGCCCAAATTTCAAAGACATTAAGGAAATAGAAAAGGACACCCTGATACAAAATTTGGAGGTTCTATCTTCTTTGGTTTCGGAATTATGCTCGTTTGGCCTAAATTCGATCAAAAAGTTCTAGGTTCCGAACCCATAGTTCAATCCCGAATTTACGCAAACCCCGAAGTAGTTTCATTACTAGTAACCTACAGCACAAACTTGATGAAGAAAGCGTCATTAGTTGTTGAGATATTGTGATTTTTTATATATGATCGTTAGCCCTTCGATGGATTAAAAGGCCCAGAATCGAAACCAATGGGCCGATTTCGCCCATATGCAATCCCCGCCGTACTTTCAGTCCTAGTAACCTCCAGTTAAAATTTCAGCAAGATAGCTCCATTATTTTTTGAGTTATCGTACCTACGGACGGACGGACGGACATGGCTATATCGACTCAGGAGGTCACGCTGATCACAAATATATAAACTTTTCCACATCTAGCGCGCTTCCTTTAGGTGGTTACAAACACCATACCAAAGTTAATATACAAAAGGTCGTCTAATTGCAGTAAAGTTATCAATGAAATAAATAACAATGGCATTAAAATATGTGATAATTTTCGATAATATTATTGATGCAGAAAAATACACAGTAAAAAACACAATTACTGAACGATCTATTTTTCTAAGAAAAACAAATGAAATAGAAGTATTAAAAATCATTAAGCTGCTAAAAAATAGTTCACCAGGTGTTGATGGCATAACAGCATCAAATCTAAGGCATGTGGCAACCATTATAGCACCCAAGCTCGCTTACTTAATAAATTATTGTTTAACAACTGGTATTTATCCTGAATGTCTAAAATCGAGTATGGTTGTGCCAATATACAAATCAGGAGCAACCAATGATGTATCAAATTACAGGCCTATTACTTTAACAAGTTGCTTGGGAAAAATATTTGAAAAAATAATAAATAATAGAATACAGAATTTTATTCAAATGGTAGTAGGTTTTGATGATAATCAATTTGGATTTCAAAAAGATATTGGAACCGATTCGGCAGTCTTAGCATCAACAAACTCTATAGTAAGCAAATTAAATGCAGGGAACTATGTATGTTCAGTATTCGTTGATTTAAAAAAAGCATTCGATACAGTTGATCATAGAATCCTGTTAAACAGACTCTATGAAATCGTTATAAGAGGAACAGCTCTGGATCTTCTTAGATCTTATTTACAAAATAGAAAAATAGCTACAAGAGTTAATGATGTATTGAGTAACCAGTGTAGTATAAACATAGGTGTTCCACAAGGATCAGTGCTCGGGCCTACTTTGTATCTGCTTTACATCCATAACATCCAATGTGCTAATTTACAAGCCGATTACAAGATATTTGCGGATGACACATTGCTCATTTACAGTGCTAAAACCAAAGATGAATTAGAAAGAATAATAAATGAGGATTTGTACAAATATATTAATTGGCTTAAAGGCAACAAATTAAGTATAAATGCTGATAAAACTAAATTTATCACATATAAAATGAGGAATAAAGCTGATATAAATCTAAAACTATTAATAAACAATGTCCAAATTGAAAGAGTTGATACATATAAATACCTTGGTGTAATAATTGATGAAAAACTGAGATGGGAAAATCATATCAATAAAATAGCATCCAAAATTGCGCCAATGCTTGGTGCCATTAAAAGAAGTGGAATTAAACTAAACAGGAAAGCTGCCAATAATATATATCATGCTCATATCATGTCACATATTAGGTATAATATATGTAACTGGTCCAGTTGCGCTACATGGCAGAAAGACAAGGTCAGTACTTTGATAAACAGAGCAATAAAAAAATTATACGAGTTTAGCTGGCTGACACCAACAGTCGAAATTTATAAAAAAACGGGATATTTGATGCTTCCGGAAATTATTATTATGGAAAAAGCCAAATTAATTTTTAAACTGGAAAAAGGAATTTACAGGAAGAATATTAATGTTACGAAAAGAAATAGTGTACATAACTATAACACCAGAAGCCTGAACTATTTAAATCATACAAGATCTAGAACGGAGTTATCTCACAGCAGCGGATTATCCTCAGCTATAAGAATCTATAATAAGCAACCAAATGATCTTAAACAGACCTCTAACATCAAATTATTTGTTAAAAATCTGAAGTACCTACTAAAGCGGGATACCATATTGCTTGACAGCGTTATGCAGAATGAATAATTGTATTAACATAATAATAATTTAATTAATATTATATAACTTTAATAACTTATATATATATATATTTATATATTGATATATATTATATACGTATACATGTATTTTTTTGCTTGTCTTTATTTAGTTTAGTTGTAGGTTAATCTGTGTTATTTTATACCAAAATCAATCAATTGTTTTGTTTATAGCACAGTTAAAATAAAAAAAAAAAATAAATAAAAAAGTATTATAATATGTTATATAAAAGTAAAACTATAAAAAAAAGCATTTGTAATAGACAATAAGAAAGCTAAATAAAGTATATCAATTTTAAAGTAAAAAAAAAGAATAACAAATGCAACGTGGGTTCAAATTAAGAAAAATTTAAAAAGATCATTTGGCATCCAAGATAGTCACCTAAAATTAAAGGAAAAAGCTGACTCCATCCAATATGGTAATGTAAGTCAATATTTTAATTCTTTACTAACAATATTAGATAGTCTCAAATATAAACTGGATGATTCAAAACCCACTGAATTTAATCCAAGTAACAAAGAAATTTCTATATTAGATAAATTTTTAAACAAAATTTCTCGAAATGATAGCATGTTTTTAAGAACAAAAAATGTAACCACTTTAGAAGACGCTTATTATAAGCTCCTCCAAACGGGCATCAGTAATTATGAAAACAAAAATAAAAATAATTTCAATGGTCGTTGTCGTTTTAACTATAGCGTATTAGTTTTATTTAAATTATCGTTTTAACGGTAATTTAAATAAAACTAATACGCGGAATTTTAATAATAACAATAATAATAATTTTATCAACCCTAGGAAAAATTCTCCAAATAATGGTAGCAATTCTTTTAAAAAATACGGAAGTAATAATAACAACCGGTTTAATAATAATAACAAATATAATAATTCATTCAATAACAATAGAGTGGTAATTTTAGTAGTAGGAATAATTATCCAAACAACCCCCGGGGTTCTCAACAAATTTCTAACAATAATGTAGAACCAATGGATGTTGTAGAAACACCAAGTCAAGAAGAAAATTTTCTATTGGCCCCTCAGAACTGCTTTACCGATAGTTGAACTAAATATAAATAAAAAAAAATTTAAATGTCTGATAGATACCGGTACTACAATGTCAATAATAAATAAAAATTCATTTCCAAATATTAAAAGAACAAAAATAAAACCACCAATAGAAATATTAACTTTAGTCGGGAAAACAAAAATTTTCGAAGAGATCATTACAGAAGTTCCTAACGAATTTAACCACCAAGCCGATATGGTTTGGAAATTAATAAATTTAAATAATAAAAAATTCGAAGCTATTCTAGGTCAAAATATTCTAAGAGCAATCGGTGCAAAAATTGATTTTAAAAATAATTCCATAGAAATTATGGGTAAAACAACTAAATATATAAATTCATGCCCATTTGATGAAATTCATCAACTTTATCCAATAGATTTAAATTCTAAAAATCTTTTTGAACATATAAAAACAAGTCACTTTAATAACGAAGAAAAAATAATTCTAAAATAGATCATTCACAAAAATACCGATTTATTTTACCAAGAAGGACAACAATTTACAAATATTAATAGTATAAAACATGAAATCATAACAACCCATAGTAAACCTATATATTCGAAAATTTACCGCTTCCCTAAAATTCATGAAAGAGATGTAGAGAAGCAAATTTCCGAAATGTTGAGTCAAGGAATAATTAAACCTAGCAATTCACCATATAGTTTCCCTATTTGGGTGGTCCCGAAGAAATAGGACCAATCAGGAATACGAAAATGGAGAATTGTTGTCGACTATAGAAAATTAAATGAAATAACTATAGACGACAAATTTCCCATTCCCAACATAGAGTCATTATTCGACAAGTTGGGAAAAGCTCAATATTTCTCAACAATTGATTTGGCCAAAGGCTTTCATCAAATCCTAGTGGATGAGAAAGACCAGCCAAAAACAGCTTTTTTGACCCCTCAAGGTCACTACGAATATGTCAGGATGCCATTCGGATTAAAGAATGCTCCTGCCACATTCCAACGAATGATCCATCATGGGAGTTTATAAATGTTTGCTGCGTAGTATATCTTGACGATATACTAATTTTCAGCACATCTTTACAAGAACACGAAAATGCTATCAATAATATTTTTGAAAAATTAAGAAAATATAGTTTAAAAATCCAAATTGACAAATGTTCATTTTTCGCAAAAGAATCAGAATATTTCGGACATCTTTTAACAAATAAGGGTATCAAACCAAATCCTAGTAAAATTGAAACAATAGAAAAACTTAAATTACCAACTACTCAAAAAGCCATTAAAAGTTTCCTAGGAATTACGGGATATTATCGTAAGTTTATTAAAGACTACGCGAAAATAGCCAACCATTAACTCACTGTTTAAAGAAAAATAACAAAGTTGACATAAATAATCCAAAGTATATAGAAGCATTTAATAAATTGAAAGACATAATTAGTAAAGATCCGATATTAAAACGAGCTGGCTTATAACAAGACCATGCATTCTACAACCCAAGTAAGACCCACTGATTTTATTAATGGTAAAATAACTAGTTTTGAAAATATAAAAATTAATATTCAGGAAAAGAAAGAAAAAATTATTAATAAATTAAACGAAAACAAGACACATTTTCAATTACCAAATACTAACGAAATTTTAGTAAACAATTTACAATAGCGGGTGTAAGATACAAAGAATTACCAAAATATAAAAAAATTAAAATTAATATAAATAATAATAAAATTATCGATAATAAAAATCACAACATTCACCGAATTCGTACTAAAAGAAAATTTTAATTTACAGGTACTAAAAATAATTACAATAATCCTAACAATAATAATGATATCGCCATGTCAAGCAACAATCACCGTGACTAAACTGGATACTGAAGCAGGTTACACCACAATACAACAAAATCCCGTTGAAATAATAGATAGTTACGATAAAATCATCCATATTATTAACCTAAACCAAATCGAACAATTAATAAATATAATAGAAAACCAAATTACCAATTCGTATCAAATTTATACTAATTAAAATTCATATATAATATTACAAAATAGAATAAATAAAGTTAAACATTCATTTAAAACTCTTATACCTTTAAGACATAAAAGAGCCTTAATGAATATCGGCGGCTCTTTGTTAAAATTTATCTTCGGCACTATGGATCAAGAAGATAAAATAGAAATCGAAAACCATTTAAAATTAAATGACGGAGATAATAAAAACTTAATAACAACAACTAATAAACAAATTAAAATAAACTCTATAATTCAAGACAAAAAATAACATAAATCAAACCAATTTAATTATAGAAAAAATTTCAAATTACGTTTCAAACGATCATAGAAATGTATTAAACCAATTACAATATTTAAACATTCGAGAAAATACAGGAAAATGTAATGTTCGTAAGACATCAAACAATGATAAGACCAATTCTAACTCCAGAAGAAATCGATGATACATTTTCAAGATTCAAGAATTAAATTAGCTACTAGAAATAATACATTAATTTTCATTTTACAAATCCCTAAAATAAGCGAATAAAAAGCAAATAGTTTTAAAATAATCCCTGTTCCAAATTCAAAATTTGAGCAAATTTCCATAGATATCTCAAACGTTATTACTTTTGATAATAAAACATTCTATAATAACGAGGAAAAATATAAGAACAAATTAAAACCAGTTTCAAAATGTTTATCAAGTTTAATAAATAAATCATACGACAATTGTTCTAAAAATATAGTAAATCTTTTTGAAATAATGGAAATTGACATTGCTATAGTATTAGTAATAAATGCAAAAAATGTAAAACTGATTAATGATTGTAATAAAATAGAATTTAATCTAAAAAAAATTATATATTTTTTGAAAATTGTACTATAAACATTAACAATTCAAAATTTTCTAATAAACAAATAGAATATAAGGAAAAATTTTTCATTCCAAATTATTTAACTTGTAAATTTGAAAACACTTAATATAAAACAAATTGAAAATAACGAAGAAATTAAATCTATAAATTCTGAAAAACATAAGAATAAAATTGTTATATATTTAAATACAACGTTTTGTATAATTTGTATAATATTAATAATAGCCATATGTTTGTACAAGAAGAAATATTACATAAATTTGTCAAAAAAAGATAATAGTAAAAATGTTACATTTTTGGGAAAGTTACATATTCGTCTATTGAACCAACCAATACTTCAATACTAAAAACTTCTGTTCCCATAAAAATTCCTAAAATATATTCATTCTACAATTGAATATTTATTCATAATAATTAAAGAACATTTCGAAACACGTTTTTTGCTTACTAATCATAATTCACGTTAGTACAGTTAATTCATTAAAACGTTAGTACAGTTATTTCGTTAAACTTAAAGTAAGTAATAAAAATTCCATTGGTATCATATTAGAAATTTATGGGATGTTACTTTTTATTCGGGGCAGTTCAAATCTGATCGTTATCATGTCAACAAGTGTATTAATTTAACGAAAAAGAGTAAAATAAATAAGACAAAACCTGAAGTTAAGGCTTTACAAACCCCAATTGTTACAACAAAGCCTTCGTTTACTCTTTGCATTTCAAGGCTAAATTGTAAAATGACTGAAAAAAGCCTTGAGAGCTTTATTAAACAAAAATTTAAGTGTGATATAGCAATTTGTAAAAAAGTTACTCCCAAAAGGATCCGGAATCCAAAATACCTGTCATTTAAATTGTCCGTTCCTGATATGATGGTTGAGAAGGTGGGAAATCTTAAATTTTGGAAGAAGGGAACGAAAATTATAAAATTTCGGGATGTAAGAGGTGACAAAAATAAAATTAATAAAAATAAAAATAATGATAATAATCGTAAAAATAAAAATATATCTAGTAATAAAAGTAATAAGACTAATAAAAATAAATATAATAATAACAATAATAATAATAATAACAATAATAATAATAATAGTTCTGGAAATAGTAATATTAACTCTGACAATAGAAATACTAATACTAGCATTAACGTTAATAATATAACTGTACATCCTAATAATAGCGCAACTGCTAACAATTCAACTAATTCTAACTCAACAGATTCAAATAATTCTATAAACACTAAATTAAATACTAATAACAGTACTTCAAACATAAATCAGAACAAAATTTGTCATAACTACAATACTATTCAGAACAATAATAACAATACAAACACTTTAAATACTTCATCAGTAACTAAAGAGCCTGAAATTGTCAATGGTAATTCTACTACAGTTATTGAACCTCCTCCTTCTTCTTTGACTCTCCAAACACTCCTTCTACTTCTAAGTTCGTAAAATTTGTGCAAGGTTTTATTAACCCACTTTTACCACCAATAACTAGAATGACACAACAATCTCTTGCCAACACGGACTATACAATAGCTCTTTCCAGGCTAAGAGATGATAAAGTTTATAACATGGTCAGATTGTATTTGTCCTATTTGTTTGACGATAATTATAATACGGTATTGGAAGGTAAGACTAGAATAAGTGTAAAGGTCTTAATTGATAACGAAGGTATACCGACCGATTATTAAGAACTCTATAAATTATATATTAAATTTCACGAAATTAAAGGTATATCTTCCAAAGATGTTTCTGACGACTTGAAGGCATACCGTAACCATTGTAGTAGTAATTATTACAATCACTTGCAGGTTTCAAATGACAACCATAATAAATATTGTCATATTAAATAATATTTAAATAAGACCTCTATATCTTTGATTGATCCTTAAATTTTGATAAATTTATCATTATATTATCAAAATGTCAGAGGTCTTAGAACAAAAACTAGACAAGTCCTACTTAATTCAATAAATTTAAATTTTGACGTATTTGCTTTGACTGAAACTTGTTAATTCTTCTATTAACAATCTTGAGCTTTTTGATAGCTCATACTCGGTTTTTAGAAAACACAGATACTCTGAACTTAATGTATCTAATAGTTACATTCCTAAAGGGGGAGGAGTATTGATAGCCGTAAAAAACTCATTTAATGCAAATGAAATTCCTATTTTTGACGCGGACTGTCTTGAAATAATTGGTGTCAACATAAAATTTTCTAATAAAAGTGTTAATATTGTTAACACATACATTCCACCTTCTTCGAATTTAAATATTTATATTACTCTTTTAAATGTAATAGATTCGATTTGCTGTAATTCTGGTCCTAATGATGAGTTAATTTTATGTGGAGATTTTAATCTCCCTAATATAACTTGGATCAATCATGACGAAGAATCTTTTTTGATTGCTGATTCTTCAGTGAATGAACCTGGTTCTCAATTTATTGATGTTTTAAATATCAACGATTTACAACAGGTTTCCCACTGCCGCAATTTTAAAGATAAACAATTGGATCTAATATTTATTTCTGATTGTAATAATATTATTTTCTGTGAATCGGTGTTACCGCTTGTTGCGTTGGACCCCTATCACCCTTCAATAAATTTTACTTATTGTTTGACTAATTCCATAAATCATGAAGCAGCAGATTCTTATAGGTTTAATTTCAATAAAACCAACTTTCCCGGACTAGTAAATTTCTAAAACACCTATGACTTCACGTCTATATTTAATAATATAGACCTTAATCAAATGACAATTAGGTTTTACACAATTTGTTCCTATTTCAAAAAACAGATGTTCTAACTCTGGCCCACCATGGTTCACAAAGGAGCTTAGATCTCTCAGAAATAAGAAAAACAAAGCCTGGCGTAAATATCTAAAAACAAAAGATATTAATGAATTTAATAATTTTGTCATATTGTTTGAGAATTTTAAAACTTCTTCTGAAATACTTTATAATAGTTACATTAACTTAATGGCAACTAAATTAAAGTCTGATCCGAAAAAATTTTGGAAATTCTTAAACTCTAAACGTAAATGTGATGATTACCCAACATTTATGAATTTCAATTCTCTTTGTAGTAATGATCATTCAACTATTTCGAAATATTTTCGTGAGTTTTTTAGCACTTCATATAGTGATTCTTCTTTTACGCAAAATTAAAATTATTTCCCCTATATGAATACATATCAAAAAACTTCTCTTACTGACATTAATATTAATGAACAAATAGTTTCCAGCTATCTAAATAAACTGGACGATAATACTTTTCCTGGACCAGATGGTATACCAGAAATAATTTTGAGCAAGTGTTCTAACATTCTCACTACGCCTTTAACATTACTTTTTAAAAATTCATTAAATTCCGGATATTTTCCTCCTATTTGGAAAATTTCTTATATCAGGCCAATTCACAAAAAGAATGCTAAAAATGAAATCACTAACTATCGCCCAATGAAGATAATTTCAATTCCTAAATTATTTGAATTAATTATAACGGATTCAATTTATAATCATTGTAGGAATCTTTTAATAGATAACCAACATGGCTTTGTAAAACAAAAACCTACGGTGACTAATCTAGTTGAAACCACATCTCTTCTTCTTAATAATATGGAAGAAGGATTTCAAACAGATGTTATTTGAAGGATTAAAAACAGATACTGATTTTAGTAAAGCATTTGATCTATTGCCACATAATATTATTTTACTAAAACTTGAAAAATATGGTTTTCCACTATTTTTCCTTAAGTGGATACATTCTTATTTATGTGATCACTCCTATAGTGTTATATTTAAAAATGTGATTTCAGAACCTTTCATGGCAAATTCGGGATTTCCACAAGGTAGCCACCTTGGCCCTCTTCTTTTTATCTTATCTGTAAATGATGTTTCTTCTTTAATTTCTAATTGCGAGCTTCAAATTTACGCTGATGATATGAAACTTTTTAAAAAGATTACATCTTATAATGACGCCATCCTTATGCAGAATGTTTTAACAATTGGTGTGTTAATAACGGTTTACTACTTAATGTAAATAAATGCGCATTGATATCTTATACACGCCGATCTAGTCCTATTTGTTTCAATTATAACTTAGATGGTATTAGTTTACCTAAAGTTACTTCAATAAAGGACTTAGGGGTGTACTTCGATTCTCAACTTAGCTTTAAAACCCATTATAATAATATTATAAATAAAGCTAATTCACTATTGGGATTTGTTAAACGTTGTACAAAGGAATTTTCAGATCCTTATGTTCTTAAATCGTTGTACACTTGTCTTGTAAGAACAAACTTGGAATATGCAAGTCAAGTTTGTTCTTCGTTTTATATGATACACATTGATAGGATTGAGGCAATACAAAAAAATTTTCTTAGATTTGCCTTACGCCATTTGCCATGGTCGAATCCCATTATTTTACCACCATATGAACAAAGACTAAAATTAATTGATTTGTGTACTTTAAATTTTCGACGTGAAGTTTCTGATGTCATTTTTATTACAGAAATTGTCAAGGGTAACGTTAAATCTAATTTAATTTCTAGTAAAATTATTATTAGAAATCTTCAACGCCTTCGCTCTTGCAATTTATTTAAAACTAATAATCATAGGACTAACTATGGCAAATTCGAACCTATTAATAGAATGCTTTTTATAGGTAATAAACATAAACATTATATTGACTTTACACTTTCAAAACACTCCCAAAAACAAAAATTATACAATCGCTATTATTAAGATTATTTTTGTTTTGTTTTTCTTGTAGTAATGTAAAGTTTATACTTTTAATTTTAATTTTAGTTTGAACATATTTATAATTAGTCAAATATGTAATTTTTTATATTGATTTTAATTGTATAATTTTAATTGTTATTTGTATGCTTTTTTGTAAACTTAACACAAACAGCAGTATAATAAATAAATAAATAAAAATTATTAACATAATAAATAATTACCTAATATATTTAATTTAAAGTTATTAAAAGGAAATAATAAAGTAAATAAAATCATAATATTGTTTAAAGATTAAAATACAAGTTAACAATTATACTAACTTAATAAATAATTAATATTTTAAATTTAAGGATATTAAAAAGAATTAATAAAGTCAATAAAACTATATTATTGCCATAAAATAAAAGTAACGGTGTTTTGTTTTTTTTTATTGTATTTATTTATATATAAAATATTTATTTTTTTTTTGTTTGAAGAACCTAAAATATCAATTTGCACGGATACAAAATTTAAAGTCAATTGGTCAAACCGTTTCTTAGCAACCGGAATTTGTTGTATAAATTTGGCTGAAATGAATTAACACATTTCGTCCTGGCGGGACCCAAAAAAAAATTGTGTTTCCGATTTGTGTCCAATTTTACAGGTCGAGGCCGCAAAAAGTTTTAGTTAAGTTCGATTAACCCATTTTTCACGACGACGCTATGAAGTTTTCTGTAAATTTTATTTGCTTAAACGATTAAAAGAATTTTATTAAAAATTTTGTATCAGCATTTTAATTATAAAAACCCGCAGAGTTAATATGGTTTTGAACTGTTTACGCGTTTTGCACAAAGATTCAATGAAATTTTCTAATTTTTGGTATTACCGCAAGTTAACCTTTATTCGGGGCCAACAGTGCGACAACACCAGCATCGTTGGGATTCCCGACACATTTTATTTACCAAAATAACTTATGTCGTGAATAGGGAATTGGGGTAGTATGCGAATATTTTTGATGTGAATCCAGTTACATCAACCTAGCCTCCACTACTCAACGCCAAATTTTACCTTCACGTGGTCCCCCCTGTTAAGCTGAGCAACCCCGATGAAAGATTTGGTATCCAACCCAAGTGGTGTAGTTAGGGTCAGCGAGCAAACTAAATTTGGCGGGTTAAGTTTCTGAACGTCAACTGGAAGCTTAATTCACAGTAGCGTCTGTCCTATAATAGGCGGCTACAAACAGCGTCTGTTTCCTGAAAGGGCGGCTGAGTTATAAAGAAGGAAAACTACCGAAAACCCTTCAGAAGGCAACGGGAAACCACTGAAGTATCATCATCCCTAGAAAAATCATATGATAAGTCAAAAAGAAAAACGGCCCTCAGTCTCCGGCAAAAAGAGGGTGCTAAGAATCCCCGGAGGTAAAACAACAAGTGATGAAAAAAACCAAGGGTTTTTAAAAAAGCACATTTTCAAAATAATATAGTGTTTCATACTGATTATTTTATCGGAGTATAATGTTGAAGCTTCAATGTTAACGTTTTATTAAGGAAATATATACGTTGGTGACTAAGTTACTACTTACTTATAAAAACCGTATTTTTTTTATTTTTTAAGTCCTAATAGCCCCTCTATGGGGAAGTTTGCCCAATTTTTCAAGGATCTAATCCTCACTACTCCCCTTCCCCCAATTTTTTTAGGTTCAAGAAATTAAATTGGGAATTCTACCAAAATTTGGAATTTTATTTTGAATTTTACTATATAAGCAAAAATGGTTAAAACTGACAGACACTTTCTTCAATTTAAAGAACCACTTTTGAATTTAAGAAAATCTTTTAACATATGTTAAAGTATAATGTAGGACCTTAAAATTTTGTATATCAACAAAAAAAAATTTGAACGGGTATTCAAGTTACAGGTGTTTAAATATAGCAAAATTTCAATTTTCGAGCTCTTATAGCTGCTAAACAGGGGACGTGACAAAAAAATTTTGTTAACTGACTCCTACTAATTTTTGAAGTTCTAACTTCTCCCAAAATTCCAAGACCCTAGCTGGAACCGTTTAGGAGATATGTGGGGCCAAAAATTTTGCAAAAATTGAGTTTTGCATAATGATAAATTTTAGTACCGTATGGCAACCCTGTACATTTAGGTGATATATTTTTGTAAATCCTAAGAATGCAACTCTCTTCTACCGTTTTTAGATTGAAAATATAGCTAACAGAACTCTTATTATATCAATTTAAATATAGGGCTTTTTTGAAATTTGCGGGGGCTGTAGCTTCGTCACCCTTTAAAATTAAGAAAAACCTTTGACACATGTTGAAATATATTTAAAGAGCTTTCAATTTTGCAAATCACAAAAAAAAAATTTGAACAGGTATTCAAGTTACAGGTGTTTAAAAATAGCAAAATTTAAATTTTCGGGCCCATATAGCTGCAAAACAGGGGACGTGACAAAAAAAATTTGTGAACCGACTTTTATTTATTTCTAAGGATCTAACTACTCCCAAAATTTCAAGACCCTAGCTTGATCCGTATAGAAGATATGTGTAGCCAAAAATTTTGCAAAAATTGAGTTTTGCATAATGGTAAATTTTAGAACCGTATGGCAACCCTGTCAACATGTCTTTTAAAAATTTATAAAGTTTATAAAACCAGCTATCTTTTGCCGTTTTTAGATTGAAAATACACCTAATAGAACTCTTGTTATAACAATTTGAATATAGGGCTTTTCCCAACTTTGGAGGGCTGCAGCTCCGTAACGGGTGGGGCTACAGAAAAAAATTCTTCTACGAAATAATTTTTTTTGTAATACCTACTCGTGGTTAAAATTTCTTTTCTCTATTTCAAACTATGTAAAAGTTTTTGTAAACATACGGACAGACAGACAGACAGACAGACAGACGGACGGACGGACGGACAGAGTGAAACTATATAGGCACATTTTTACAAAATTTTTTGAAAATGTGCTAAAAACCACACTAAATATAGGCACCTGGAATGTTAATAGCCAATTTGAAGCAGGTAAACTAGCTAACGCAGTCCAAGAAATGCAACGCCTAAACATCGATATTCTAGGAATAAGCGAAACATGGTGGCCGAATCGTGGCGAGTGCCATATAAATGGTGCAAAATTTTATTACTCAGGGAACGATACACCAAACCACCGAAATGGCGTAGGCATTATAGTTGCTGAACACATAAAACATCACATAACCGAATTTGTACCACATTCTGACAGAGTTATGTTGATAAAGATTAATACAAAACCAGTAGCACTTAACATCATACAAATATATGCGCCAACTGCTGACAAACCCGATGATGAAATAGAAGAGTTATATCAACAAGTATCATCAAAAACAAACAAAACCACATGAGTTAACCATAATAATGGGAGATTTTAACGCTAAAGTAGGCACCGGAAAAGTAGATGAAATTGTTGGACCATTTGCTCTAGGTTCCAGAAACGAGAGAGGTGAACGTCTCATAGAATTCGCCCAAGAAGAAGGCTTTAAAATTACTAATACATGGTTTTGTTTACCATCACGAAGGTTGTACACCTGGAAATCACCACAGGACAGCAGTGCAAACATTGTGCGCAATCAAATTGATTATATTCTGGTCAACAAACGCTTCAGTTCTTCCATCAGAAAAGTTTGTACATATCCAGGGGCTGACGTACCGTCTGACCACAATCTTCTTTTAGCAAAAGTAAACATAAAATTATCCAAAGCTAGAAGAAGTAACCAGCAACCGAAATTGGATATCGAAAAACTAAAAATCGATGAAGTGAAAAATCAATTGACAGACGCAATCAATGATCAGTTAAGTCTCGTCTTAGAAGAAAATGATAACATCTGGGAGCGCACAAAAACTGTACTAAATGAAACGTCCAAACATATTCTAGGTACAAAAATATATAAGGCAAAGAAAAATTGGATGACAATAGAAATACTACAGTTGATGGATGAAAGACGCAATTACAAAAACAAACAACCTGCAGAATATAGACGTATTCATCGCGAAATAAGGTCGAAAATAAGAATAGCAAAAGAAAACTGGTTAAAACAGGAATGCTATGAAATTGAAAAACTACAACATCTGCACGATGACTTCAATTTACACAAAAAACTCAAAGAAACAGCAGGGGTGTACAAAAAATCACATACTTCCACACTTCTTAATGAAAACGGACAAATAATTTCTGAAATTAATGAAAAAACGAAGACCTGGGAAGAATATATTAAGAAATTGTTTTGTGATTTTACCCGTCCCGAGTACAATATTGAAACGTCTATAGAACCATCTGAAACACATATAACCAAAGATGAAATCAAAAAAGCGGTTATGTCAGCCAAAAATAATAAAGCCGCAGGACCAGACGAAACCCTGTCAGAAATATTTAAACTGATCAATGACGAAAACCTCACTGTGCTCGAAAAAATTTTCAACCATATCTATAACACCGGAAATTTCCCACAAGACTGGCTAAAGTCAACATTTGTCGTCCTTCCGAAAAAATCTAATGCCAAAAAATGCGACGACCACCGATTAATAAGTTTAATGAGCCATGCACTCAAAATCTTCTTGAGAGTGCTGCATAATCGTATTTACACAAATTGTGAGTTACACATGGGCAGAACGCAATTTGGATTCAAACAAGGAACTGGAACCAGAGAAGCACTTTTTAATATTCAAGTACTTGTACAGAATTGTCGTGATGTTCATAAAGATGTTTTCTTATGTTTTGTGGATTATGAAAAGGCGTTTGATAAGGTCAACCATCAAAAACTTATGGAGGTATTAAATAGAATTGGCATAGGTAATAATATCATAATGTGTATAAATAGCTTATATTGGCAACAAACAGCCTGTGTAAAGATAAATAATGTGCTGACACAAAGCATTGATATTCAAAAAGGAGTTCGACAAGGCTGTATTCTCTCCCCTTTACTGTTTAACATCTATGCTGAAGCCATTTTTCAGGAAGCAGTGAACGATTTAGATGTTGGTATAAAAGTAAATGGCACATATATAAATAACATCAGATATGCAGATGATACAGTTCTCATAACAGACAATCTAAGGGATTTACAACATATAGTCGATAAAGTCAACCAGCATAGCGAATTATTCAACTTAAAAATAAATATATCAAAAACTAAATTAATGATCGTAAGCAGAAAAAGAACACCTTACACTGCAGCAACAATTAAAATAAATAACCGCTCAATTGAAAAAGTCTCCACATACAAATATCTCGGATGCTGGTTACACGAGGATTGGAGCTGCGAAAAAGAAATTAGATGCCGAATCGAAATAGCAAGAAATGCATTTCTTAAACACAAAAAAGTTTTCTGTTGTCGCGAAATGAACTTGGGCCTTCGCTTACGATTCGTTAAATGCTATGTTTGGTCTATACTCCTATACGGTGTAGAAACGTGGACCTTGAAAGTGAGAGAAATCAACAAACTTGAAGCGTTCGAAATGTGGATCTACCGCAAAATGCTAAAAATATCGTGGATGGATCACATTACAAACGAAGAAGTTCTACGTAGAGCAAACGCGGAAAGAGAACTACTTATAAGGTTGAAGAAACAAAAAATCTCTTACTTTGGGCATATTATGCTTGGAAACAAATACGAGCTACTTCAGTTAATAGTTCAAGGGAAAATTGAAGGAAAAAGAGGTATAGTAAGGAAGCAATTATCATGGTTGCGTAACATTAGAAACTGGACAGGCATCAGAAACATTGGTGATTTAATCCATTCAGCAACAGATCGAAACATCTTTCAAGGCATCGTTGCTAATATCATATGACCGCTGACATCCAATTATGGATAGGCAACAAAAGAAGAAGAACCTTTATTCCAATAGCTTACTTAATTAATAGGACTAATTTTTTTGCTCTCAAGTAGTCTCAAATAAATGGATAACAACAATAATTGTAGTCAATGCAAAAAGAAAATTAATTTAAAAAAAAATACTTTGAAATTGCAATGTTATGGAATATGCAGAAACTGGTACTGTGGAAACTGCACAGGACTAGAAAATGAAAGTATCCGCGAAATAAACTCAGATGTAAAGAAAAAATGGTTCTGCAAATTATGTAAAACTAGACAACATCTCAGGAAATCTGGTACTGGAATACTTAGCCGGAATAATACCTCCAAAGTGAGTATAAACAAAACTTTGGATGACACAATAGATGGTGAGGTAATCTATGAAATGTTGGAGCTCATTATAAGTAATCAAACATCCCACGCCATTGAATTTCAAAAAATGCAAAGTGAGATTAAAGAACTCAAAGAACATTTAAATAGCATGATCGAGGAAAATATTAGCATACGAATTGAACTTCAATGTATAAACGATGAAATTCTGCAGAATAAAGTGGAGCTAGAAAAAATGAAGCAAAAGCAAATTGAGAGACAAATTGAAATTTCTGGAATAAAAAATGAACATAATGGAACTGAACCTCTAGATATTATTAAAAAACTAGGTAATGAGATTGATATGCTAATGGAGCCAAATATAATATAAAACATTTCAAAAACAAAGAAAATATCAGAAAAATCAGGTGAGCCATATAAATTAATTGTAGAATTTACTAACATTGAAAACTAAAGTACATTTATGAATTTAATAAAGAAAAAACAATAACAATGGATATAATATACAACATAGATACGAATAAGAATGAACAAATAAATGACAAAGATAAGAGTGAAAACGACCGTATATTTGTCAATGAGAAACTAACACCGTATTTCAGCTATCTAGCTAAAAAAGCTATAGATATGAAAAGAAGTAATATAATTGAATTTACATGGATTAAAAATGACAAATTGTTTATACGTAAAAATTCGAAATCAAAAATAATTAAAATACTGCATGAATCACACTTAAATGTCGAATAATTTAATATTTGATTTGCCATTAAATATCCATGTAAATAACGTATATAAAAACTTTGACATACCATTGATAAACGAAAATACATTAAAAGTTCTATATTTAAATGCGAGAAGTATAAAATACAAAATTGATGACCTAACGTACTTATTGGATGAACTAAAACAAACAACTCATATAATTAATATCACTGAAACCTGGTTGTCTGATTGTGAAACTAATCATATATATATCAAAAATTATTCTCTAATATTTTCATGTAGACCATCACGTCAATGTGGGGGTACAGCAATATTTATTCACAATAGTGTAAATTATGAAACAAATCATGTATTTAGTGATGAATTTGATAGTTTTATTAGCATAAAAATTAATTATAATTCACAAATCTATAATGTATCGTCAATCTATAGGCCACCAGAAAAAAACTCAATGTTGGTTGATAAATTTCTAAATAATTTTGAGGAACAACTTGAAAATCTAAAAATAAAAAAAACTTTAATTATTGGAGATTTTAATTTTGATTTACTAAATTGTAATGATAATAATAAAAAAAGATACCAAAATATTGTTGAGTCGAATGGTTTCTTCTTTTGTCACAATAAATCTACTAGACCTCTATCTAATACATGTCTTGATCATGTTATCTTTAACGATCCTACAGCTCAAATGGTGATATTTCCTTTTGAGCATGATATATCTGAGCATCTGGGACTAATTGTTGAAATTAAAAATTCAAAACTCACAAATAAAAAAATTAAAGAAATTTCTATGAATAATAATAAAAAAAAGCTGATCAAAAAATTAGATTATGACAGAGCAAAAGAACAATTGAAGGGATTAATTATCAAAGCAACAGATGTAAATGACATGGCAAGTGAATTAATAAATAAAATTAAAGACAGTATTGAAAGTGCTACCGTTTTTGTTAAATCAAAAAGTAGTAACAATACTTATAGTGCACCTTGGATAGATGAAAATTGTAAAAAATTAATAAAAAGAAAAGATTATTGGTTCAGAAAATATATGCAAAATAAAAACTGTGACTTTTTGAAATTTAAATATAAGTACTGCCTTAACAAATTAACAGATATGAAACGAAAATGTAAAGAAAAATATGATACTACACAATTTAATAAAGCTTCAGGAAATCCTAGGAAGAATTGGAAATATTTGAAGGAAATAATAAACCCAAATAAAGATTATAATAATAAATTTTTCAGCAATATGATAAATGTAGAAGAAAAATATAGTAAAATTGAAAACTTTAATAAATATTATTGCACGATAGGTGAAGAAATGGCGAAAAATTTTAATTATATATATCTCCCCAAAAGTAGAACCAATAAGACCTTTCATTTAAAATTAATTAACAAATATGAAACAATAAAACTAATTAATACTTTAAATAACACTAACTCTAAAGATCCAGACGGAATATCAACTTAAATTGATAAAAAAAATTGCAAATTAGAATTGGCTGATAATACAATGAAATTCATAAATGCATCTTTGTCGCAAAGTAAAATGCCTGAAATAGTTAAAATAAATAAAGTTTTACCAATTTACAAAAATGGTGATATTCAAGATATCAATAACTTAAGAGCAATTTCCATATCCTCGACAATTAGCAAAATTATAGAGACATTTGTTAATGTACAGCTTACAGAATTCTTGAACACAGAAAAACTAACTCAGAATAAACAATATGGCTTTAAAAAGAAATCTAACACAGAAGCTGCTCTATTCGATGTTATTTCAGAGATTCAGTCTGGACTAGATAACAACAAAAAGACAGCAGCTATATTTTTTGACTTACAGAAAGCCTTTGATTCTGTAGATAGAAGCATATTACTAAAAGTACTCTATGAAATGAGAATCATTGGCAGGGAATTTAAATGGTTTGAAAGCTATCTGACTAATCGAACTCAATTTACTGAATGTGATGGAATAAGAAGCACGCAACATTATGTAAATTACGGTGTCATCCAGGGTAGTTCTTTAGGCCCAACCCTGTTTGCATGCTACATTAGTAGCCTGCTAAATATTAATATAAGAGGCAAGCCATACATGTATGCGGATGATTTAGTTATTGTGTATAATGAAGATACATTGGATGAACTTCAAAAGATTATAAACACAGACTTTGTACTAATAAACGGCTGGATGAACAAACACAAACTGACAATAAATTCAAAGAAAACGAAATATATGATCTTTAAAGGTGGTAGTACTGACAGCTTAGATATAAAATATAATTATTATAATATTGATCAGGTGGAGGAATATAGATATCTCGGTGTAGTAGTAGATAATAAATTAAGTTGGAGCAAGCAAATTGATTCGTAAATTAGTAAAGGAAGAAAATTGGCAGGTATATTTAAATTTGTAAATAATAGGGTGCCTTTACAGCTGAAAAGACCTTTATATTATAGTATGTTTCACAGCACTGTTTTCTATGCAATACAAATTTGGGGCAATACTTTTAATAAAGACTTAAATCAGTTACAAAAGATACAGAACAAAACCATAAAAAATTTATACGCATATAAACAAAGAACTTCTACCAATATAAGACATGAGAAATATAAAATTTTACCACTTAAGGAACTAATTAAATACAAACTAGTTATACAAGCACACATGATGATTACAGAAAATATCAACACAACACATATTACAAGACAATGAGTATCACCAGTACCATACTAGAAATTCAACAAATATTCGAATAATTTCTTCAAGAAAAAGATTTAATGGACTAGATACCATCTACAATTTAGCATATAAGTACTATAATGAATTACCGAGGTTGAACAGTTGCAAAAAAAGAGGTTGAACAGTTGCATACATTTAAAAAGAAAACAAATGATTTTTTTTAACTATATGATTTTATATTAATTGAATTTTTGAGTTGAATATTTTAATTTTTTTGTTTTGTTTCTGTTAGTTAAATATAGAACAGGTGTTTTTTTTTTTTTTTTTATAATTAGAAAATTATGTTAGTTTTATTTTTGCAATTGAATTGAATTAAGGATTGTTGTTATTATTGAAAAATTTTTTATATTATGTTACACTCTGTACGAGCTTTAAGCTCTTTTGAGATAAATAAAAAAAAAAAAAAAAAAAAAAAAAAACAAAAATTAAAAGCTAAATGAGATAATATTAATAATAATAATAAAAATAAAGCTAATAAAGAATCCGAATAATAATATCTTTAAATTTAAATAACGTAACATTTTTCATTCTCCACATTTTTCCTTAACTCATTGTTTATTATCTACTTTGCAGTGGTTGTTTTTAAAAAAAGATTTCAGTGTAAAATTGCAGTTTCCTTCAAATAAAGTTTAAAAATAAAAAAAATGTCATTTCGTATACATTATTCTTAAATACATAGCATTTTAAAACAGTTTTTTCAAGAAAGAAGCCTACATTTCTCTCATAAAATCATAAACAAACGAGGAAGAGCGTAGTAGAACTTTCAGGTAAGTACAAAACAAAATATAAGTTGAAAAGCAGATTTTTAAACCTTTTCTAAACCATCGACTATATTTTATTCAAACGCTGGCAATTCAAGTAAACTATTATTGACATAGACCCTTTTAACCTCTCAAAGGAGTTTTATTTTAACTTTATGTTATTGAAAAAAGTTAACACAAGAATGGTGTACATGTTAATTTTAAAATGTAATAAACCAATTTTTTTAAATCGAGTTTTTTAGAGATTATTCTAGCAATTTTTAAACAAATTTATCAAATTTCACTTGAAACTTTCCATAATCTAATATATAAAGAAGAAAATTTGTTTGTTTATTTGTTTGTTTGTTTGTTTGTTTGTTTGTCCAGGATTCACGTGAAAACCACTGGTCCGATTGACACCAAATTTTAGAGGAATAATTTTGGGAGCCCGGGGGGTGACATAGGCTATGTCGCATTTTTATCAGTCAACAGGTTGCGGCTCCAGAGCCGTTTTAAGCTTTTTCGTTTTTTTGATGTCGAGTCGAAACGGTTTGACCGATTAACTTGAAATTTTGCACGAATGTTCTTCTTATTAAACGGAATTAATGGTATAAAGTTGGTTGGAATAAATAAACCCCTTTCGGCCCGGCGGGCTTCCAAAAAATTTTGTGTTTCCGATTTGTGTCCAATTTTACAGGGTGGTTTTGCAGTCAAAAAGAGAGGCTGGCACAAATTTTTGTTGGATTCGGTTAACCCGTTTGGGCACGAGGGCGCAATGAAGCTTTTTCAATGTTTTTGATGTCGAGCCGAAACAGTTTGACCGATTGACTTGAAATTTTGCACAAATCTTCCTCTTACCAAACGGAATTAGTTGTATAAAGATGGTTCGAAAATATTAACCCATTTCGGCCCGGCGGGCTTCCAAAAAATTATTTGTTTCCGATTTGTGTCCAATTTTACAGGGTGGTTTTGCAGTCGAAAAGAAAGGCTGGCACAAATTTTTGTTGGGTTCGGTTAACCCGTTTGGGCACGAGGGCGCAATGAAGCTTTTTCAATGTTTTTGATGTTGAGCCGAAAAAGTTTGACCGATTGACTTGAAATTTTGCACAAATCTTCCTCTTAGCAAACGGAAATAGTTTTATACAGTTGCTTGGAATATATTAACCCATTTCGGCCTGGCGGGCTTTCAATATTTTTTTTGGCCGTTTGGGCAAGAGAGCGCAATGAAGCTTTTTCAATGTTTTTGTTGTTGAGCTTAAACGAACACTCTTTTCAGCTAATCTTGAACACATTTTTCAGCTAATCTTTATTAGCAAAGCTCACAAGGTTAATTTGAATTTTATCATTTAACCCCTTTTGTCACAAGGGTTCATTAAAGTTGATCTCCTTAAAGAGTTCAATCTTTAATATAAATTTGTTTTTCTGTTGAAAAGGTTTAATCAATATGTTAAAAAAAAAACAATTGTTCGACTAACACAGTTTAAAGTTAACGCAAACATTGCATTATTTCACAAGCTCACCAAAAAACATGATTGCGCTCTATTAACCCGTTTGGACCTAATGTATTTTTTTTAAGTTTTTGTTGGCCTGCTTAATGGTCGAAAACAATATTTTTAAAACTTTTAACTCATATCTATTTGTAATTTTGTAAAAGGTTTTGAATGCAAATTTCTAATCTAATATATAAAGAAGAAAATTTGTTTGTTTATTTGTTTGTTTATTTGTTTGTTTGTTTGTTTGTTTGTTTGTCCAGGATTCACGTGAAAACCACTGGTCCGATTGACACCAAATTTTAGAGGAATAATTTTGGGAGTCCGGGGGGGTGACATAGGCTATGTCGCATTTTTATAAGTCAACAGGTTGCGGCTCCAGAGCCTTTTTAAGCTTTTTCGTTTTTTTGATGTCGAGTCGAAACGGTTTGACCGATTCACTTGAAATTTTGCACGAATGTTCTTCTTATTACACGGAATTAATGGTATAAAGTTGATTGGAATAAATAAACCCCTTTCGGCCCGGCGGGCTTCCAAAAAATTTTGTGTTTCCGATTTGTGTCCAATTTTACAGGGTGGTCTTGCAGTCAAAAAGAGAGGCTGGCACAAATTTTTGTTGGGTTCGGTTAACCCGTTTGGGCACGTGGGCGCAATGAAGCTTTTTCAATGTTTTTGATGTCGAGCCGAAACAGTTTGACCGATTGACTTGAAATTTTGCACAAATGTTCCTCTTAGCAACCGCAATTAGTTGCATAAATTTGGTTGGAATAATTTAACCCATTTCGGCCTGGCGGGCTTCCAAAAAATTTTGTGTTTCCGATTTGTGTCCAATTTTACAAGGTGGTTTCGCAGTCGAAAATAAAGTCTGGCACAAATTTTTGTCGAGTTCGGTTAACCCGTTTGGGCACGAGGGTGCAAAGAAGCTTTTTCAATGTTTTTGGTGTCGAGTCAAAACGGTTTTACCGATTGACTTGAAATTTTGCACAAATGTTCCTCTTAGCAACCGCATTTAGTTGTATAAATTTGGTTGGAATAAATTAACCCATTTCGGCCTGGCGGACTTTCAAAAAATTTTGTGTTTTCGATTTGTGTCCAATTTTACAGGTTGATTTTGTAGTCTAAAAGAGAGGCTGCAAAAAGTTTTAGTTAAGTTCGATTAACCAATTTTCCACGACGACGCTATGAAGTTTTCTATATATTTTATTTTCTTAAACGATTAAAAGTATTTTATTGAAAATTTAGTACCAGCATTTTAATTAAAACCTACAGGGTTAATTTGGTTTTGACCTGTTTGTGCGTTTTGAACAAAGATTCAATGAAATTTTCAGTTTTCTTCAAATGAAATCTAAAAATCAAAAAATTCAATTTGTTATATATAATACTTAAATACATAGTATTTTAAAACTGTTTTTCCAAAAAATAAGCCTACATTTCTCTCATAAAATCAGAAAAAAACGAGGAAGAGCGTATTACAACTTTCAGGACTAAACAAAATATAAGTTGAAAAGCAAATTTTTAAACCTTTTCAAAACCATCGACTATATTTTATTCAAACGTTGGCTATTCAAGAAAATCCCCTATCATTTCTAATATATAGCAAAGCAACGAAAAAACCTATAAAAAGCTGTTGGGCCACGATAGGTTAACGGAACTCCACAAATATTTTTTTGTGGCATTTATAGGCAAAGTAGTATTTCAAAAAATTTGCTGAAACTTGCTTTTTTACAATTTGCAAGCTTCCGGGCAACGCCGGGTAAATCTGCTAGTCTAATATATAAAGAAGAAAATTTGTTTGTTTATTTGTTTGTTTATTTGTTTGTTTGCTTATTTGTTTGTTTGTTTGTTTGTTTGTCCAGGATTCACGTGAAAACCACTGGTCCGATTGACACCAAATTTTAGAGGAATAATTTTGGGAGTCCGGGGGGTGACATAGGCTATGTCGCATTTTTATAAGTCAGCAGGTTGCGGCTCCAGAGCCGTTTTAAGCTTTTTCGTTTTTTTGATGTCGAGTCGAAACGGTTTGACCGATTCACTTGAAATTTTGCACGAATGTTCTTCTTATTAAATGGAATTAATGGTATAAAGCTGGTTGGAATAAATTAACCCCTTTCGGCCCGGCGGGCTTCCAAAAAATTTTGTGTTTCCGATTTGTGTCCAATTTTACATGGTGGTTTTGCAGTCCAAAAGAGAGGCTGGCACAAATTTTTGTTGGGTTCGGTTAACCCGTTTGGACACGAGAGCGCAATGAAGCTTTTTCCATGTTTTTGATGTCGAGCCGAAACAGTTTGACCGATTGACTTGAAATTTTGCACAAATGTTCCTCTTAGCAACCGCAATTAGTTGCATAAATTTGGTTGGAATAAATTAACCCCTTTCGGCCCGGCGGGCTTCCAAAAAATTTTGTGTTTCCGATTTGTGTCCAATTTTACAAGGTGGTTTCGCAGTCGAAAATAAAGTCTGGCACAAATTTTTGTTGAGTTCGGTTAACCCGTTTGGGCACGAGGGTGCAAAGAAGCTTTTTCAATATTTTTGATGTCGAGTCAAAACTGTTTGACCGATTGACTTGAAATTTTGCACAAATGTTCCTCTTAGCAACCGCATTTAGTTGTATAAATTTGGTTGGATTAAATTAACCCATTTCGGCCTGGCGGACTTTCAAAAAATTTTGTGTTTTCTATTTGTGTCCAATTTTACAGGTTGATTTTGTAGTCTAAAAGAGAGGCTGCAAAAAGTTTTAGTTAAGTTCGATTAACCAATTTTCCACGACGACGCTATGAAGTTTTCTATATATTTTATTTTCTTATACGATTAAAAGTATTTTATTGAAAATTTTGTACCAGCATTTTAATTAAAACCCACACGGTTAATTTGGTTTTGACCTGTTTGTGCGTTTTGAACAAAGATTCAATGAAATTTTCAGTTTTCTTCAAATGAAATCTAAAAATCAAAAAATTCAATTTGTTATATTTAATGCTTAAATACATAGTATTTTAAAACAGTTTTTCCAAAAAATAAGCCTACATTTCTCTCATAAAATCATAAAAAAACGAAGAAGAGCGTATTACAACTTTCAGGACTAAACAAAATATAAGTTGAAAAGCGAATTTTTAAACCTTTTCTAAACCATCGACTATATTTTATTCAAGCGTTGGCAATTCAAGAAAATCCCCTTTTGACCTATAGTCATTTTAATTCAGTTAACATTGTTCACCGGAAACCTACCATCCTCAACTATATCGTCAAGGAGCACAAATTGTCAAGAAGCACCATGTATAGAAAAATTAGAGATAATCGTTCAAATTGTTTTGCAAACTGTTTTTTAAAGTTTTTGTTTCGCAATCGATTAAAAGAACTCGACAAACCTTTTTTTTAAGTATTCCCCTAATTCAAAGAATTTGTACCTACTTTCAAAAATTGGACGTAATTTACTTACAAATTTTTTTTTGAACAATCGTCGGGTCGGCAGGGGTTAACAACCTTCAAGTCTGTTAGTAAATAGAACTTCAATTTCCAAGAAGAACACATATACGAAATTTGAAGTTAATCTGTTAAATCATATCTAATATATAGCAAAGCAACGAAAAAACCTATAAAAAGCTGTTGGGCCACGATGGGTTAACGGAACTCCACAAATATTTTTTGTGGCATTTATAGGCAAAGTAGTATCTCAAAAAATTTTTACAATTTGCAAGCTTCCGGGCAACGCCGGGTAAATCTGCTAGTCTAATATATAAAGAAGAAAATTTGTTTGTTTGTTTGTTTGTTTATTTGTTTGTCCAGGATTCACGTGAAAACCACCGGTCCGATTGCCACAAAATTTTAAAGGAATAATTCTGGGAGCCCGGGGGGTGACATAGGCTATGTCACATTTTTATAAGTCAACAGGTTGCGGCCCCAGAGCTGTTTTAAACTTTTTCATTTTTTGGATGTCGAGTCAAAACGGCTTGACCGATTGACTTGAAATTTTGCACAAATGTTCCTCTTAGCAACCGGAATTAGTTGTATAAATTTGGTTGGAATAAATTAACCCATTTCGGCCTGGCGGGCTTCCAAAAAATTTTGTGTTTGCGATTTGTGTCCAATTTTACAGGGTGGTTTTGCAGTCGAAAAGAGAGTCTGGCACAAATTTTTGTTGAGTTCGGTTAACCCGTTTGGGCACGAGGGCGCAAAGAAGCTTTTTCAATGTTTTTGATGTCGAGTCAAAACCGTTTGACAAATTGACTTGAAATTTTGCACAAATGTTCCTCTTAGCAACCGCAATTGGTTGTATAAATTTGGTTGGAATAATTTAACCCATTTCGGCCTGGCGGACTTTCAAAAAATTTTGTGTTTTCGATTTGTGTCCAATTTTACAGGTTGATTTTGTAGTCTAAAGAGAGGCTGCAAAAAGTTTTAGTTAAGTTCGATTAACCCGTTTTCCACGACGACGCCATGAAGTTTTCTATAAATTTTATTTTCTTATACGATTAAAAGTATTTTATTGAAAATTTTGTACCAGCATTTTAATTAAAACCCACATGGTTAATTTGGTTTTGACCTGTTTGTGCGTTTTGAACAAAGATTCAATGAAATTTTCAGTTTTCTTCAAATGAAATCTAAAAATCAAAAAATTCAATTTCTTATATATAATGCTTAAAAACATAGTATTTTAAAACAGTTTTTCCAAAAAATAAGCCTACATTTCTCTCATCAAATCATAAAAAAACGAGGAAGAGCGTATTACAACTTTCAGGTGAGTACTAAACAAAATATAAGTTGAAAAGCAAATTTTTAAACCTTTTCTAAACCATCGACTATATTTTATTCAAACGTTGGCAATTTAAGAAAACTACTATTGACATAGTATAATGACATAATGGCAAACTTAGTATCCCCATTTGATCAATAGTCATTTTAATTCAGTTAACATTATTCGCCGGAAACCTAACATCCTCAACTCTATCGTCAAGGAGCACCAAATTGTCAAGAAGCACCATGTATAGAAAAACAAGTAAAGAAACAGTCAGTCGGTGCAACCGACTTAGAAATACCCTACACCTATTTGGTTCAAATTTAAGGACATATCCATAAGTCATTTTAACACCATAGAAGCTGTTATTAATTTGATCGTAAGACATAGCTAACCAAATTAACTGTATAATACTAAAAACATTTTCAAATTACCCTATCTATTAAAAAATACTACAAATTCTTACTAATTTATCTATTTAAAAATATTTAAACACAAACAAACTTGAAATAAATGAAAATATATTTATTCCAATTCAATTACAAAATGAAAAAATTCTAATTATTAAATTTTGTGATAAAAAGATAATCAAAGCATAATATATTTAATAATCCAAATTTTTAAAAATTGCAATTATTTTAATTGGTTAGTTTATATACCTAATAGAAAAGCTTATATACGCAAAATATGCAATAAATGTATTTCTAAAATACAATTAAAAGTTTACACCTTTTCATATAATTCATTTAAATATAAAAATAAATTTTACATAAATGCAGCAAGTACCATTGAACATAGCTGAACCACTACAATTAAGTCTAGATTTCGGAGACACATAGGACATAGGAAATATATTCTTTGGCTTTGAAATTAAACTCGACCAGAAGCAATTCCAATGGTACTTTCATTACTAGTAACCTACTGTTAAATTTCATCAAAATACCGGCATTATTTTTTGAGTTACGGTGTTTGTAAGATATATGTTTGTTAGTCCTTGAACTTTTCAAGGGTTCCAGGACCCGAAATTATGGTACGATTTCGCCCATATGCAGTCCCGTCATACTTTCAATACTAGTTAACCCTTGTACACAATTGGAACGCTCTATCTTAATTTTAAGTTACTAGTTTTATTAATTTCGATGATAAGCTTTTACACATTGGGGGGTCTAAGAGAGGTTCTGAACCACCACTCCAATTGATCTTAAATTAGGGGGGCACGCAAGAAATAGTAAAGAACACCCTTGTGGCAAATTGGAAGCTTCTACATTTGTTTCAAGTTACTATCTTTATTAATTTCGAAAATATGCTTTAAGGGCCTAAGAACTGAGTGGCTGGTCCCCGATCCACTACTCCAATGGGGCCCAAATTTCAAAGACACTTACGAAATAGGAAGGGACACCCTGATACCAAATTTGGAGGTTCTATCTTCATTGTTTTCGGAATTATGCTCGTTTGGCCTAAATTCGATCAAAAAATTCTAAGTTCCGAACCCATTAACCAATCCTCACCGTACGTAATCACCGCCGTAGTTTTGCTGCCAATAACCTACAGCACAAATTTCATGAAGATAGCCTCATTTGTTGTTGAGTTATCGTGATTTTTTATATATGTTCCTTAGCCCTGACATCGATTAAAAGGTCCGGAATCCAAACCGTTGGGCTGATTTCGCCCTTATATAGTCCGCGCTGTACTTATAGTACTAGTTAACCCTTGTACACAATTTGAACGTTCTAACCTAATTTTAAGTAACTATTTTTAGTAATTTCGATTATAAGCCTTTAAAACTTGGGAGGTCTGAGAGGGGTACAGAACCACCATTCCAATTGATCCCAAATTAGGGGAACACGCAAGAGATAGTAAAGAACACCCTTGTGGCAAATTGGAAGCTTCTACATTTTTTCAAGTTGTTATCTTTATTAATTTTAAAGATATGCTTTAAGGTCTTCGGGAATGTGTTGCTGTTCCCCGACCCACTACTCCAATGGGACCCAAATTCACAAGACACTTAGGAAATAGGAAGGGACACCCTGATACTAAATTTGGAGGTTCTATCTTCATTGGTTTCGGAATTATGTTCGTTCATAACTAGTAACCTACAGCACAAATTTGATGAAGATAGCGTCATTAGTTGTTGAGTTATCGTGATTTTTTATATTTGTTCGTTAGCCCTGAAACCGATCAAAAGGTCCAGAATCCGAACCCATGGGCCGATTTCGCCCATATGCAATCCCCGCCGTACTTTCAGTCCTAGTAACCTACAGTTAAAATTTCATCAAGATAGCTCCATTATTTTTTGAGTTATCGTGACTACGGACGGACGGACGGACATGGCTATATCGACTAAGGCGGTCACGCTGATCACAAATATATATACTTTTCCATATCTAGCTCGCTTCCTTTAGGTGGTTAAAAACACCATACCAAAGTTAATATACCCCTTTACCTATTCTATAGGTGTAGGGTATAAAAATATTTAAAAACAAACAAACTTGAAATAAATGAAAATATATTTATTCCAATTCAATTACAAAATGAAAAAATTCTAATTATTAAATTTTGTGATAAAAAGATAATCAAAGCATAATATATTTAATAATCCAAATTTTTCAAAATTGCAATTATTTTAAATGGTTAGTTTATATACTTAATAGAAAAGCTTATATACGCAAAATATGCAATAAATGTATTTCTAAAATACAATTAAAAGTTTACACCTTTTCATATAATTCATTTAAATATAAAAATAAATTTTACATAAATGCAGCAAGTACCATTGAACATAGCTGAACCACTACAATTAAGTCTAGATTTCGGAGACACATAGGACATAGGAAATATATTCTTTGGCTTCGAAATTAAACTCGACCACAGCCAATTCCCATGGTACTTTCATTACTAGTAACCTACTGTTAAATTTCATCAAAATACCGGCATTATTTTTTGAGTTACGGTGTTTGTAAGATATATGTTTGTTAGTCCTTGAACTTTTCAAGGGTTCCAGGACCCGAAATTATGGTACGATTTCGCCAATATGCAGTCCCGTCATACTTTCAATACTAGTTAACCCTTGTACACAATTGGAACGCTCTATCTTAATTTTAAGTTACTAGTTTTATTAATTTCGATGATAAGCTTTTACACATTGGGGGATCTAAGAGAGGTTCTGAACCACCACTCCAATTGATCTTAAATTAGGGGGGCACGCAAGAAATAGTAAAGAACACCCTTGTGGCAAATTGGAAGCTTCTACATTTGTTTCAAGTTACTATCTTTATTAATTTCGAAAATATGCTTTAAGGGCCTAAGAACTGAGTGGCTGGTCCCCGATCCACTACTCCAATGGGGCCCAAATTTCAAAGACACTTACGAAATAGGAAGGGACACCCTGATACCAAATTTGGAGGTTCTATCTTCATTGTTTTCGGAATTATGCTCGTTTGGCCTAAATTCGATCAAAAAATTCTAAGTTCCGAACCCATTAACCAATCCTCACCGTACGTAATCACCGCCGTAGTTTTGCTGCCAATAACCTACAGCACAAATTTCATGAAGATAGCCTCATTAGTTGTTGAGTTATCGTGATTTTTTATATATGTTCCTTAGCCCTGACATCGATTAAAAGGTCCGGAATCCAAACCGTTGGGCTGATTTCGCCCTTATATAGTCCGCGCTGTACTTATAGTACTAGTTAACCCTTGTACACAATTTGAACGTTCTAACCTAATTTTAAGTAACTATTTTTAGTAATTTCGATTATAAGCCTTTAAAACTTGGGAGGTCTGAGAGGGGTACAGAACCACCATTCCAATTGATCCCAAATTAGGGGAACACGCAAGAGATAGTAAAGAACACTCTTGTGGCAAATTGGAAGCTTCTACATTTTTTCAAGTTGTTATCTTTATTAATTTTAAAGATATGCTTTAAGGTCTTCGGGAATGTGTGGCTGGTCCCCGACCCACTACTCCAATGGGACCCAAATTCACAAGACACTTAGGAAATAGGAAGGGACACCCTGATACTAAATTTGGAGGTTCTATCTTCATTGGTTTCGGAATTATGTTCGTTCATAACTAGTAACCTACAGCACAAATTTGATGAAGATAGCGTCATTAGTTGTTGAGTTATCGTGATTTTTTATATTTGTTCGTTAGCCCTGAAACCGATCAAAAGGTCCAGAATCCGAACCCATGGGCCGATTTCGCCCATATGCAATCCCCGCCGTACTTTCAGTCCTAGTAACCTACAGTTAAAATTTCATCAAGATAGCTCCATTATTTTTTGAGTTATCGTGACTACGGACGGACGGACGGACATGGCTATATCGACTAAGGCGGTCACGCTGATCACAAATATATATACTTTTCCATATCTAGCTCGCTTCCTTTAGGTGGTTAAAAACACCATACCAAAGTTAATATACCCCTTTACCTATTCTATAGGTGTAGGGTATAAAAATATTTAAAAACAAACAAACTTGAAATAAATGAAAATATATTTATTCCAATTCAATTACAAAATGAAAAAATTCTAATTATTAAATTTTGTGATAAAAAGATAATCAAAGCATAATATATTTAATAATCCAAATTTTTCAAAATTGCAATTATTTTAAATGGTTAGTTTATATACTTAATAGAAAAGCTTATATACGCAAAATATGCAATAAATGTATTTCTAAAATACAATTAAAAGTTTACACCTTTTCATATAATTCATTTAAATATAAAAATAAATTTTACATAAATGCAGCAAGTACCATTGAACATAGCTGAACCACTACAATTAAGTCTAGATTTCGGAGACACATAGGACATAGGAAATATATTCTTTGGCTTCGAAATTAAACTCGACCACAGCCAATTCCCATGGTACTTTCATTACTAGTAACCTACTGTTAAATTTCATCAAAATACCGGCATTATTTTTTGAGTTACGGTGTTTGTAAGATATATGTTTGTTAGTCCTTGAACTTTTCAAGGGTTCCAGGACCCGAAATTATGGTACGATTTCGCCAATATGCAGTCCCGTCATACTTTCAATACTAGTTAACCCTTGTACACAATTGGAACGCTCTATCTTAATTTTAAGTTACTAGTTTTATTAATTTCGATGATAAGCTTTTACACATTGGGGGATCTAAGAGAGGTTCTGAACCACCACTCCAATTGATCTTAAATTAGGGGGGCACGCAAGAAATAGTAAAGAACACCCTTGTGACAAATTGGAAGCTTCTACATTTGTTTCAAGTTACTATCTTTATTAATTTCGAAAATATGCTTTAAGGGCCTAAGAACTGAGTGGCTGGTCCCCGATCCACTACTCCAATGGGGCCCAAATTTCAAAGACACTTACGAAATAGGAAGGGACACCCTGATACCAAATTTGGAGGTTCTATCTTCATTGTTTTCGGAATTATGCTCGTTTGGCCTAAATTCGATCAAAAAATTCTAAGTTCCGAACCCATTAACCAATCCTCACCGTACGTAATCACCGCCGTAGTTTTGCTGCCAATAACCTACAGCACAAATTTCATGAAGATAGCCTCATTAGTTGTTGAGTTATCGTGATTTTTTATATATGTTCCTTAGCCCTGACATCGATTAAAAGGTCCGGAATCCAAACCGTTGGGCTGATTTCGCCCTTATATAGTCCGCGCTGTACTTATAGTACTAGTTAACCCTTGTACACAATTTGAACGTTCTAACCTAATTTTAAGTAACTATTTTTAGTAATTTCGATTATAAGCCTTTAAAACTTGGGAGGTCTGAGAGGGGTACAGAACCACCATTCCAATTGATCCCAAATTAGGGGAACACGCAAGAGATAGTAAAGAACACCCTTGTGGCAAATTGGAAGCTTCTACATTTTTTCAAGTTGTTATCTTTATTAATTTTAAAGATATGCTTTAAGGTCTTCGGAAATGTGTGGCTGGTCCCCAACCCACTACTCCAATGGGACCCAAATTCACAAGACACTTAGGAAATAGGAAGGGACACCCTGATACTAAATTTGGAGGTTCTAGCTTCATTGGTTTCGGAATTATGTTCGTTTGGCCTAAATTCGATCAAAAAGTTCTAGGTTCCGAACCCATGGTCCAATCCCGACCTTACGCAATTCCCGAAGTAGTTTCATTACTAGTAACCTACAGCACAAATTTGATGAAGATAGCGTCATTAGTTGTTAAGTTATCGTGATTTTTTATATTTGTTCGTTAGGCGTGAAACCGATCAAAAGGTCCAGAATCCGAACCCATGGGCCGAATTCGCCCATATGCAATCCCCGCCGTACTTTCAGTCCTAGTAACCTACAGTTAAAATTTCATCAAGATAGCTCCATTATTTTTTGAGTTATCGTGACTACGGACGGACGGACGGACATGGCTATATCGACTAAGGCGGTCACGCTGATCACAAATATATATACTTTTCCATATCTAGCTCACTTCCTTTAGGTGGTTACAAACACCATACCAAAGTTAATATACCCCTTTACCTATTCTATAGGTGTAGGGAATAATAAGAGATAATCGTTCAAACTGTTTTTTTAAGTTTTTGTTTCGCAATCGGTTAAAAGAACTCGACAAAACATTTTTTTAAGCATTCCCCTAATTCAAAGAAGTTGTACCTACTTTCAGAAATTGGACGTAATTTACTTACAAATTTTTTTTTGAACAATCGTCGGGTCGGCAGGGGTTAACAACTTCCAAGTCTGTTAGTAAATTGAACTTCATTTTCAAAGAAGAACACATATAGAAAATTTGAAGTTAATCGGTTAAATCATTTCTAATATATAACAAAGCAACGAAAAAACTTATAAAAAGCTGTTGGGCCACGATGGGTTAACGGAACTCCACAAATATTTTTTTGTGGCTTCATTTATAAGCAAAGTAATATTTCAAAAAATTGGCTAAAACTTGCGTTTTTACAATTTGCAAGCTTCCGGGCAACGCCGGGTAAATCTGCTAGTATATGTTGTAAAATTATCTGAAATTAAATGAAATAAAAAAAAAAAACAATTAAGTTAAACTTTCGGGAACACATAAGAAATAGGGAATTTCTTTGTTGGCTTCAAAATTATACTCGTTCGGCCTCAAATCGATGAAAGGCTTCTAGAATCCGAAACAGTTTGAACGATTATCTCTTATTTTTCTATACATGGTGCTTCTTGACAATTTGGTGCTCCTTGACGATAGAGTTGAGGATGTTAGGTTTCCGGCGAATAATGTTAACTGAATTAAAATGACTATTGGTCAAATGGGGATACTAAGTTTGCCATTATGTCATTATACTATGTCAATAGTAGTTTTCTTAAATTGCCAACGTTTGAATAAAATATAGTCGATGGTTTAGAAAAGGTTTAAAAATTTGCTTTTCAACTTATATTTTGTTTAGTACTCACCTGAAAGTTGTAATACGCTCTTCCTCGTTTTTTTATGATTTGATGAGAGAAATGTAGGCTTATTTTTTGGAAAAACTGTTTTAAAATACTATGTTTTTAAGCATTATATATAAGAAATTGAATTTTTTGATTTTTAGATTTCATTTGAAGAAAACTGAAAATTTCATTGAATCTTTGTTCAAAACGCACAAACAGGTCAAAACCAAATTAACCATGTGGGTTTTAATTAAAATGTTGGTACAAAATTTTCAATAAAATACTTTTAATCGTATAAGAAAATAAAATTTATAGAAAACTTCATGGCGTCATCGTGGAAAACGGGTTAATCGAACTTAACTAAAACTTTTTGCAGCCTCTCTTTAGACTACAAAATCAACCTGTAAAATTGGACACAAATCGAAAACACAAAATTTTTTGAAAGTCCGCCAGGCCGAAATGGGTTAAATTATTCCAACCAAATTTATACAACCAATTGCGGTTGCTAAGAGGAACATTTGTGCAAAATTTCAAGTCAATTTGTCAAACGGTTTTGACTCTCTTTTCGACTGCAAAACCACCCTGTAAAATTGGACACAAATCGCAAACACAAAATTTTTTGGAAGCCCGCCGGGCCGAAAGGGGTTAATTTATTTCAACCAACTTTATACCATTAATGCCGTTTAATAAGAAGAAAATTCGTGCAAAATTTCAAGTTAATCGGTCAAACCGTTTCGACTCGACATCAAAAAAACGAAAAAGCTTAAAACGGCTCTGGAGCCGCAACCTGTTGACTTATAAAAATGCGACATAGCCTATGTCACCCCCCGGGCTCCCAAAATTATTCCTCTAAAATTTGGTGTCAATCGGACCGGTGGTTTTCACGTGAATCCTGGACAAACAAACAAACAAACAAATAAACAAACAAATTTTCTTCCTTATATATTAGATAAAATTATTTATAAAAAATTATTTAATTAAAACTACAATCTAATAAATTATATTATAATTAATTATATTTAAAAATAATTATTTTGAATTCTCTAATTTTACTTATTTGCAATTTTTAATTTCTAAAGTTTTTTATATATTTTTTAAGTTTTCTATTAAATATTTCCAAAGTTTGACTTCTCCTAATATTTAGTGGTAATGAATTGAAAATTTTAATAGCACTACATTTTAAACTTTTTTATTTCTTTTTGGTTCTAGCTTTAGGTATTTCAATAATTTTTTTTATTTCTAGTATTATATTTATGTACATTTTCTTCATTTATTAAATTTAAATTTGATTTAATATTACTATTTATTACTTTATAAATATATTTACCTTTTTCAAAATAGATTAATTGGTTAATATCTAATTGATCTGTTTTTTTATACAAATACTTAGTACTAGTTCTGTAATTATATTTGTAAAGAATTTTAAGCGCTTTATTCATTAAAATACCAATTTGATTAATATGAAAATTTGAGCACTGGATCCAACTACATATATTATACCTCATTCTTGATAGTATATGACTATTTTAGATAAGCTTGGCTGCATGCTGGGAAATACCGCCACATCTTTTTATAGCTAATATAATTGGCACAACATTTTTCTTCACGTTTTTGATATGATTGTCCCATTTCAAGTTATCATCAATTATTATTCATAGATATTTAACCTTCTCTACTCTTTCAATAATTGTTTCCCTTATTTTAAGAATAATATTTTCGCAATTTTTTTTGTGTTTTAAATAACAAATAGTTGGTTTTTTTAGCGTTAATGCAGAGTTAATTGTAATCTAGCCAAGTTCTCTAGTTAATTGTAATTAATAAATAACTGTAATTAGCAAGTTTCTAATTTTGTTAATAAACTGAAATAAAATATTTTACAAATATTATATTTTTATTACGAAGGCTGCCAACGCCAAAGCCTCGCCCCACCAACTGAATTATTGAAGCTAAACTTTGCATTCCTACCAATTTTATTCGAAAAATAATAACAAGTAAAGAAACAGTCAGTGCAACCGACTAAGAAATACCCCACACCTATTTGGTTCAAATTTAATAAGATATCCATAAGTCATTTTAAAACCATAAAAGCTTTTATTAGTTTGATCGTAAGATTAAACCAAATTAACTTTATAATACTAAAAACATTTTCTAATTACTTTCTCTAAAATTAATATATATTTAAAAATTATGGCTTTTTAAAATTAAATTTTAATTATTTTGATTAAATAAAAAAAAAAAAAGTTTAAAATCTAACTATAGCTTCAATTGTTAAAAACAGTTACATAAAGACAGTTATAACAGTAGTTAAAAAGCGTGCTTAAAAATAACTGATACTGGTTTCAAAATTTTTAAAAGAAAAAATATTTTAATTGAAAATAATAAAATTAATTTGATTAATTTTTAAACATTATTTTCGTTTATGGACTTTAAATATTCAATTGAAGTGGTATTTTTTAATTATCAAAAACCATATAGCTAATTTAAAGTACATTTAAATAACATTCGTAAAACAAATTGAAATTACAAAGCAAACTTTTGCAAAAAATAAAATACTTCAACACAATAACCATCATCATCTATTGGATTGCTGTGGTCACAGACTCGGAAAAATCGTCTCAGGATTAAGAAAAAATTTAAATCGTAAGAGTTTTTTCTTTAATAAATTAAAAGCGTTAAGATCGAAAACAAAAGGCAACCTTAAAAGGTGTAAGACAGCAATCACTCAAAATGGTGAAAGTTACTCGTTGGCAGAATTAGACTGCAAATTAAGTATTTTGGAGGCTCACTTCAAACAATATTTAAATGTTCAGAGGAAATGTTCCTCTTTAGATCAAATCAATGAAGATGATGACGACAAGATGAAAGATAGGATTGAAGAGATCTATTGTGCTACTAAATCGAAAATTATATCGTTGAAAGGACCACTTGCGCCTCCAGCATCAAAAGATTTGAATCGAACTGTTGTTTCTTTAGGTTCAAAAAGCTACCATCCCTTCCACATTACACGTTTCGGTGGAAAACATTCAGAATATCCAAACTTCATTGGTTTATTCAAAAATTTAGTTCGCAAAAATTCGTCTTTATCAGAACTATTTGAAAAATACACACTTGAGTGCAATGTTGTCAATCGGAAATCATAAAGATATCACAGAGGGTATAATCGTTCATCTCGTTGTTTCAAAACTAGATGAAACTTCGCAGAAATATTATGAAGAGATAATCACCTACGACAAACTTGCATCGCGGGAAAATTGTGTAAATTTTCTAGGGTGGCGTTGCGAAACTATAGAAGCACGGGAAACAATTGGGATAAACAGCTCAAATAGTTCTGAAAATCGATCGAAAAACTCCAAATTCAATAAAAAGTTTTCATCATTTGCCGTTACTCAAAAATTTTGTTTTTGTTGTGAAAAATCAAATCATTTCATAGAAAATTGTTTTAAATTCAAGAAAATGAAACCTTTTGAACGATTTAGTGCCGTAAAGAAAGCTGCTTTATGTTTAATATGTCTAGTTAAGGGGCACAACATCAAAGAGTGCAAATCGCAAAAATTTACACAGTGACCATTACAATCATCATCTTTTACTCTACCGAGAACAAAATACAAATCAATCAATGAACGTTTCGGAAGTTTCAGAATTGGGTTATAGGGATATGGCTTCGACTTCTCAAAATAATCCGACTTGGTTGGTTATAAAATGCAAGATCAAAATAAAGTTGTTATGCTGTTTTCAGCTTTAGCTCATATTAAGGATAGAAATGGTAACTATCAGCCGCTTCGGCACTACTTGATTCAGCTTCCTAGTTGAATTTTATCAGTGAAAGAATGATACAACATCTAAGATTGAAGAAAACGTCACATCATATTGAAATCAATGGAATTGGTGAAACTAGCTCCACAATTCGTTATAAAGTGAGAGTTTCAATAAAATCAAGATTTAATGAATTTTGTACTAATTTAGATGCATTGGCCATCCCTTCAATTACATCACATCAACCAGAACGCAATATTAAAATCGAAAATAGGAAAATTCCAAAAAATTTAAATTTAGACGATCCTTCTTTCAACATTCCATCAGCTTTCGATCTACTAATTGGAGCCGAAAGTTTTTATGAACTTTTATCAGTGGGCCAAATCAAATTAGAAGAAAACCTTCACTTCAAAAGACACTACTAGGTTGGATAGTTTCAGGTAGAATTAATGAAGAGTTATCGCCAAAAAGATCTTGTTTTTTTGTATCGCTTCCACAAGATGGAAAAATATTGAACAATTTGGTCCAAAAGAAGAGTTAAGTGCTGTGAAATATACAGCTCTTCTTCAAACGGTCTTGAGACCAGAATCGTCTTCTACAAAAGTTAGGGTGGTGTTTGACTGCAGCTGCAAAACGAGTATAAACATTTCACTTAATGAAATATTAGCCAAAGGTCCAACAATTCAAAACAATTTGTTCTCTATTATTTTCCGCTTCAGGTTGAACTAATTCGCTTTAACGAGTGATATCACCAAGATGTACAGTCAAATTCTAATCGATCCAGCTCATAGAAATTATCAATGTATTTTATGGCGGAAAAATTCAGAAGAAGATATTCATACTTATCGATTGAACACTGTCACCTACGGGACAACTTCAGCACCTTTTTTGACCACGAGTCTTAAATATTTATCAGAATGTTATTCAAGCAAATTTCCTGAGGCAGCGAAAATAATTGCTAGTGATTTTTATATGGATGACCTCATAACAGACGCAGATATTCAATAAATTAATCAAATGAGAAAGCAAATAAATGAAATTTTAAGTTCAGCTGGGTTCATACTTCGAAAATGTGTATTCCAATGAAGAATCAGTTTTATCAGAGATACCGATTGAAGATCGAGAAAAGCAATTACGTATTAATGAGTCAGATATTATAAAAACTTTGGGTATCGTATGGAGTCCAACTACTGATGAATTCAAATATGTAGCTCCAACATTTACAGAAGTTAAACGCATAACAAAAAGAGTGGTGTTGTCGCAAACTACTCAACTTTTCGACCCATTGGGCTTGGTTAATCCAATTATCGTTCGAGCCAAGATATTTATGCAAAATTTATGGAGATTAAATTTGAAATTGGATTATTCGTTATCCATGGCATATCATACATTATGGTTAAATTTTATTCAAGAAATCAATCAATTGTCAGAAAGTAAAGTACCACGTTATATATTGTCTGAGCGAAAAATCAGGAGTATCGAGCTACAGGAGTATCGGAGTATCGGGTTTCACTGATATGTCAATGAATGCATATGGTTGTTGCATTTATGCTCGCAGTAAAGATTATCAAAATAATATTGTTACAAATTTAATAGCAGCTAAGTCCAGAGTAGCACCTATTAGTACGAGATCATTGCCACAATTAGAATTATGTGCAGCAGAACTTCTGGTAGAACTGTGTTTGAAGATCAAAAATAATTTCAAGAAGAAAATAGATTGAGTGGTCGGTGGTCAGATTCAGAAATTTTTCTGGGTTGGCTATCGTCATTACCGTCAACATGGAATATACATGAAGCCAATCGTGTTGCAAAAATTCAGAAAGGTTGTATGGATTTGGGTGAATGGCATCAAGTTGGAACAAAAGAAAATCCGGTTTAAAATCAAAACACTTATGTCAATCATCAGCAGCTAACATTTCAGATCCACTAGAATAATATCACACATTAAACAACAACATTTTTCTGAAGAAATCAAGTGTTTAGAGAAAAATGAAAAAATTTCGAATAAAAGCCAGTTAAAAGATTTAAATCCGTTTCTTCAAGATTGGTCAAATATCAAATTATTACGAGTAGTCGGTCGACTTCAAAATTCAATATTACCATACATTGCTTAACATCCATTTATTCTTCCGAAAAATCCATTTGAAAAAATTTATGTTTCTTTTCTTCATCGAAGAAATCTTCACGCAGGTTCACAAGCATTACTTGGGTTCTTACGTCAAGAATATTGGGTTGTAAGCGCCAGATCATTAGTAACTTCAGTAGTTAATCATTGTATTCATTGTTTTCGGTACAAGTCGAAATTACTTACTTACTTACTTAGGTGGCGCTACAGACCATGAAGGTCCTGGGCCTGACGTAGCGTTCCTCTCCACCTCGTTCGGTTCCGAGCAGATTCTCTCCAGTTGGAGATTTGGAGCCTTCTGATGTCTGTCGAAATCTCGTCTCTCCAACGAAGGTTTGGGCGACCTCTGCGACGTGTTCCCTCTGGCCTGGCTTCGAGGATCTTTTTAGCTGGAGCATTGTTGTCCATTCGCTCAACGTGACCTAGCCATTGCAGCCTTTTGATCTTAATTTTTTGAACTAGGTCTACGTCACCGTACAGCTGATAGATCTCGGCATTGTATCTTCTTCTCCAGGTCCCATCGTCGCAGTAAGGACCGAACACTCGACGAAGAATCTTTCGCTCGAAAGTTCCAAGTGCTTGCTCACTTGCTCTGGGCAATGTCCAGCATTCTGCTCCATATAGTAGCACTGGAAGTATGAGCGTTTTGTACAGTTGCACTTTGGAACTGCGCGAGAGGAGTTTTGAACCCAGTTGTTTTGACAAACCGAAGTAGCAGCGGTTTGCTAGGTTTATTCTTCGTCGGATCTCCACATTGATGTCATTTGCGGAGTTTACATTTGTACCTAGGTAGACAAACTCCTTAACTACCTCAAAGTTATATGTACCAACAGTGATGTTTGGACCTGCTCGATGTATTCTGGCCTCTTTATTTGTTGATAACATATACTTCGTTTTGTTCTCGTTCACTAGAAGACCCATTTTCTTTGCTTCTTCTTCAATACGGACGAAGGCTTCGATGACGGCTCGTTGTGATGTTGTTATTATGTCGACGTCGTCCGCGAAGCCTAATAGCTGAACAGATTTTCTGAAGATTGTTCCTTCGGTGTTGACACCAGAGCGGCGTATAATCTGTTCGAGCACTAAATTGAAGAAGTCGCACGACAGTGCATCACCTTGACGGAAGCCGATGCATGTACGAAAGAGTTCCGACATATTTCCTCCAATAACAACTGCACATTTAGTGTTCTCCAATGTTACTTGGCAAAGTCGGATAAGCTTGGATGGTATGCTATATTCCGACATTGCAATGTACAGTTCCCGGCGATAGATACTGTCGTAGGCTGCCTTAAAATCGATAAAAAGATGGTGTGTATCGATTTGAAATTCATGGGTCTTCTCCAGGATTTGCCTCAATGCGAAGATTTGGTCGATGGTAGACTTACCAGGACGGAAACCACATTGGTAGTTGCCTATGATGTTATTGCAATGTGGTTTCAGTCGTTCGCATATTACGTTGGAAAGGATCTTGTACGCGACATTCAATAGAGATATTCCTCTATAGTTGGCACATGACATGGCATCGCCCTTTTTGTGAATGGGGCATATGGTGCTAATGTTCCAGTCATCGGGCATGCATTCTTCCATCCAGACTCTGGTGATGATTTGGTGCATGCTCCTAACCAAATCTTCTCCTGCTACCTTAAATAACTCAGCTGGGATTCCATCTGAACCAGCAGCTTTGTAATTTTTCAGTTTCTGAATGGCTTGATCAACTTCCATTAAGCTCGGTGGTAGTGTTTCGTCATCGTTGATCATTGTGACTGGTGCATTATTCTGGTGTTCTGTATGCCCATCATTTAACAACTGTTCGAAATGTTGTTTCCATGTCTTCAATATCTCTCGCGTATCGGTTACCAAATTTCCCATGCTGTCTTTCAGCGCGTGTGTACGTTGCTTGTAGCCAGCTGCCAACCGCTTGGCTTGTTTGTAGAACTTACGTACTTCGCCTCTGTCTCTGCATGTTTCAATGTCCACAAGACGAGATTTTTCATAAACCGTTTTTTTTCGCCTAATGGTGTACTTTTCATCTCGTCTTTTAGCTCTGTACTCCTCCTGCGCCGCTCTGGTTTTCCTCTGCAGGGTCTTGCGGTATGCTACATTTTTGAGTGCTGTTTTAATTGAGCATTCTTCATCATACCAAGGGTTTCTGGTTGGTGTTGGTTCGAAACCTATGGTATTTGAAGCCACCTCCTTGATAATGTTAGAACAATGTTGCCATTGTTCATCGATGGATGGATTATTCAAAGGAGGTGCCGATTGGAGTCTAGAGCTAATTTGTTGGCTGTATTATCTGGCTATATCAGGCGATTGTAGGCTTCTAATGTGGAATTTTTGTGCTCGTGTGTTCTGCAGCTTCCTCACATTAGATATTCGTGCTCTGAATTGTGCTGCTATTAGATAATGATCAGAGTCGATGTTAGCCCCTCTGAAGGTTCGTACATCTAGCACGGATGTTGAGTGTCGTGCGTCAATCAATAGATGGTCAATCTGATTAGATGTACGACCATCAGGGGATAGCCAGGTTATTTTGTGGATGTTCTTATGTGGAAATTTGGTGCTACTTATAACCATGTTACGCGCAGCTGCAAAATTAACTAATCGGTAACCATTGTCTGTGGTGGTGTTGTGGAGACTATGATTACCAATTGTTTTTCCATGTATTGCTTCTCTACCGACTTTAGCATTAAAATCTCCGATTACAATCTTGGCATCGTGTTCGGGGCAGGCTGCGTATGTTCGCTCAAGGGTATCGTAATATTCTTCCTTGTCTGCATCCTCTGCTTCGTCGGTAGGAGCATGCGCACATATTATGGAGATGTTGTAAAATCTGCCTTTGATGCGGATGGTTGCAAGTCGTTCATTGACAGGTGTAAAGTCAATGACCAACGACCTCAACCTTTCTCCCACTACAAAACCGCATCCTAATATGTGGTGCTTTTCATGGCAAATAGCGGCATAATTTTTTGAGTTATGCTATTTTTAAGATATATGTTTGTTAGCATTTGAAATTTTGAAAGCTTCCAGAACCCGAAACCATGGTACGATTTCGCCCATATGCAGTACGCGCTGTATTTTAAATACTAGTGAACCCTTGTACATAATTGGAACGTTCTATCTTAATTTTAGGTTACTATTTTAAATAATTTCGATTATAAGCTTTTAAACCTTGGTAAGTCTAAGAGGGTGACTGAACCACCACTCCAATTGATCCCAATTTAGGGGGCCACACAAATAGTAAAAAACATCCTTGTGCCAAATATGAAGCTTCTACATATGTTTCAAGTTGCTATCTTTATTAATTTTAAAGATATGCTTAAAGGTCTTCGGAAATGTGTGGCTGGTCCCCGACTCACTACTCCAATGGGGCCCAAATTCCCAAGACACATAGGAAATAGGAAGGGACACCCTGATACCAAATTTGGAGGTTCTATCTTCATTGGTTTCGGAATTATGCTCGTTTGGCCTAAATTCGATCAAAAAGTTCTAAGTTCCGAACCCATTGTCTAATCCTCACCGTACGGAATCACCGACGTAGTTTCATTACCAATAACCTACAGCACAAATTTCATGAAGATAGCCTCATTAGTTGTTGAGTTATCGTCATTTTTTATATATGTTCGTTAGCCCTGACACCGATTAAAAGGTCCAGAATCCGAACCATTGGGCTGATTTCGCCCTTATACAGTCCACGCTGTACTTATAGTACTAGTTAACCCTTGTACACAATTTGAACGGTCTATCTTAATTTTAAGTAACTATTTTTAGTAATTTCGATTATAAGCCTTTAAATTTTGGGAGGTCTGAGAAGGGTACTGAACCACCACTCCAATTGATCCCAAATTAGGGGAACCCGCAAGAGATGGTAAAGAACACCCTTGTGGCAAATTGGAAGCTTCTACATTTTTTCAAGTTGCTATCTTTATTAATTTTAAAGATATGCTTAAAGGTCTTGGGAAATGTGTGGCTGGTCCCCGACCCACTACTCCAATGGGGCTCAAATTACCAAGACACTTAGGAAATAGGAAGGGACACCCTGATACTAAATTTGGAGGTTCTATCTTCATTGGTTTCGGAATTATACTCGTTTGGCCTAAATTCGATCAAAAAGTTCTAGGTTCCGAACCCATGGTCCAATCCCGACCTTACGCAATCCCCGAAGTAGTTTCATTACTAGTAACCTACAGCACAAATTTAATGAAGATAGCGTCATTGGTTGTTGAGTTATCGTGATTTTTTATATATGTTCGTTAGCCCTTCGATCGATTAAAAGGTCCAGAATCCGAACCCCCGGGCCGATTTCGCCCATATGCAATCCCTGCCGTACTTTCAGTCCTAGTAACCTACAGTTAAAATTTCATCAAGATAGCTCCATTATTTTTTGAGTTATCGCGCCTACGGACGGACGGACGGACATGGCTATATCGACTCAGGCGGTCACGCTGATCACAAATATATATACTTTTCCATATCTAGCTCGCTCCCTTTAGGTGGTTACAAACACCATACCCAAGTTAATATACCCCTTTACCTATTCTATAGGTGTAGGGTATAAAAAGTATATAACTTAATATCATAAGTTTTGCTTAAAAAAAAAATAACAACAAAAAACAAATTAAATTTTTAATTAATTATAGGTAGGTACCATAATTTTTGCTTAAAAACAAAAAAAACCCTAAAAGTTGTTCCGGGTGATGTCCAACTTTGCCAACTAACTTGCCCTATTACTTTACCTGACCAGTTTTAATTTGAACCTCGTAGCTTCATTAGATTCACAGTTATTGAATTGACAGCTTGGCATGGCAGCTGCCCGAAAATGGGGCCGTAACATTTTGAAATTCCATATAAGTGCTCGATTCATTATATAACTAATCGTGTATAATTTTCATCCTCGTAGTATAATTAGTTTTAAAGAAATTCATATTGGTGCAAAGAAGTTGTATGGCAGCCCCCGCAAATGGGGCCGTAACACTTTGAAACTTCATATAAGTGCTCGATTCATTATATAAATAACAGTATGTAATTTTCATCCTCGTAGTATAATCAGTTTCCAAGAAATTCATAATTGTGCAAAGAAGTTGTATGGCAGCCCCCCGAAAATGGGGCCGCAACATTTTGAAACTTCATATAAGTGCTCGATTCACTATATAACTAACAGTGTGTAATTTTCATCCTCGTAGTATAATCAGTTTCCAAGAAATTCATAATTGTGCAAAGAAGTTGTATGGCTGCTCCCCGAAAATGGAGCCGCAACATTTTGAAACTTCATATAAGTGCTTGATTCATTATAAAACTAACCGTGTGTAATTTTCGTCTTCCTGGTATAATTACTTTTGAAGAAATTCATATTGGTTTAAGTAAGTTGCGTGGCAGCTCCCCGAATAGGGAAGATATAGGGAAGAATAGGGAATCTCAAAAATGTTTTGTGTGAATTTCAAAACTCTAGCTCTAATTTTTCAATTCTATCTCTTTTAATTAATTTTTAATTCACGAATATATTAAACTTAAGCAAAATAAGCTTCATATGATCATATTCATATAATGATCATCATGATAGATAATAATCATCATATTCATAATGATTATATCTATCAATATCAATAAGCCATTCACTTAAAAAAAATCTTTGTGTTCTTTTTTGCTTATCTTAAGCAAACTACGCATCATTTTAATCATATGAAATCGTAACTCAAAATCGTTATCTACAAAAAACAAAAAACAAAAAAACAAAATTCATATAATTTCATGTTAAATACAAGATGCATAGCAAAATTTCAAATTATAAAAATGGTTATTTTAAGAAATCTGATTTTTACAAAGTTATAAAACTTTTTTCTATTTATACCATACATATATGACATCGGGTATAGTAAAATTGCTCCTCCGCTTGTAACGCAACGATCTAGACGAGCTAGATATAGTGTCAAGGGTACGTATCGGCTCAGAATCGAAAAATGAGTCGATCTAGCTATGTGTGTCTGTCCGTCCGTCCGTGTGTCAGCACGATAACTCAAAAACTTAAAGAGCTACAGTTTTGAAATTTTCACAAAATATTTTTCAATTATTTTCTAGGTTCCCTATTTTTTTTGGTTAAGATCGGACCAAAACTTCGGGTAGCTCTCGAACAACTAACTTTTTTAACTGCAATATTTTCATATATAAATTTGACATTTTGCTATGCATCTTGTATTTAACATGAAATTATATGAATCTTGTTTTTTTTTTTTTTTTTTTTGTAGATAACGATTTTGAGTTACGATTTCATATGATTTAAATGATGCGTAGTTTACTTAAGATAAGCAAAAAAGAACACAAAGATTTTTTTTAAGCGAATGGCTTATTGATATTGATAGATATAATCATAACAGTCAGTTAAAAATACCCTACACCTATTTGGTTCAAATTAAATGGGAAATCCATAAGTCATTTTAAAACCATAACAGCTGTTATTACTTTGTTCGTAAGACGTTGCTAACCAAATTAACTTTATAATACTAAAAACATTTTTTAATTACTTTTCTAATTTATTTACAAATTCTTCTATTAATTTTTCTAAAATATTAAAAAACAAACAAACTTGAAATAAATGAAAATATACTTATTTAAATTCAATTACTAAAGTGAAAAAATTTTAATTATTAAATTTTGTGACAAAAAGCTAATCCAAGCATAATATATTTAATAATTGAAATTTTTCAAAATTGCAATTATTTTAAATTGATAGTTTATGTACCTATTAGAAAAGCATATAAACGCAAAATATGCAATAAATGTATTTCTAAAATATAATTACAAATTTAGAACTTTTCATATAGTTCATTTAAATATAACAATAAATTTTACATAAATTCAGCAAGTACTTTTGAATATAGCTTAAGTATTGTACACGATGTCTTAATTATATATCACCTATGGTTTTTAATTTACAAAATATGATACTAAATATGTTTTATGGTAAAATTCTTAGCCTTTTAAAAATATGAAAGTGTTAAATAAAAACGGAAATAGGAAAGAACCCTCGTGTATCAAATATAAGGTTTCTATCTTCATGAATTTCGAGGATAAGGTTTTTAATTTTGGTATTTCTTAGGAGGCACCTGAACCACGACTACAACTAAGTCTAAATTTCGGGGACACATAGGAAATAGGAAATATATTCCTTGGCTTTGTAATTATGCTCGTTTGGCCTCAGAGCGATCAAAAGCTTCTAGACTCCGAAATCATGGTCCGAACTCGACCAGAATCAAGAAGAAATTACTAGTAACCTAGAGTTTAAATTTCATCAAAATAGCGGCATTATTTTTTGAGTTATGCTGTTTTTAAGATATATGTTCTTTAGCCCTTGAACTTTTCAAAGGTTCCAGAACCCGAAACCATGGTACGATGTTGCCCTTATGCAGTCCCCGTTCTATCTTAATTTTAAGTTACTATTTTCATTAATTTCGATGATAAGCTTTTAAACCTTGGGGGTCTAAGATGGGTACTGAACCACCACGCTGATTGATCGAAAATTAGAGGAACTGCACAGGAAATAGTAAAGAGCACCCATGTGCCAAATTTGAAACTTCTAAATTTGTTTGAAGTTACTATCTTTATTAATTTCGAAAATATGCACCATAAGAGCTGTTATTAATTTGATCGTAAGACATAGTTAACCAAATTAACTTTATAACACTAAAAACATTTTCTAATTACACTATTTATTAAAAAGTACTACAAATTCTTACTAATTTATCTATTTAAAAATATTTAAAAACAAAAAAACTTGTTATAAATGAAAATATATTTATTCCAATTCAATTACAAAATGAAAAAATTTTATTTATTAAATTTTGTGATAAAAAGCTAATCAAAGCATAATATATTTAATAATCCAAATTTTTTAAAATTGAAATTATTTTAAATGGTTAGTTTATATACCTAATAGAAAAGCTTATAAACGCAAAATATGCAATAAATGTATTTCTAAAATAAAATTTCAAATCTCGACCTTTTCATACAATTCATTTGCAGCAAGTACCTTTGAACATAGCTGAACCACTACAATTAAGTCTAAATTTTGGGGACACATAGGAAATAGGAAATATATTCTTTGGCTTCCAAAATTATACTCAATCGGCCTCAAGTATATCAAAAACTTCTAGAATCTGAACTCATTGACCAAACTCGATCAGCACCAATTCCCATGGTACTTTCATTACTAGTAACCTAGAGTTTAAATTTCATCAAAATAGCGGCATTATTTTTTGAGTTATGGTGTTTTTAAGATATATGTTTGTTAGCCCTTGAACTTTTCAAAGCTTTCAATATTAGTTAACCATTGTACACAATTGGAACGTTCTATCTTAATTTCAAGTTACTAGTTTTATTTATTTATTTATTCCGAGCTTAATTCAAGCAAGTTACAAAATTTACATTAAATTAATAAACTAAAATTAAACATTAAAAAAACAAAAAAGAAAGTAAAGATTATAGAAATTAATAATTTAATAATTAATTTTACATAAAAAAAATTTTTAAAAAAAAAAAAATTAAAAATTATACTAATTATATTTAAAAAAAAACAAAAAAGCTTCAATTAAGAAGACAAAGGTCAAAGAATGTAAGTCCAAAAATTTCAAGAACACAAATACAAGTTATTTTTTAATGATTGTTTAGTTAGGGAAAAGTTAATATGGGATTTGTATATATTACAGAGAGACATCATTCTATTAATTGGTTCATATTTACCATAGTTAGTTCGGTGAAACTGTAAATTAAACAAATTAGCAGATCTTAATCTAGAATGCGAAGAAAAATTAAGTTTAGCGAGTAGTTGAGAAGAAGAACTGTTGCCTTTAATTAATTCAATTAGAAATACAATATCTGCAACTTTACGGCGCATTTCAAGTGTATTGAGATGTATTAAATTTATTCTATGTTCGTAAGGAGGTAATCTAAAAGGGTCCTCCCAAGGAATAAGACGTAAAGCATACCTGAGAAATTTTTTCTGAACCGATTCAATTCTATTTATATGGACACCATGAAATGGACACCAAACTTGACTGGCATATTCTAAATTAGGTCTAACCAGGCAGGTATAAAGAGATTTCAATACATAAGGGTCTTCAAATTCTCTTGCCCAACGTTTAATAAAACCGAGCATAGAATTAGCTTTATTTAATATATCAGAATAATGAAGTTGAAATGAAAGTTTACTATCAAAGAGTACCCCTAAATCTTTAATTGAAGTGACTTTTGAAATGATTTGATTATTAAAAGAATATACATAAAAAATTGGACTTAAGCGGCGTGTAAAACTGATTGAAGCACATTTGGTAACATTGAGTTGGAGATTATTGTTGGAACACCAATTGTAAAAACGATTAAGATCAGCTTGTAGGGCTAATGCATCCTCCAAATTTACAATTTTTTTGAAAAGTTTCATATTATCGGCATAAATTTTAATGTGACTATTAATTATTAGAAACATCATTAATAGAAATAATGAAAAGTAAAGGTCCAAGATGGCTACCTTGAGGCACCCCTGTGGGAGGCGCAAACTCAGAAGATATCGAGGATCTAAAAGAAACACTATATCTACGATCAGAGATAACATTAGAATCTATACTACTAGAATTTTTATAATTCATACACATTGGATATTGATCACTTTTTCTTTTGGAATTAACAAATTTCCAAAAGAGTTTTGGATTATTTTTAATATTAAAAGACATGTTTTGCACATAATTAAAATATAAATTATCAGACATTGTTTTAAATTCATTAAATAAATTTATGAAAACATTAAAGTCATAATTATTATTGCTTTTAACAAATTTACGCCAGGCTTTATTTTTTCTATTTTTTAATTTTTTAAGACTTTTAGTAAACCATGGCGGACAGGATTTATAACTATTGTCTACAACTAACGGAACATATTGTGAAATAATAGAATGAACAATTTTATAGAAATGATTAACTGCATCATTTAAATTAAAAGAGGTTAAAAATGAGAAATCATAACAACTTAAATAGTTAATAGCATAAAAATTGGCTTTATGAAAGTTAAAACGATAAGAAAGTTCAGAATCAATAATTGGAGGTATGAGAAAACAGAGAGACGAACAAATTGGAGGATGATGCTCATCAATTTCAACTAGTTCAAATGGACAGTTAATAATAGCAAAATTTATCCAATTTGTCGTAAATAAAAGATCTAACTGTCTACCACGATTATTACAAATTGAAGATACTTGTTGAAAATTAAAAGAATTAAAAGAGTCAATTACAAAGCACTCCGTATTACTAACTAATTCGTATGGAATGAAGTAGGAATCCTCATCGTGCGGAACCCATTTAATGTTAGGAAGATTAACGTCACCACAGAGAATTACATCATCATTAACATTAAGTTTTCTGACTAGTGAATCAATTTCTAAAATATATTTAGTATACACTTCGATACTAGATCCCGGAGGAATATAACAATTTATAATAATAACATTTTTTAGTTGTAGTTCAATTTTAACAGCAATTACTTCGATAATATCGGTAGGATCACATTGAGAAAGTAACAATTGCGATGAAAAAAAAGTATTTTTAACAGCTATCAATACACCACCACCTTTATAAACAGTGTAAGAAGAAGAGAAAATTTCAAGATTATTTATTGAAGAAGTTAGCCAGGTTTCTGTTAAAACGAATAGATCAAAATCTAAAGCAGTAGAATTTAAGAAAACTTTTTTAGTTTTTGTGCGTAGACCTCTTACATTTTGATAATAAATAGTTAATTTAAAAGATTTATAATTAGGATGAGTGGGTTCCGCAAGACTAATATTAACTAGACTTTTTCTCGGTTGGAAGGGGACGAAAGTACTTATCATGATTTTCACTCACACGTTGAAGATAGTTAATTCTATTAGATGAGATATGTGAGGCAAAAGATTTCAAGTCAGTTAGAGCATTTTCAGCTGAAATATTATATGTTTCATGATATTTTACAAAAATATTACGTAAGTCCTTAATATCAGTAGGAAGTCCTTCCTGTTGAATAGCTATCATAAGCGATGTGTTTGTTTTACCATCAATACAAACATCATTTGATTTATCGTGAAGATATGCAAGGTAAAGTCTAACATTATCATAAATTTTACTGTCCCTTAATCTAACTAAAACGTACCTACTGTTATTTTTACTTTCATGAAGAGCTTTTTGAGTAAGTTTTACAACAGGCGGTAAAAGAGGATCTAAAATTGGTGGAGTTGTATTTGAGTTAGATAATAAAATATCCTCAGAATTAGCTACTAAGGGATTAGCTTGTGATTCAGGATGTAAAGATAAAGAAGTTGATCTATTAATTTTATTAGAAGAAGATTTTGCTACAGTTAAGCTAGAAGGTTTACTTTGGGGCATAATAGTTTCACCTTGAACAAAATTTTGGTATTTATTAAATTTATTTGATACAGACTTTTTGAATTTTGAAAATTTATTTTTTAAATAAGAATCGCTAATTTGTTTGTTATTACCTGATTTGGTAAGATCATTTGAATTACTAGAAATGATCTTTTTAGAATTATTTTTTACATTAATATTCGAAATAGGTATTAGTATCAGTTTGTGCAATAATATCAGATTTGTTAGGATTAATTAGTGTTTTAGTATTTGAAATATCAATTGATTTAGAAAAATTAGTAGGAGGTATAGGAAAAGATAAATCAAGTAAATTTGTTAAATTAGATTTAGTGTTTAAAAAGGATTTGTAATTTAATTTAGAATTTCTTATTGTATAACCTGTATTAGTGTCTTGTAAAACTGTTTCCATATTTTTGTTTAGGTTACCTTTGACCTGAGGCTTACTTAATTCAATAGCTGCACCAATTTTATTCCATATATTGACGTTGCTTGGATGTTGTAAAATTCTCATAGAATAAACAGAACCAGAGATAAGAAAGCATAAATATTTCATTTTGTTCTTCTTTATACGGTTAGGTGTTAAATTAGTACACACTACCGAACCAATGTTAAATTCTGCTTTTATAAATTGAGTTAACTTATTTTCATCAAAAGGGCAAGGAACGCCCTTTACAAAAGTAGACGAATAGTTACTATCTTTGACGATTGATGATTTATTACATCATTAGTCCATTGGGTCCCAAATTTTTGTAAAATTGCAAAATCTGTTTGCACGCTTTTAACGCAATTTGTAGGAGAATCAAGTAGTGTATCAACTTGAATTGCCTTATCAAAAGTTTGTATTTTACTGCTATATTCGGAATTTTGAGCTTGTGGTCTAGAATTATGCAGTTCGGTACAAAAATTATGTAACATTTCAACATTAGTGCTGGCATAGTCCTGGTGATCCGTATTAATATGCTTAATAACAGCTGCTTCCATACGTTCAAAATTTTTAGGAACTGCAAAAATTGATGAAGCACTGCTGGAACCAGCTTATAATGACTTGGAAATATTCTCAAAATTTTTAGTAAATTGAGCAGAAATTTCAGTTAATAGCTCAGTTTTTAAGTCGTTAAACTCATTATTTAATGTGTGATTAGAACCGGTAGATTTCTCCGCCATTGTGTTGCATAATTTATTAAATTTATTAATTTCGATGATAAGCTTTTACACATTGGGGAGTCTAAGAGAGGTACTGAACCACCACTCCAATTGATCCAAAATTAGAGGGGCACACAGGAAATAGTAAAGAACACCCATGTGCCAAATTTTAAGCTTCTACATTTGTTTCAAGTTACTATCTTTATTAATTTCGAAAATATGCTTTAAGGTTCTCGGAACTAAGTGGCTGGTCTCCCTCCACTACACCAATTGGGCTCAAATTTCAAGGAGACTAAACAAATCGAAAGCGACACCGTGATACCAAATTTGGAGGTTCTATCTTCATTGGTTTCGGAATTATGCTAGTTTGGCCTAAATTCGATTAAAAAGGTCAAGGTTCCGAACCAATGGTCCAATCCTCACCGTAAGCAATCGCCGCCGTAGATTCATTACCAAAAACTTACAGCACAAATTTGATGAAGATAGCGTCATTAGTTGTTGAGTTATCGTGATTTTTTATATATGTTCGTTAGCCCCTCGATCGATTAAAAGGTCCAGAATCCGAACCCATGGGCCGATTTCGCCCATATGGAATCCCCGACGAACTTTCAGTCCTAGTAACCTACAGTTAAAATTTCATCAAGATAGCTCCATTATTTTTTGAGTTATCGTGCCTACGGACGGACACGGCTATATCGACTCAGGAGATCACGCTGGTCGCAAATATATATACTTTTCCATGCCTAACTCGCTTGCTTTAGGTGGTTACAAACACCATACCAAAGTTAATATACCCTTTTGCCTATTCTGTAGGTGTAGGGTATAACATTAATTTTTAAATAAACTTATTTTAGGTTGGATTTCCTCTGGAGTAATTAACATTCGGTTCGGCTTCAGTATATATATATATGTATATATATATATATATATATAAAAGTTTCTATAATTTAATTGTTTTTAGTGTAAATTAAAACCATTAATGCTTTTTACAACAAAATTTAGTAATTCAAATTTTTTAAAATATAAATTAATTTAAATTCTTAATATATGTACATTAGAAAAGCTTTTTAATGCAAAAAATGTATTTCTAAAATACAATGACAAATTTAGAACTTTTGAAATACCTAATTCATTAAAATATAAAAACAAAATTTTCATATATGCAGCAGGTACCTTTGAACTCAACTTAAGTATCGTACACAATTTCTTATTTATATATTAATTATGTTAATAATCCAATAAAATATATGATATACTAAAAATTAACAAAAAAAAATTGTATTCATTTATTAAAAAATGATTTTAGTTTTTAATTTATAAAATATAATGCATAATATGCTTTTTTATAAAATATAATTACCTTTTTAGCTTTTTAAAAATATAAAAGTGTTACAGTTAAATCTGACAAGAGTAATTGAGAAGTAATTGCTTCATATGTATGAATTGCATAAAAAGTTTAAAATTTTTAATTTCGTAATTGCATTTTATAAGTACATTTATTTCATGTTCTTTTGTTTTTTAATATTTATAAATAGATAAATTAGTAAGAATTTTTAATTATTTTGAATAGATAAATTAATTAGAAAATGTTTTTGGTATTATAAAATAAGTTTCATCAGCTATATCTTACGATCAAAAAGCTTTTATATTTTTAAAATGACTTATGGACTTTTAAATTATCTTGAACTAAAACCTATTAATTTCTAAGTCGGTTACTCCGACTTACTGTTTCTTTATTTTTTTTTTAAGTATTTTGATTTAAAAAAAAAAATTTCATCTCAATCTTTTCAATATTAAACTAAAAATTACATTTTGGCTACCAATAGATTAAATTAAACAAAAGCATACACGAAAAACAAAAAAAAATTCTACGACAAGATGATTTCCTCTTGATTTAGTACTTTTGGTCCTGGTATTGCAGCACGGTTGGTTTACTTAGAAATAAAATTATTTTTTCTAGCTGATTTCTGTTTTGATGTCAATGTGATGCAAACCCTCCTCCGCTTTTTTTAGCCGCCATTACAGCATTGTTCAAATTTTCATTTGTCACTTTTATATGTCAGTTTTAAAAATTCCGCAAATTTTACAAAGAGTGTTTTAGTAATTAAATTTTGAAAAATATTATATAAATTTGAAACTTTTAATAAAAAGAATAACTTAAAATTAAAAAGAATTTAGTGTAGAAAAATACCTATTTAGAATAGATATGGTAAATAAAAAGTGGTTCTGTGTTACTTTGTGTGATAATAAAATAAAAAGAAAAGAGTTCCATTCCCAAAACGATATCCATAAACTTTGGAGAAATTTATTGTACCCAAAAGAAAGTTAAGGGTATCTATAAATGAGAAAATATGCAAACAAGACGAAGATTGTGCCGCTGATTTATGTACTTTTTATTGAACCTAATAAAAACAATCAATATGATATGTAAGTTTTAAAGTTCATATTAGTAAATTTTAAGTACAATTTAAAAATTTTATTGCTTTTCTTTTATGTAGATTTTAAGACAAAATTTATGCTAGAGTCCAAGGTTTATGATTTCTCTTGTTGAATTTCAAACAACTCAACTGACCGATAGCTCAGAAGTCAATCGAAAAGTCTCGGTTTCAAATCCTGGTCGGGTTCTCTATATATATAAAAATGAAAGTTTATTGAATTGTTTGTTTGTATGTAGCGAATGATTCCCAAACTGCTCAGCCGATTATCATGAAAATTAGTATATAGAGTTTTTTGGGTACGGATTGGGTACGAATTTTCCTCTAACGGGTCAACAAGTTAGGGCTGAAACTTTTTTGTTCTAAAATTAAAACGGTTTGACCGATTGACTTTAAATTTTCTATACGTGATGCTCCTTGAAAATCTGAGTTGACACTATTAACTAAATTAGAATTTCTTAACCCATGTCGAACCAACGGTTTGTAAAAAAAATTTTGCTTCGAAACTACGTCCAATTTTGCAAAATTCTGCTTTGGCCAAAAAGTAAGCTTAAAAACATTTTTTTTCAAGTTTCGTTAACCCATTGACAACAATTTTTTAAACATTTTTGGTTACTTTAAAAAAACAAAATTTTGGAAGTAAATTACGTGTCCAATTTTTCAAATAGTGCTTTGGCCATAAAGAAAGCGACACAACAGTTTTTTTACTTTATTCTTAATTAGAAACGTGGTATGCGTGGTGTACTTTGACGGTAAAGTTGAAGATGATGAGTTTCAGGTAAATAATGTTAAGTGATAATTCATCAATTCATTCAAAGTCATGTAATAATTCTGCGCAAAATTTGAAGTGAAATTTGTTAAAAAATTGCTAAAATAATCCCAGAAAAAACGTTCTAAAAAAATAGCTTTATAAATGCTCCGAAAGTTATGTATTTTGAAGTTAATATTTACCCTACATGAAATTTTTGTGTTAACTTTTTTAATAGCATCAACTTAAATTTAATCTCCATTGAGAGGTGCAGCAACGCGCACTGAGTATTAGCTAGTATCTAATGAAAAAATATTGTGTATATTAAAATAATTTAAAAAAAAGAATTTAAAATAATTTAAATGTCAAATAGAAAAAGGATTATTATTATCAGACAATATTTACTATATATAAGTAAGAATTACAATATTTACTATATATAAGTAAGAATTTTTTTATCAATTGTATGTTAGGGGTCGCGTTGGTTCTTAGCTAGCGAAAGTAGTCGTATAAAGTTAGTTGGAACATATTAACCCATTTTGGCCTACGGACCTTCCAAATAATTTTTGTTTCCGATTTGTGTCCAATTTTACAGGGTGCGTTTGCAGTAGAAAAGAGAGGCTGACAAAATTTTTGTTTACTTCGGTTAACAAGTTAAGGCACGAGAGCGCAATGAAGCTTTTTCAATATTTAAGATGTCGAGCCGAAACGGTTTGACCGATTGACTTGAAATTTTGTTCAAATGTGCCTGTTAGCTAACGGAATTAGTTGTATAAAGTTGATTGGAATATATTAACCCATTTTGGTCTAGCGGGTTTAAAAAAATTTTTACAGGTTGATTTTGCAGTCCAAAAGAGGGGCTGCAAAAAATTTTAGTTAAGTTCGATTAATCAATTTTCCACGACGACGCCATGAAGTTTTCTATTAATTTTATTTGCTTAAATGAATAAATGAATTTTTTTGAAAATTTTGCACCTCCATTTTAATTATAAAAGCCCACCGGCCTAATTTCGTTTTGACCTTTGGCAATAACGCAAGTTAACCTTTATTCCAAAAGCTCACTTAATTTATAAGACTAATTTTTTTTCTCTCCTCAAATAGTGCAAAAGCTAAATGAGATTATATTATTAATAACTAGCAGATTTACCCGGCGTTGCTCGGAAGCTTGCAAATTGTAAAAGAGCAAGTTTCAGCCAATTTTTTTTAATACTACTTTGCTTATAAATGAAGCCACAAAAAATATTTGTGGAGTTCCGTTAACCCATCGTGGCCCAACAGTTTTTTAAAAGGTTTTTTCGTTGCTTTGTTATATTTTTACGTAAGCAAAATGCATACATCTATTTAAACAGTCAATTTATAAACTGTACTTTTAAATTTTAATCGCATTCCTTAAAATGCATAACTGTATTTTAACTATCAAATTTCGTAAACGCTAATTTACGAAAATAACAAAACAAAAAAACCAACTTGATTATAATCGTATGATTCTAATCAAGTTAAATATTGTCATGTATTAGAATTTTGCTTACGTAGTAAGCATTCCATTCAAACATAAAACAAATTGAATTATAAAATAATTTTGTATTAAATCAGTCTGTAAGAACAACTCAAATAAACAACATAAAACTGGCGCAGTCGGTGAAATAAAAAAAAATTATAAAAGATTATAATTAAAATAAAAAAAATTATAAAAGATTATAATTAAAATAAGAAAATAAAAAAATTATAAAAGCTTATAATTAAAATAAAAAAATTAAATAATTAAAATAAAAAAAATTATAAAAGATTATAATTAAAATAAGAAAATAAAAAAATTATAAAAGCTTATAATTAAAATAAAAAACTTATATTTGTTTTCGATTAAAATTAAAATAAAAAAATAAAAAAAAATTATAAAAGATTATAATTAAAATAAAAAAATAAAAAAAAAATCTGATCATCACCAACAACAATTGGATCTCCCGCAGCAAAAGCATTCATAACAAATAATTCATCTGTGTCAGCATCCACCAATTTCGGATAATATTTTGATTATCATCATCATCAACAGCAACATCAGCAACAACAGCAATATCATTTGCAACAACAAAGACAACATTTACAACAACAATTTCAACAAACCACAAATACAACAAATAGCTAGTTAATTGGTTCACAGGGACAAGAAACAGCAACATTGGTAACAACAACATTGGTAGCAGCTACATTTGTAACAACATTTACCAAACAAAAGTTAAGTAATATTTTAAAATTTTTACTATTAAAATTTTCAGATAAAAGGAAAATAAAAATCCTCAAACCTTATTATTATAATAAAAAAAAAAAAAAAACAAAAATATAAATCAAAGTATTAATTCACATAATAAAATAAAGTATTAATTCACATAATAAAATAAAGTATTAATTAAAAAAATTATTTAAAATTTTAAACCTTATTATTATAAAAGTGTAAATGTTTTATCCCAATAATATTTCAAATAGAGGAAATAAATATTATTAAAATTCGTGTCTTAAATAAACTTCAAAAAAAAAATATTATAAATAAGATCCCTTTTTAAAATATTTCTAAGTAAATTACAATTACAAAAAATAAAAGTAAATCGTTCTATAGTGAATTTTATGATTTGAATTCAATTATAATCCTTTTTATAATTTGAGTTCAAATTATAAAAAGAAATTTTTTAACTCTAGTTCAATTAAAGTTTAATTGTGAATTCTTTCTACAATTGTTGAATTTTAATTGCAATTTAAATCTATCCTACTACTAAAGAGGATATTAAACTTACTTTAATTTAATTATAATTTATAAGTCTTCATTAATTTTTTTATTATATTTCTCTATTACTAACGTCTTCTTTTGACAATTTTACAATTTTAATTTTGTTACATGTATTGCTTTCGAATACAGTTATTTTTCCTTTTGGTTCATTGAGAAAACGAATTGTGAATCTTTCATAATTTTGTTTTAGTTACAGTTTATAGGTTCAAGTAAATCCTTAACTTCTACGTAAATACTTCGAATTTTTTTTTTTAACAAAACGTTAAATAAAAAAAAATAAGGCACTTTATTTTATTTAGCTATTATTAGAATAAATTGCATTGAAAAAAAATTTCTTTGCTTTACTACTATTTTATTTTATTAAATCTAAACAATTTTAAAATGTCTAACGCCAATGAAAGCGAAATTCCTAACTTCAACCTAATTGTGAAGTGCATCGCCCAATTGCCACCTTTTACCGGCTTGACTTAACTAATTTTATACAAAGGATAGAATCCTTTATCCCACTTATAGAAGATCTAGTGGGGTCTCAGTATAAAAAACTTCTTTTCGGACATATCCAAGATAAAATAACAGGAAAAGCTAAACAAATTTTACTTTCTCACGGGCCAGTCGAAACATGGGCCGAATTAAAATCAATACTAATAAAAAAACACGGAGACACCGTCCCAGTTTCACGTCTTGTAGACAACCTAATATTAGTTAGATGTACGTCCACAATAAAAAATTTCTATGATGAAATTAACTTTAAACTAACACGTATCAACAACGCGTATTTGCTCCAAGAGGGAGACAATAAAGAAAAAATAGAAGCAAATAAAAGAATTGCTGTAAACACATTTAAAGATAATTTACCCGAACCAGTCAGGGGAATTATTGTTAATAGAAACCCTATAACGCTATTTGACGCTTACGAAATTATAGCACAAAATGACTACTTATACTTCAAAGATATAAGTATCAAAATAAAAATAATTATCCGAATAATAATAATCGAAATAAACAAAAAAAATTTAATAATTTTCTAGGGAAAAATTACAACCCTAATAATAATCAACAGCAAACTAATTTTAAAAATTCAAATTTCCTTACAAATAACAATCGCAACAATGGTTTCAATTAACGAAACTCATATAATTTTAACAATCAACAACAAACCAATTTCAAGAATTCAAATCTTCCTACAAATAATTATCACGATAATGGTTTTAATAAACGAAACTCACAACAAATTCATCATAATTATTCAAATCAGAATAGGTATAATAATTATGATTCTCAATCAAGTAATCGTCCATTTAACATACAACCTTCTAGGTTTAATAGAACAAATAACTATTCAAACAATTATAACCGAAATCTAAATCTAGAACCAATGGACATCTCTATGAACTCAAATAATGAGACAAATACTGACTCAACTAATTTTCGCGTCAACGCCTCAAACAACTACCCTATATGATAATTAAACAAAAAAATCGGCTACTTAGATTCATTATCGATACCGGTGCAGAGTATAGTATCATTATTACCAACCTCTGTAATCCTAAATGGAAAACCGTAATCAAACCTGTCCCACTTACGGCTTTCAATAGGAAACTTTCTTTAAATATTAGATGTAGTTTCCCTCTCTTTCAAATCTTTAACGAACCTAACTTCTTCGTTGATTTCCTGGAATTTCCGTTCCATAACTATTTTGATGGTCTAATAGGTAATAACATTTTGTCCACACTAAACATTAACATTGACTATAAAGAAAGGTTACTTACAACACAAAAAGCTTCTATCCCGTTCTTCCTAAATTATGAAGAAGAACAGTACTACGAAAACAAATATGTTGATGATTCTATTAATGTTTTCAGTTTTAACCAGTGTGACTCTGATAACGGACTTAACTTTAATTTTCCATCTCACCTAAATAACAAAAATATTGCACAAATTAAATCGCTCTTAAATTATTTTAAGGATATTTTTCATCAAGAGAATGAAAAACTTAATTTTACAAGTGCAATTAAACATAGAATAATAACAAAAAACGATATACTAGTTTATTCAAAAGGATACCGTTATCCTGAAACCCATAGAGACGAAGTCGATCGTCAAATTAAAGAAATGTTACATCAAGGTATAATCGTTAATAACATGTCACCATACAACGCACCTATTTGGATTGTTCCTAAGAAAATGGAAAATTCTAACAAACAAAAGTGGAGAATTGTTATTGATTATCGTCGACTTAATGATAACACAGTCGATGACAAATTTCCAATACCAAACATCGAGGATCTTTTTGAGAAAATTGTCGCTATTTCAGCACGTTAGATCTGGCGAAAGGGTTTCATCAGATTGAAGTCCACCCAGATGATCGATGCAAAACAGCATTCTGAACTAGAAGTGGCCATTATGAGTTCACTTCGATTCAAATAGACAAATGTAATTTTGCTCAACTGTCTACCAACTTCTTGGGTCATGTAATCACCCAAAGAGGTATAAAACCTGATCCATCAAAAATCAGCGCTATTCAAAATATACCTCTTCCATCTTCACAAAAAGAGATAAAATCTTTTCTAGGATTAACCGGCTACTACCGGAAATTTGTAAAGGATTACTCCAAAGTAGCTTATCCGTTAATACGTTATTTAAAAAAAAAATCTAAAATTAGTAAAAATGACAAAGAATACATTGAGGCTTTTAAAAAACTAAAAACTCTATTAACAACAGAACCCATTCTAAAAAACCCAGACTTTTCTAAACATTTTACACTAACTACGGATGCGTCTAACTTCGCATTAGGCGCCGTACTAAGCCAAAATAACCACCCGAAGCCTATGCATCGAGAACACTGAACAACCATGAAATAAGATACTCGACGATAGAGAAGGAACTTCTCGCTATCGTTTGGGCTAGCAAACATTATCATACTTACCTATACGGTAGAAATTTTACTGTTCAATATGATCATAAACCTTTGGTATGGCTAAAACAATCTTAAATAACCAAACATGAAACTACAAAGGTGGAAGATCAAATTAAACGAATATAAATTTACAATAAACTATCTTAAAGGGAAAGACAAAAAAATCGCTGATGGTTTAAGTCGACTCCCTTGTACAAATGAAAACTATTGCGACAAAAGCGAATCAATAATCGAGCCCTTAATTTTACAATTTTTAAACGAAATAGAGACTCATAGTGCACCAAAAATTGACAATAATGATGAAATTATGACCACTAACGTTAAGATGCACTCTACAACGAACAATGATAATGATGATGAAATCATGTCTACTGCAGCTACAGTACATAGCGCAAATGAAGATGACCTATATCATATTAAAATAACTGAAAAACCTGTTAACTTATTCAATAATCAAATTTACCTAATCTTAAGTAATAACGAAAAATTCACCACCAAAATTATAAATAAAAAATGTCAAAATCTTCTCTATGTTACTAAAGATACTAACTTATTAAAAAAGATGAAACGCTGTCTACCCAAAAAAGGATTAGTATGTGTATACAGCGATAACATTGATATCTATCTCAACTTTCAAAACCTCTATCTTAAATTCTTTGCTAATAATCAACGTCTAAAAATATTAAAATCTAACAGAAAACGGATAAAAATAAAATTCTTGAAATAATAAAAGCTGAAAACCTTCGCAATAACCACCGCGGTATATCGGAAATTTTTTCCGAACTTAAGGAAATGTACCATTACCCTAAACTGCAATTACAAATACAAAAATTCATAAACAATTGTGAAGTGTGTACCTTAGCGAAACATAATAGCAGACCTTTAAAACTCCCATTTGAAATCACACAATCTCCTATACAATTTAATGATATCGTCCACATGGACATTTGGTTTCCATGCAGGAATGTTATGTATTTAACTATGATAGACAAATTCTCTAAACATGCTACCATCCACAAACTTAATGATAAACATGCTACCATCCACAAACTTAATGATAGAACGTGGATCTCTATTTTAAAAGCACTAAAAGAAAGGCTAATTTATTTGGGAAATATGAAAAAATTAATAAAAGATAACAAAAAGTGCATAATACGCAGTAACTCAGACGTTGAACGGTTACACGGCACACTAAACGAACATATTAGAATCTTAGAAATTGATAAAACTAATGAAACTGAAGACTTAAACGATAAAATCTTTAAAACTATCATGACATATAATAGAACAATTCACTCTACCACGAAACGTAGACCAATAGACTTTATAAATAAAAACATTCCAAAAGAGGAGATCGAAATTTTAGCAAAAAGATTTAAAGAAGAAAAAAAAAGAAGGTTAGCAAACTTAAATAAGAATAAAACTTTAAATAAAAATTTACATGCAAACATTGTCGTTAATGGAGATGTAGGTAAATGTAAACCTAAGTATAAAATTCTGAGAAACTTTAAAGTAGACGGCAAATACATAGTCGATACGAGCAATAAAAGGAAAACTAAATATTGCAAAAAGCAACAAAAACGAAAGTTTAAATTTCAATAAAACCTATTACCTATTTTATTACGATTTTATTGTAACCAAGGATTATATGCTTTATCATCACCATCAATTTTTATTTTTATTATTAATTTTTTTTTTACCAACTGAAAATATAGAAGTCTCTTTCGAGGTAGACTTCTTAAGTTAATTTTTATTATTGTTTTTCTCTCTATTCCAAATCCAATAAAAACTTCTTTTATAATTTTAGGAAATGGAACTACTACTTCTACTTATTCTCTCTATTCCACAAGCGTCGCTCCAATCTATACAAATAAGCCAACTCAAGGATGAAATGGTTTTGCTATTATAAAATTGAAAGAACAAAAAATTATTAATAACTACACAAAAACTTTACACATTGTAAACCTCACTGAATACCAAGAAATAATTGGAAACTTGTACCATAATTTCAATCTTCTTAATCTAAAAGAAACAAGCTCAGAACACAAAGTTTTAACATTAGAATTGTTAAATTTACAACACACTCTGAACTCACTGATACCCAAACTTGACGGGAAAATTAGAAATAAACGTAGACTAATTAACGCCCTGGGAACAACAATGAAATTTTTGACAGGCACAATGGATAACGATGACTCAGAACAAATATTCAAGCAATTACAAAATTTAAACTTTAACACCAGACAAGTAACTAATAAAATTAACGACCAAGTAAGTATTAACAAAAATTTTGAGAAAAATATCCACTCATAGTCCATAACCAAACACGTGAACAACCAGCAACTGGAAATTACTCAATACCTAACAAAAATCGAAAACCAAACTAACAACTTTATTGCAAAAATATCGCAAACTCCTTTCACACTCCAACTTTTGGCACAAATGACCTCAATTAATAATCATTTACAACAAATGAAAGATATTATCTTTCTAAGTCGTCTGGAAGTTCTTGCTCACGACATACTTACAGACGACGAAATTCAAAAATACAACCTAACTATCGAAGAGATGCCGTACATAAAAAGTACTATTTTATTTAAGCACTGCCTTATAATAATCGTCCTATTCCTTCCAAACTTCACTATCGAAACCTATTTTAAAGCTTTAGTCATACCATTCCCGAACAATAAACATGTGCAATTAGACACACGTATAATAAATACTAGCTAATATCCGGTGCGCGTTGCTGCGCCTCTCAATGGAGGTTTAATTGAAGTTGATGTTACTGCAAAAAGTTAACACAAAAATTACACTCGGTTTACACATGTAAATTTTAAAATGAATGAAAGCAATCTTTTTAAAACCATTTTTCTAGGTTTTAAAAAGAATAATGTTCTAGTAATTTTTGAAACTTTCTGTAATTCAAAGCAGTACAAACTACTTTCCAAATTTTGACGTAATTTACTTCCAAAAAATTTTTTTTGAACAATCGTAGGACCGACTGTTAGCAGATTCAACTCTATTTTCAAGTTGTTTCACACATATAAAATTTGAGGAAAACCGGTCAAATCGTTTCTAATTTAGAGTTAAGTAACGCAAAAATCTATTAAAAGCCACTGTGCCCCACTGGGTTAACGGAACTATACTTTCTCTTTGGGCAAAGCATTATTACGCAAAAATGGACGTAATTTGCTTCCAAATCACTCAACAAAATTTTTTGAAGCTTTCTTTTTAGTCAAAGCAGTACTTCGCAAATTTTGACAATATTATCTTCCAAAATTATTTTGACCAACCGTCGGGCCGACATGGGTTAACAAATTCCACATCTGTTAATAGTGTCAACTCAATTCTCACAGGGGAGCACGTATACAAAATTTGAAGAAAATCGGTCAAACCGTTTTTAATTTAGAGTTAGGTATTGGAAAAACCTATAAAAAGCTGTTGGGCCCTAATGGGTTAATACAAGTCAATAAAATTTTTTTGTGGGTTTTCTTTTTAGCCAAAGCAGAATTTCATAAAATCGGACAAAATTTGGACCCAAAATTTTTTTTGACCACCCGTCGGCCCGACATGGGTTAACAAATTCCAAAACTGTTAATAGCGTCTACTCAATTCTCAAGGAGCATCACGTATACAAAATTTGAAATCAATTGGTCAAACCGTTTCGAATTTAGAGTAAAGTATTGAAAAAACCTATAAAAAGCTGTTGGGCCGCAATGGGTTAATGGAACTCAACAAAATTTTTTTTGGGGCTTTCTTTAAAGCCAAAGCAGAATTCCGTAAAATCGGACAAAATTTGGACCCAAAATTTTTTTTGACCACCCGTCGGCCCGACATGGGTTAACAAATTCCAAAACTGTTAACAGCGTCTACTCAATTCTCAAAGAGCATCACGTATACAAAATTTGAAGTCAATCGGTCAAACCGTTTCGAATTTAGAGTAAAGTATTGACAAAACCTATAAAAAGCTGTTGGGCCGCAATGGGTTAATGGAACTCACCAAAATTTTTTTTGGGGTTTGCTTTTAAGCCAAAGCTGAATTTCATAAAATCGGACAAAATTTGGACCCAAAATTTTTTTTGACCACCCGTCGGCCCGACATGGGTTAACAAATTCCAAAACTGTTAATAGCGTCTACTCAATTCTCAAAGAGCATCACGTATACAAAATTTGAAATCAATCGGTCAAACCGTTTTCATTTTAGAACAAAGAAGTTTAAATACTTGCACCACAGCCCCAACTTGGCGGTCCGTTAGAGCAAAATTTTTGGGCCACGATTTCCTTCCGTACCCAAAAATTCCTATATACAAATTTTCATGAAAATCGGCTGGGCAGTTTAGGAGTCTATTCGCTACAAACAAACATACAAACAAACAAACAAACAAACAAACAAATAAACAAACTTTCATTTTTATATATATAGATTATTTAAAAAGATAAGGAAATATTTGAACAAAATAATAAAAAGGAACTGTAAAGAAAAACTTACAATATCCAAATAATAATTGTATAAAAAACTTACTAAAAGGAAACAGTACATGTAACTATAAAATAAATGAAGTAGAATCTATGACGAAAAAAGCATTCACACCAAATTTCATTAAAATCGGTTGAAGTTTACGAGAGTTATCGCGTTCACAGAAACACATACATACATACATACATGCACACGAACGCACAAAAAATATTTTTGGATTAACGCGTTCCAAAAAAATGAAACAACTTTTGTTGGGACAAAAGAAGTTCTATTTTTTTTTTCCTAAAAAATAAGAGATTTTTTAGTTAAATGTCAAAGACATTAGATGCAAAGTTCTCAAAATGGACGAAATGTCAAATATGTATAGAAATTTGGTGTGAATGCTTTTTTCGTCAATAGTAAGGTTATGTTCGTAGATGGGCCAAATCGGACCACGAGATCGGCAGGCTGCCATTCAAAAACACCAGACTTTTTGAGAAATCTCGAGTTCTAACCGTCAAAATAAGTTACATTTTGGTATACATATACTATTGGTAGGTAGGTAACATGCAGAGTAGGTTTCAAAAAATTATTCTAGTGTCATGCAGTCTAGAAATTCTAGGAATTTCGCGAATGTGAGTTTTAATAACTCATCAAAATTTCTAACGATTTTAATGAAATTTGGTGTGAATGATTTTTTGACGAAAAGAGAGACAAACTTCGCAAGTGACACCCTAATTACAAATATTTCAATACAAACCACTTTTTGCAAGAAGAAAAGCTTATACCATCTATCTTGGATTTGTTTCTACGTTTTTAAATAAAAACTATGTAAGTAATGCGATTACAATACTTTACTTAAAACTTAATTTCCCAAAACAAAAACGCATGATACAAAATTAAAACGACGAATTAATTGTAACTTTAAACTTAGAAAGAACAAAAATTGTACAAAACTGTATTAATCAAGAAATAATTATTAAAGAAAATAATTTAATTAAATTTAGCAATTGTAATTTGAATATTAAAAACAATGAATTTTCTAATAAAATTGTAAAATTTAAAGATTTACCTATTATACCAATCGTAAATGAATTAAATTTAACAAAAACTATAAATAACTTTACTCTTAAGCAAATTCATGTAAAGCAAATTGAAAACTTAAAAGCTATCGAATATTTGGAATATAAATCAAATGTTAATTTTTACAGCCTACTAACAACTAAAATTCTTGTATTAATTATAATTTTAACTATTATATTAAGCTATTGTTATAAACACTTAAAATCAAGAAAAAATATTAAAATAAGTATAAATCAATCAGATGTAAAACCAAAGGAACTTGAAACAAGTTCTTTTTAAATTTTAAACCAAAATCTCTTAGGGATGGAGGTGTTACGTAAGCAAAATGCATACATCTATTTAAACAATCACTTTATAAACTGTACTTTTAAATTTTAATCGCATTCCTTAAAATGCATAACTGTACTTTAACTATCAAATTTCGTAAACGCTAATTTACGAAAATAACAAAACAAAAAAACCAACTTGATTATAATCGTATGATTCTAATCAAGTTAAATATTGTCATGTATTAGATTTTTGCTTACGTAGTATTTTATCCATTCAAACATAAAACAAATTGAATTATAAAATAATTTTGTATTAAATCAGTCTGTAAGAACAACTCAAAACAAGTGATGATAAAAAACCAAGGGTTTTTAAAAAAGCACATTTCCAAAATAATAAAGTGTTTCATACTAAGTATTTTATCGGAATATAATGTTGAAGCTTCAATATTAACGTTTAATTTAGGAAAAATATACGTTAGTGACTAAGTTACTGCTTACCTATAAAAACAGTAAATTTTTAGTTTTTAAGCCCTATTAGCTGTTCTATGGGGAAGGTTGCCAAATTTCTCAAGGACCTAACTTCATCTTACCCCCCCCCCTCCCTCTCCACTTTTGTAGTTCCTAGGAATTAAAACAAAATTTGGAATTTTTCTTAGAATTTTATTATCTAAGCAAAAATGAGTAAAACTGAGAGACACTTTCTTCAGTTTAAGGAACCGCTTTTAAATTTAAGCAAAGCCTTTAACATATGTTAAAATATAATGTTGGACCTTCAAATTTTGTATATTAATAAAAAAAAAATTGGACAGGTATTCAAGTTACAGGTGCTTAAAAATAGCAAAATTTCAATTTTCGAACCCTTATAGCTTCTAAACAGGGGGCTTGACAAACAAATTTTGTTAACCGACTCCTACTAGCTTTTGAGGACCTAACTTCTCCCAAAATTTCAAGGCCCTATCTTAAACCGTTTAAGAGATATGTGGGACGAAAAATTTTGCAAAAATTGAGTTTTATATAATGCTAAATTTTAGTACCATATGGCAACCCTATAAATTTGATCGACATATTTTTGTTGAGTCTATAAAACCAGCTCTCTTATACAGTTTTTCGATTGAAAATAAACCTAACAGAACTCATGTTATATCATTTTAAATATAGGGCTTTTTTGGAATTTGCAGGGGCTGTAGCTTCGTAACCCTTCAAAATTAAGAAAAACCTTTGACACATGTTGAAATATAATTATAGAGCTTTGAATTTTGTATATCACTAAAAAAAAATTTGGACAGGTATTCAAGTTACAGGTGTTTAAAAATAGCAAAATTCCAATTTTCGAGCCCTTATAGCTCCGAAACATGGGCCTGGACAAAAAAATTTTGTTAACCGATTCCTACTAATTTTTGAGTATCTAACATCTTCCAAAATTTCAAGACCCTAGCTTGAACCGTTCGGAAGATATGTGTGGCCAAAATTTTTGCAAAAATTGAGTTTTGTGTAATGTTAAATTTTAGTACCGTATGGCAACCTTAAACATTTGCCTTTTAAAATTTTATAAAGTTTATAAAACCGGCTATCGTTTGCCGTTTTTAGATTGAAAATATATCCAACACAACTCTTGTTATAACAGTTTAAATATAGGGCTTTTTCCAACTTTGGGGGGCTGTAGCCCCGTAACAGGTGGGGCTACAGAAAAAAATTCTTCTACGAAATTATTTTTTTTGCAATACCTACCCGTGTTTAAAATGTTTTTACTCTATTTCAAACGGTGTAAAAGTTTTTGTAAACATACGGACGGACGGACGGACGGACGGACGGACAGACGGACGGACAGAGTGAAGCTATATAGGCACATTTTTACAAAATTTTTTGAAAATGTGCTAAAAACAACATAAAACTATATATTAGAAATGATTTAACCGATTAACTTCAAATTTTGTATATGTGTTCTTCTTTGAAAATGAAGTTCAATTTACTAACAGACTTGGAAGTTGTTAACCCCTGCCGAACCGACGATTGTTCAAAAAAAATTTGTAAGTAAATTACGTCCAATTTTTTAAAGTAGGTACAACTTCTTTGAATTAGGGGAATGCTTAAAAAAGTGTTTTGTCGAGTTCTTTTAACCGATTGCGAAACAAAAACTTTGAAAAACAGTTTGTGCTCCTTGACAGTTTGGTGCTCCTTGACGATAGAGTTGAGGATGGTAGGTTTCCGGCGAATAATGTTAACTGAATTAAAATGACTATAGGTCAAAAGTGGATACTAAATTTGCCATTATGTCATTATACTATGTCAATAGTAGTTTTCTTGAATTGCCAACGTTTGAATAAAATACAGTCGATGGTTTAGAAAAGGTTTAAAAATTGCTTTTCAACTTATTTTTGTTTAGTACTCACCTGAAAGTTGTACTACGCTCTTCCTCGTTTTTTTATGATTTTATGAGAGAAATGTAGGCTTATTTTTTGGAAAAACTGTTTTAAACTACTATGTATTTAAGCATTATATATAAGAAATAGAATTTTTGAATTTTAGATTTCATTTGAAAAAAACTGCAATTTCACACTGAAATCGTTTCTTAAAAAACAACAACTGCAAAGTAGATAAAAAGCAAAGACTTACGGAAAAATGTGGTGAAGGAAATTGTTATGTTATTTACTTTTAAAGATATTTTTATTCGGCTTCTTTATTAACTTCATTTTCATTATTATTAATATTATCTCATTTAGCTAGTTAAATAGTTAAATTTTGAGACTATTTAAGGAAAAAAATTAGTCTTATTAATTAAGTAAGTTTTTTAATAAACGTTAATTTGCGTCCATACCAAAAATTTGAAAATTTCATTGAATCTTTGTTCAAAACTCACAAACAGGTCAAAACCAAATTAACCCTGTGGGTTTTAATTAAAATGCTGGTACAAAATTTTCAATAAAATACTTTTAATCGTTTAAGAAAATAAAATTTATAGAAAACTTCATGGCGTCGTCGTGGAAAACGGGTTAATCGAACTTAACTAAAACTTTTTGCAGCCTCTCTTTTAGACTACAAAATCAACCTGTAAAATTGGACACAAATCGGAAACACAAAATTTTTTGAAAGCCCGCCAGGCCGAAATGGGTTAATTTATTCGAACCAAATTCATACAACTAATTCCGATTGCTAAGACGAACATTTGTGCAAAGTTTCAAGTCAATCGGTCAAGCCGTTTTGAATCGACATCCATAAAACGAAAAAGCTTAAAACAGCTCTGGAGCCACAACCTGTTGATTTATAAAAATGTGACATAGCCTATGTTAACCCCCGGGCTCCCAGAATTATTCCTTTAAAATTTTGTGATAATCGGACCAGGGGTTTTCACGTGAATCCTGGACAAACAAATAAACAAACAAACAAACAAATTTTCTTCTTTATATATTAGATAATAAAAATAATGCTAATAAAGAATTCGAATAATAATATCCTTGAATTTAAATAACATAACATTTTCCTTTTCTACATTTTTTCGTAAGTCTTTGTTTTTTATATACTTGCAGTGGTTGTTCTTTTAGATTTTCATGTTAAATTGCAGTGTTTTTCTAATAAAATTTAGAAATCAAAAAATTCAATTTCGTATATATATATTAAACTAAAAATTACATTTTGGCTACCAATAGATTAAATTAAACATAAGCATACACGAAAAATAAAAATAAAAATCTACGGCAAGATGATTTCCTCTTGATTTAATACTTTTTGTCCTGGTATCGCTGCATCCAGGTAGGAGCACGGTTGGTTTACTTAGAAAAAAAATTATTTTTTTTTATATATTTTTAAAAAGCTAAAAAGGTAATTATATTTTATAAAAAAAACATATTATGCATTATATTTTATAAATTAACAAGTGATGAAAAACAAGAAAAGAAACAGTCAGTCGGTGCAACCGACTTAGAAATACCCTACACCTATTTGGTTCAAATTTAAGGACATATCCATAAGTCATTTTAACACCATAAAAGCTGTTATTTATTTGATCGTAAGACATAGCTAACCAAATTAACTTTATAATACTAAAAACATTTTCTAATTACATTATCTATTAAAAAATATTACAAATTCTTATCTATTTAAAAATATTAAAAAACAAACAAACTTGAAATATATGAAAATATATTTATTCCAATTCAATTACAAAATGAAAAAATTCTAATTATTAAATTTTGTGATAAAAAGATAATCAAAGCATAATATTTTTAATAATCCAAATTTTTCAAAATTGCAATTATTTTAAATGGTTAGTTTATATACCTAATAGAAAAGCTTATAAAGGCAAAATATGCAATAAATGTATTTCTAAAATACAATTACAAATTTAGACCTTTTCATATAATTCATTTAAATATTCAAATAAATTTTATATAAATGCAGCAAGTACCTTGGAACGTAGCTGAATCACTACAATTAAGTCTAGATTTCGGATTCACATAGAACATAGGAAATATATTCTTTGGCTTTGAAATTAAACTCGACCAGAACCAACTCCCATGGTACTTTCATTACTAGTAACCTAGAGTTTAAATTTCATCAAAATACCGGCATTATTTTTTGAGTTATGGTGTTTTTAAGATATATGATTTTTAGTCCTTGAACTTGTCAAGGGTTGCAGAACCCGAAACCATGGTACGATTTCGCCCATGTGCAGTCCCGTCATACTTTCAATACTAGTTAACCCTTGTATACAATTGGAACATTCTATCTTAATTTTAAGTTACTAGTTTTATTAATTTCGATGATAAGCTTTTACACATTGGGGGTCTAAGAGAGGTCCTGAACCACCAGTCCAAATGAACCCAAATTAGGGGGGCACGGAAGAAATAGTAAAGAACACCCTGGGCCAAATTTGAAGCTTCTACATTTGTTTCAAGTTACTATTTTTATTAATTTCGAAAATATGCTTTAAGGGCCTCGGAACTGAGTGGCTGGTCCCCGACCCACTAGTCCAATGGGGCCCAAATTTCAAAGATACTTACGCAATAGGAAGGGACACCCTGATACCAAATTTGGAGGTTATATCTTCATTGGTTTCGGAATTACGCTAGTTTGGCCTAAATTCGATCAAAAAGTTCTCAGTTTCGAACCCATTGTCCAATCCTCACCGTACGTAATCACCGCCGTAGTTTCATTACCAGTAACCTACAGCACAAATTTCATGAAGATAGCCTCATTAGTCGTTGAGTTATCGTGATTTTTAATATATGTTCGTTATCCCTGAAACCGACTAAAAGGTCCAGAATCCGAACCCATGGGCTGATTTCGCCCTTATACAGCCCGCGCTTAACTTATAGTACTAGTTAACCCTTGTACACAATTTAAACGGTCTATCTTAATTTTAAGTAACTATTTTTAGTAATTTCGATTATAAGCTTTTAAAACTTGGGAGGTCTGAGAGGGGTACTGAACCACCTCTCCAATTGATCCCAAATTAAGGGGACACGCAAGAGATAGTAAAGAACACCCTTGTGGCAAATTGGAAGCTTCTACATTTTTTCAAGTTGTTATCTTTATTAATTTTAAAGATATGCTTTAAGGTCTTCGGAAATGTGTGGCTGGTCCCCGACTCAGTACTCCAATGGGACCCAAATTCCCAAGACACTTAGGAAATAGGAAGAGACATCCTGATACCAAATTTGGAGGTTCTATCTTCATTGGTTTCGGGATTATGCTCGTTTGGCCTTAATTCGATCAAAAAGTTCTAGGTTCCGAACCCATGGTCCAATCCCGACCTTACGCAATCCCCGAAGTAGTTTTATTACTAATAACCTACAGCACAAATTTGATGAAGATAGCGTCATTAGTTGTTGAGTTATCGTGATTTTTTATATATGTTCGTTAGCCCTTCGATCGATTAAAAGGTCCAGAATCCAAACCAATGGGCCGATTTCGCCCATATGCAATCCCCGCCGTACTTTCAGTCCTAGTAACCTACAGTTAAAATTTCATCAAGATAGCTCCATTATTTTTTGAGTTATCGTGCCTACGGACGGACGGACGGACAGACGGACGGACGGACATGGCTATATCGAGTCAGGCGGTCACGCTGATCACAAATATATATACTTTTCCATATCTAGCTCGCTTCCTTTACGTGGTTACAAACACCATACCAAAGTTAATATACCCCTTTACCTATTCTATAGGTGTAGGGTATAAAAACCAAGGGTTTTTAAAAAAGCTCATTTTCAAATTTATATTGTATTACATACTGAGTTTAACTTTGGAAATATTTACTTGGAAATAGTTACTGCTTAATTATAAAATTTACTGCTAAAAGTAAAGGTTTTATTTTAAATTTGTTATAGCCCTTCAATGGGGAAAGTTGCCAAGTTTCTCAAGGATCTAACTTCCCCCCCCCCCCCCCCCACGCCATTTTTTTAGGTTCTAGGAATTAAATTGTAAATTCCACAAAAATTTGGAATTTTACTTTGAATAATACAAGCTAAGCAAAAATGGATAAAACTTAGAGACACTTTCTTCAATTTAAGGAACCGCTTTTAAATTTAAGAAAAACCTTTAACATATGTTAAAATATAATTTTGGGCCTTTAAATTTTGTATATTAATAAAAAAAAAATTGGACAGGTATTCAAGTTACAGGTGCTTAAAAATACCAAAATTTCAATTTTCGAGCCCTTACAGTTTCGAAACAGGGGGCTTGACAAAAAAATTTTGCTAACCGGCTCTCACTAATTTTTCAGCATCTAACTTCTCCCAAAATTTCAAGACTTTATCTTAAACCGTTTTGAAGATATATGGGACCGAAAATTTTGCAAAAATTGAGTTTTATGAAATGGTAAATTTTAGTACCTTATGGCAACCCTATACATTTAAGCGACATATTTTTGTAAAGCTAATAAAAGCAGCTCTCTTCTACAGTTTTTCGATTGAAAATAAACCTAACAGAACTCTTGTTATATCAATTGAAATATAGTGCTTTTTTGTTACATGTTTAAACATAATTATAGAGCTTTGAATTTTGTATATCACTAAAAAAAAATTTAGACAGGTATTCAAGTTACAGGTGTTTAAAAGGAGCAAAATTTCAATTTTCGAGCCCTTATAGCTCCCAAACATGGGGCTTGACAAAAAAAATTTGTTAACCGACTGTTACTAATTTCTGCGTATCTAACTTCTCCTAAAATTTCAAGACCCTAGCTTGCACCGTTCAGAAGATATGTGAGGCCAAAAATTTTGCAAAAATTGAGTTTTGTGTAATGTTAAATTTTGGTATCGTATGGCAACCCTAAACATTTGCCTTTTAAACATTTATGAAGTTAATGAAACCAGCTAACGTTTGCCGTTTTCAGATTGAAAATATATCTAACAGAACTCTTGTTATAACAATTTAAATGTAGGGCTTTTTCCAAATTTGGGGGGCTGTAGCCCCGTAACAGGTGGGGCTACAGAAAAAAATTCTTCTACGAAATTATTTTTTTTGCAAATACTACCCATGGTTAAAATTTCTTTACTCTATTTCAAACGGTGTAAAAGTTTTTGTAAACATACGGACGGACGGACGGACGGACGGACACACGGACGGACAGAGTGAAGCTATATAGGCACATTTTTACAAAATTTTTTGAAAATGTGCTAAAAACTGAAATATTTTTTTAAGATTATATTAGCTACTTTATTGAATTATCACCATAGGTAATATATAATTAAGAAATTGCTAAGGATACTTAAATTGTATTCTTGCTGCATATATGAAAAGTTATAAATTGGTCATTGTATTTTAGAAATATATTTAAAAGAAATTTATTTTATATCATAAATATAAAAAATGAGAATTAACCAATTCTAATCCCAATGTTTCAGTTAAATCTGACAAGAGTAATTGAGAAGTAATTGCTTCATATGTATTGAATTGCATACAAAGTTTAAAATCTTTAATTTCGTAATTGCATTTTATAAGTACATTTTATTTCATGTTCTTTTGTTTTTTAATATTTTTAAATAGATAAATTAGTAAGAATTTTTAATTATTTTGAATAGATAAATTAATTAGAAAATGTTTTTGGTATTATAAAATTAGTTTCATCAGCTATATCTTACGATCAAAAAGCTTTTATATTTTTAAAATGACTTATGGACTTTTAAATTATCTTGAACTAAAACCTATTAATTTCTAAGTCGGTTACTCCAACTTACTGTTTCTTTATTTTTTTTTTAAGTATTTTGATTTAAAAAAAAAAATTTCATCTCAATCTTTTCAATATTAAACTAAAAACGAGGAAGAGTGTAGTAGAGTAGACTGTGTCAACTCTGGGATACCCGTATGACCGTAACATATACATTATACATCCGGTTAATTACTTTTGGCAAAATTTCAAACATTCAGCTTTATTAGGTGTAATGCTCATATAAAAGAAGGAGTTGTATGGCAGCTACTCGAACCCTTTGCAGTAGACCAACCAAATTTTGCAGTAACCTTGGCCATTACACTAAACTATTTTTGGCGAAATTTCAGACACCCAGCTTCATTTGGTGTAGTGTAATCCTCATATAAAAGAAGGAGTTGTATGGCAGCTACTCGAACCCTCAGCAGTAGACCAACTAAATTTTGTAGTAACTTTGGCCATTACACTAAACTATTTTTTGCAAAATTTCAGACACCCAGCTTCATTTGGTGTAGTGTAATCCTCATATAAAAGAAGGAGTTGTATGGCAGCTACTCGAACCCTCTGCAGTGGACCAGCCAAATTTTGCAGTAACTTTGACCATTTTACTAAACTACTTTTGGCAAAATTTCAGACACACAGCTTCCATAGGTATAGAGTAATGCTCATATAAAATTAGAAGTTGTATGGCAGGTACTCGAACCCGTGGACCAAAATGGCTGAATTTAAATAGCGATTCCGTTTTTTGCATTAAAACGAATTTGTGAAAATTTCATAATCCTAGCTCCTTTACTTTTTGAGTTATCGTGATGACGGACGGACGGACGGACTGACGGACGGATGGACTGACGGACGGACTGACGGACGGACGGACTGACGGACGGACGGACGGACGGACATGCATAGCTAAATCGATTTATTTTTCGATTCTGATCCGATCCATACACTTGAGTCTATATCTACCCCCCCTCCTTCTCTGCGTCACAAACGTAATGGCAAATTTATTATACCCTTGGACTATATAGTCATACGGGTATAATTACATTTTGGCTACCAATAGATTAAATTAAACAAAAGCATACACGAAAAACAAAAAAAAATTCTACGACAAGATGATTTCCTCTTGATTTAGTACTTTTGGTCCTGGTATTGCAGCACGGTTGGTTTACTTAGAAATAAAATTATTTTTTCTAGCTGATTTCTGTTTTGATGTCAATGTGATGCAAACCCTCCTCCGCTTTTTTTAGCCGCCATTACAGCATTGTTCAAATTTTCATTTGTCACTTTTATATGTCAGTTTTAAAAATTCCGCAAATTTTACAAAGAGTGTTTTAGTAATTAAATTTTGAAAAATATTATATAAATTTGAAACTTTTAATAAAAAGAATAAACTTAAAATTAAAAAGAATTTAGTGTAGAAAAATACCTATTTAGAATAGATATGGTAAATAAAAAGTGGTTCTGTGTTACTTTGTGTGATAATAAAATAAAAAGAAAAGAGTTCCATTCCCAAAACGATATCCATAAACTTTGGAGAAATTTATTGTACCCAAAAGAAAGTTAAGGGTATCTTATAAATGAGAAAATATGCAAACAAGACGTAGATTGTGCTGCTGATTGATGTACTTTTTATTGAACTAATAAAAACAATCAATATGATATGTAAGTTTTAAAGTTCATATTAGTAAATTTTAAGTACAATTTAAAAATTTTATTGCTTTTCTTTTATGTAGATTTTAAGACAAAATTTATGCTAGAGTCCAAAGTTTATGATTTCTCTTGTTGAATTTCAAACAACTCAACTGACCGATAGCTCAGAAGTCAATCGAAAAGTCTCGGTTTCAAATCCTGGTCGAGTTCTCTATATATATAAAAATGAAAGTTTATTGAATTGTTTGTTTATATGTAGCGAATGATTCCCAAACTGCTCAGCCGATTATCATGAAAATTAGTATATAGAGTTTTTTGGGTACGGATTGGGTACGAATTTTCCTCTAACGGGTCAACAAGTTAGGGCTGAAACTTTTTTGTTCTAAAATTAAAACGGTTTGACCGATTGACTTTAAATTTTCTGTACGTGATGCTCCTTGAAAACCTGAGTTGACACTATTAACTAAATTAGAATTTCTTAACCCATGTCGGACCAACGGTTTGTAAAAAAATTTTGCTTCGAAACTACGTCCAATTTTGCAAAATTCTGCTTTGGCCAAAAAGTAAGCTTAAAAACATTTTTTTTCAAGTTTCGTTAACCCATTGACAACAATTTTTTAAACATTTTTGGTTACTTTAAAAAAACAAAATTTTGGAAGTAAATTACGTGTCCAATTTTGCAAATAGTGCTTTGGCCATAAAGAAAGCGACACAACAGTTTTTTTACTTTATTCTTAATTAGAAACGTGGTATGCGTGGTGTACTTTGACGGTAAAGTTGAAGATGATGAGTTTCAGGTAAATAATGTTAAGTGATAATTCATCAATTCATTCAAAGTCATGTAATAATTCTGCGCAAAATTTGAAGTGAAATTTGTTAAAAAATTGCTAAAATAATCCCAGAAAAATCGTTCTAAAGAAATTGCTTTATAAATGCTTCGAAATTTATATATTTTGAAGTTAATATTTACCCTATATGTAAATTTTGTGTTACCTTTTTTAATAGCATCAACTTAAATTTAACCTCCATTGAGAGGTGCAGCGACGCGCACTGGATATTAGCTAGTATCTAATGAAAAAATATTGTGTATATTAAAATAATTTAAAAAAAAATAATTTAAAATAATTTAAATGTCAAATAGAAAAAGGATTAATATTATCAGACAATATTTACTATATATAAGTAAGAATTAAAATATATAATATATGCTAATTTTTTTATTAATTTTTTTATCAATTGTTTGTTAGGGGTCGTGTTGGCTCTTAGCTAGCGAAAGTGGTCGTATAAAGTTGGTTGGAATATATTAACCCATTTTGGCCTACGGGCCTTCCAAAAAATTTTTGTTTCCGATTTGTGTTCAATGTAATGTTGGGTGGCTATTATTAAAGGTGATAAATCAATACGGTACTGTGTGAATCTATCAGAGGTTGGCCTATGACACAGTGTAGTTCCGTAATTGATTTGGATAATTTTTAGTGCTTTATCCAATGCACTTTTTCAAACATTTAGGCGTGCTGCGCCGCTATCCAGTGTAAAAATAAATAAACAATTATTTCTTTTGTTGGCAAAGCCAAGAATAACATTATTTTTATTTTACCAAAAACCCTTGGTATTTATACTTTTTTTAAATTACAAATACATATAAATTAATTTCAATAAAGATTACTAATATTATACAAATTAGTTCTTACATTAAAAATTTGGTTCTAGTTACTTTAACCCAAATTTATTTATATATTGGTATGCTACAAATAATAATTCACATAGTGCATTCCAAGAACCTCTTTAAGTGGGTCACTAGGTATTCTGTACACTCCGTTCATTAACACTAAGAATATACCACACACAATGTAATGCATTGCTTATAATTATTATTAGTAACATATGGTATATTCATATTACGAACGAAATGAAAACAGAAAGAAAAACAAAAATATAGAATGCATAATGATCCTTTAATTTGTAGCATATAATTATTTTAATTATAAGAATTGTCACAATAATGCTTAAACAATTATTTGCGGTGTATCACGGAATACAACTTATTGCAGTGTATTATGGAATTGAATGTAGATACACTACACCCTCACCCTTAAGAGAAAAGTTATTTTGTTTTTGAAAGAATAGAAAATAACTTTTTATTTTGTATTTAAGCATTATAGTTTACAAGTACAAATTCTTATTATTTTATTTTTGTTAAAATTATTTTGAAATTTTTTTTTTTTTATTTTGAAATGAAAATTTTATTTAAAATTGTATTATTAAAATATTTTGTTTTTTCTTACATTTATCTTTATTTTGATTAATTTTAAAGTAATATTTATCTTAGAGTTAATAAGTAATTTATTTATTTTAATATTATTATTTTCAATAGTAAAATGTTTTTCTTTATAACGTGAAGTACAACTAGTTTAATTTGATATCTCAATTAATTTATAAACTAATAAAAAAAAATGTTATTGTATGTCTTTAAAAATTTATTTTTTTTTTTTTTTGTTTTGTATTACTTAATATTGTGATATTTCAATGTCTTTTAAATTACATAAATTTTTTTTTTTTTTTATTTTTTTGCTTTTAGCAAATAATTTATTATTTATAATTGATGTAGGTTAGTCTCGTTAGAATGAAAAAAAAAAACAATACTTTTTATATAATTTCTGTAAATTTCTTTAGCATATTGTTATGTATTTCTTTGGTTTTCCCGTTCATTTCTACAATCGAATTTACGTTATTTTGTTTAATAATTTTGTACGGGCCTTGATAAGGTGTTTGATGTTTTTTTCTATTACCTAACTTAACTAATACTAAATCTCCTACTTTAAAATTTGAAGGGTTGACATTTTCGTCAAATTTTTCCTTCCTATCTATTTTTACTTTGTTTGTAATCTCTCGTGTTCTATTTATAGATTCACGGAGTCTAACTTTTAATTCATTATTATAATCATCTAAATTATACACAGGATTTTTACTCGTTATAATGTCATTTGGTAAATATGCAATTTTTCCAAATACTAATTCGTATGGTGTGTAAATTGTGTCTATATGTGGTGTCGTATTGTATGCAAAAGTGTAGTAAGGTATCCATTTGTCCCAGTCATTGTCATTTGAAAATGCAAGTAGAAATTCATTTAAAACTCTATGGTTCCGTTCAATTGAACCTAAAGTTTGGTGATGATATGGAGTTGAAAATTTTTGTTCAATATTAAAACTTTTACAGATATTGTCCATTAATTCATTATTGAATTCAGTACCTCTATCTGATTTTAATATTTTGAATCATGCATATTTAAGAATGAATTGTTCTACCAGTGTTTTAGCTATTGTAACGGCTTCTTTTGTTTCCATTGGATAAGCTACTACATATTTTGTCAAGTCACATTGTATTGTTAATATATATCTAAAATTATTAGACATTCTTAACGGTCCGACTGTATCTATAGATACTATTTCAAAACTTGTTGTTGGAGTATCAGTTATCACCATTTTTCCTTTTACGTTTCGTACTTGTTTATTATAAGCACATAGTTTGCAATTAGAAATGTACTTTTTTAACATTTTAGACATGTTTTTCCAAATATATCTTTGTTTTAATTTTATGACGGTTTTTCTTATTCCCAAATGCCCTCCGTGTGGTGCATTATGGTATTCATCAATTAATTTATATTGCATAATAGCATTATTTATTTTCTGTGGGGGGTATATATATAAGTATGTTAGTGGGAAAGTGATTTATATTATTTTTATTATTCAATATATATTTCTACAGATTATTATATAAATTTTTAAATTCCATTTTCGGAATATACTGGAATATATCATCAGTATCACTTAATGCAAGCTTGCTTATTTTTAATTTGTATATTTCAGATAATAGCTTCTCAACTGTCGAAACGGATTTCGCATGATTATCACTACATCTTACTAATACTTCATTTTTAATTTTATTTATTTTAGGTACCTTACAATTTGAATCAACTATAAATTTTAATTTTATTAAATTTTTGACGTCAGATATGGATGTACAGTCCCAGATATGAAGTTGCGCAGGCTTCGGTTGAAAACTGTCATCCCTTTTATTTTTATCATTTTTATTATTATCAATGCCTCTATTTTTTATAGCAGACATCCCCCTAGTCATCACTAACATCTTTTTCACTGATTCATCATTATTTTTCGGAATCATACTCTTAAGTATGTCCGAGTCAATTTTTATTCCAGACAACGCATCAGCGTTAGTATTTATCGTTCCCTGCTTGTAAATTATTTCGAAATCATAATTAGATAAATCTAGTCTTATTCTTGTTAATTTTGAAGATGGATTTTTGTGTGAAAAGAGCGAAACTAAAGGTCTGTGATCTGTGACCAAAATAAATTTTCTACCGTAAAGGTAAGGTCTAAAAAAATTTATTCCCCAATGAATCGCTAATAGCTCTTTTTCTATAATTGGTTTGTTGATTTCATGTTTATTTAAAGATTAACTTGCATAAGAGATAGGTAAGTCATTTCCTACTTCTCCTTGCGAAAGAACTGCGCCCAGTGCAAAATCTGAAGCATCAGTTGTAAGTACAAAAGTTTTATCAAAATTAGAATATTGTAAAATTTTCACATTCATTTGACCATATAAATGGTTGATTTTTCTTTAAAAACGAATTTAGACATTTAGCTGTTTCTGCAAAATTTGCAATAAATCTTCTGTAATAATTACAGAAAGCTACAAATCGTCTAACTTCGTCAGCATTTTTGGGTACCGGGTATTCTTTTATTGCTTTATGTTTTTTTTTTTTTTACGGGATCGGTTTTTATACCCTACACCTATAGAATAGGTAAAGGGGTATATTAACTTTGGTATGGTGTTTGTAACCACCTAAACGAAGCGAGCTAGATATGGAAAAGTATATATATTTGTGATCAACGTGACCGCCTTAGTCGATATAGCCATGTCCGTCCGTCCGTCTGTCCGTCCGTAGGCACGATAACTCAAAAAATAATGGAGCTATCTTGATGAAATTTTAACTGTAGGTTACTAGGACTGAAAGTACGGCGGGGATTGCATATGGGCGAAATCGGCCCATTGGTTTGGATTCTGGACCTTTTAATCGATCGAAGGGCTAACGAACATATATAAAAAATCACGATAACTCAACAACTAATGACGCTATCTTCATCAAATTTGTGCTGTAGGTTACTAGTAATAAAACTACTTCGGGGATTGCGTAAGGTCGGGATTGGACCATGGGTTCGGAACCTAGAACTTTTTGATCGAATTAAGGCCAAACGAGCATAATTCCGAAACCAATGAAGATAGAACCTCCAAATTTGGTATCAGGGTGTCCCTTCCTATTTCCTAAGTGTCTTGGGAATTTGGCTCCCATTGGAGTACTGGGTCGGGGACCAGCCACACATTTTCGAAGACCTTAAAGCATATCTTTAAAATTAATAAAGATAACAACTTGAAAAAATGTAGAAGCTTCCAATTTGCCACAAGGGTGTTCTTTACTATGTCTTGCGTGGTCCCCTAATTTGGGATCAATTGGAGAGGTGGTTCAGTACCCCTCTCAGACCTCCCAAGTTTTAAAAGCTTATAACCGAAATTACTAAAAATAGTTACTTAAAATTAAGATAGACCTTTCAAATTGTGTACAAGGGTTAACTAGTACTATAAGTACAGCGCGGGCTGTATAAGGGCGAAATCAGCCCATGGGTTCGGATTCTGGACCTTTTAGTCGGTGTCAGGGATAACGAACATATATTAAAAATCACGATAACTCAACAACTAATGACCCTATCTTCATGAAATTTGTGCTGTAGGTTATTGGTAATGAAACAACGGCGGTGATTACGTACAGTAAGGATTGGAAAATGGGTTCGGAACTGAGAACTTTTTGATCGAATTTAGGCCAAACTAGCCAAACTGGTTTCGGAATTACACCAATGAAGATATAACCTCCAAATTTGGTATCAGGGTGTCCCTTCCTATTTCGTAAGTGTCTTTGAAATTTGGGCCCCATTGGACTAGTGGGTCGGGGACCAGCCACTCAGTTCCGAGGTCCTTAAAGCATATTTTCGAAATTAATATAAATAGTAACTTGAAACAAATGTAGAAGCATCAAATTTGGCCCAGGGTGTTCTTTACTATTTCTTCCGTGCCCCCCTAATTTGGGATAAATTGGAGTGGTGGTTCAGGACCTTTCTTAGACCCCCCAATGTGTAAAAGCTTACCATCGAAATTAATAAAACTAGTAACTTAAAATTAAGATAGAACGTTCCAATTGTATACAAGGGTTAACTCGTATTGAAAGTATGACGGGACTGCATATGGGCGAAATCGTACCATTGTTTCGGGTACTGGAACCCTTGACAAGTTCAAGGACTAACAAACTTATATCTTAAAAACACCATAACTCAAAAAATAATGCCGGTATTTTGATGAAATTTAAACTCTAGGTTACTAATAATGAAAGTACCATGGGAATTGGTTGTGGTCGAGTTTTATTTCAAAGCCAAAGAATATATTTCCTATGTCCTATGTGTCTCCGAAATCTAGACTTAATTGTAGTGGTTCAGCTATGTTCAAAGGTACTTGCTGCATTTAGGTAAAATTTATTTTTATATTTAAATGAATTATATGAAAAGGTGTAAATTTTTAATTGTATTTTAGAAGTACATTTATTGCATATTTTGCGTTTATAAGCTTTTCTATTAGGTATATAAACTAACCATTTAAAATAATTGCAATTTTGAAAAATTTGGATTATTAAAAATATTATGCTTTGATTATCTTTTTATCACAAAATTTAATAATTAGAATTTTTTCATTTTGTAATTGAATTGGAATAAATATATTTTCATATATTTCAAGTTTGTTTGTTTTTTAATATTTTTAAATAGATAAATTAGTAAGAATTTGTAATATTTTTTAATAGATAGTGTAATTAGAAAATGTTTTTTGTATTATAAAGTTAATTTGGTTAGCTATGTCTTACGATCAAATTAATAACAGCTTTTATGGTGTTAAAATGACTTATGGATATGTCCTTAAATTTGAACCAAATAGGTGTAGGGTATTTCTAAGCCGGTTGCACCGACTGACTGTTTCTTTACTTGTTATACCTTCGCTTGTTATCAAATGTCCCAAGTACACAACTTCGGGTTTTAAACATTTATTTGGATTTAGTTTTAGGTTGTATTTATTTAATCTTTCGAAAGTTTTTATTAAATTTTCATTATGATTTTTTATACTACAACCAAAAACAATTATGTCATCGACATAAAGAAAAGCATTTGAATTTAAACCGGTTAATGCTATAGTCAGCATTCTTTGAAAACTGTTTGATGAAATTTTTAGACCAAAAGGTAACCTTTTGAATTGAAAATGACCATCTTGGGTCGAAAATGCGGTTAGTGGTCTAGAGTCCTTATTTAGTTTAATTTGATGAAAAGAACTGGTCATGTCTAAAGTTGAAAAGTATTTGACTCTTCCTAATTTGTCTAGAACGTCTTCCAAACGCGTTAAAGGAAATTTGTCATTTACTATTTTATCGTTTAGTTTACGAAAATCAACTACTAAACGCCATTTCTTTTCATCATTAGTACTTTTTTTTAGGTACTAGTAATAATGGTGAGTTGTAAGGGCTTATAGATGGTTCTATTAAGTCATCATCTAATAATTTTTGAACTTGTTTCTTGATTTCCTCTTGTTGTGATTGAGGTAATCTGTAATTCTTTATATATACCGGATTGTTGTCTACGGTATTTAAATTTTGAGTATAAAAATTATTTGTAGATAGTGGTTCATTGTCTAAATGGAAAATATTATGATATTTTTCAAATATTTTTAACAAAGTATCCTTTGCATGAACATCATTTGTTTCAATATTTATTAGTTTTAAGATTTCTTCTAATCGTTTTTTATCTTTTGTTATTGTTTTTGTATTGACTAAAATGTCATATTGTTTTAAAGAATTACATTGGATTTTAATTTCAGAATCAAGTACTTTTACTTCATGGTTATTGGTGTTCAAAATTTTTATGTGACTAATCCCTTTACATGGTATGATCGTATTGGCTATAAATACACCATCTTTTATTTCTTTATTTAAGACTATACTATCTTCTTTAATATTAATTTTTATTAGATGTATGATTTCACTTCTAGCGGGAATTGTAATATGTTTTATGTTCAAAGGTCTTGTTCTAATTGGAATGGTTATTTCTTCTTCATGGATATCTAATGTTAAAGTATACGTTTCATAGTCTATTTTACACATGTACTTTATTAAGAAGTCTCTACCAATTATACCGTCAGTAGATATTGGAAAATTTTCATCTACAAGATGAAAAGTATTATATATGTATTTATTAGAAATATCTATTTTTATATTTATTGTACCGAGTGAGCATACTTCTTCACTCGTTATACCTGTTAATTTACATTTTGCTCTTTCGTTAATTTCGTATGAGCTATTATTCGACTGACAATTTTCTTTAAAAATTGATATGTCAGCACCTGTGTCTATCAAAAATTTTAAATCTTTATTATTATATCTTAAAATTATAAAGTTTGTCAAATCATGATTAAAATTATATATCTTTAATGGAGAGGATATCCGATCAGTTGAATTTTCTATTAAACTGTCGGTCCTTCTATACCCAAAAAATGGTTTTGGTCCTCTTCTTGGTTATTTATTATATTTATTCTCCTAGAGTTATTATTATTGTTCCTGTTCCTATTAAAATTATTTCTATAATTGTTATTCCTATTGTAGTTATTATTATTAAAATTGTTGTTGTTCTGTCTGTTTTATTTTATAAACTAATATTATTAATTTTCTTGATTTTATTAAATGTTTTAAATATTCATTTTCTATTTGATAAATGATATCTCAAATATATATAATATAATAAAATGTTTAGAAATATATAAATACGTTAAATATTGTTATATGTTTTTATATTAATTAAAAAAAATTTATATTTGAATTTATTTTATCAATCTTAAATCTAAAAACTATTAAAATACGGATTCTGGTAATTTTAAAAAATTTTAAATTTGTAGTCGGTTTTCTTTATATAAAAATTATACTTTAAAATATTTTATATATATATACATTTTGCATTTTAATTGATGTTACTAAGTTAGTTAGTCGAAAGTTTTTTTTTTTTTTTTATATAATATATAATAACTTTACTTTTACAAATATATTTATAATAGATTTTTATTTTATTTTAAATATAAATTTTATATATTTTTTTTTTTGCTTTTTTATTTCTTTATAATATATGTATATATATTTATACCTTTTAAAGTAATATATTTAGTTTTCATATTAATAGGTTTTTATAGTAATTAATCCTTTTTGTAGTTAATAATTTTTAGTATATATTTATAATTTTTAAATTGTAAATTGTTTTGTTATAATATAAATTTTTTTTTTTTTTTTTTTTTTTTTTTTTTCTTTTATAAATGTACATATAATAATCATTAGCAGGAGGGTATTTTATTTTCTTTGTCATTTTAAAACATTAAAATATGCATTATATACACATACATATGAGATAATTAATTGATTAGTTTAATTAAATGTTTATTTTATCATAACGCTTGGAGTGGTTGATACAAATTGTTTAAGTAAGATATATATTTGTGTTAAATATTTAATAATTGGACAATAAAAATATAATTTTTATACCCGTATGACTATATAGTCCAAGGGTATAATAAATTTGCCATTACGTTTGTGACGCAGAGAAGGAGGGGGGGTAGATATAGACTCAAGTGTATGGATCGGATCAGAATCGAAAAATAAATCGATTTAGCTATGTATGTCCGTCCGTCTGTCCGTCCGTCCGTCCGTCATCACGATAACTCAAAAAGTAAAGGAGCTAGGATTATGAAATTTTCACAAATTCGTTTTTATGCAAAAAACGGAATCGAGTTTTAAATTCAGCCATTTCGGTCCACGGGTTCAAGTACCTGCCATACAACTTCTAATTTTATATGAGCATTACTCTATACCTATGGAAGCTGGGTGTCTGAAATTTTGCAAAAAATAGTTTAGTGTAATGGCCAAAGTTACTGCAAAATTTGGTTGGTCTACTGCTGAGGGTTCGAGTAGCTGCCATACAACTCCAACTTTTATATGAGGATTACACTACACCAAATGAAGCTGGGTGTCTGAAATTTTGCCAAAAATAGTTTAGTGTAATGACCAAAGTTACTGCAAAATTTGGTTGGTCTACTGCAAAGGGTTCGAGTAGCTGCCATACAACTCCTTCTTTTATATGAGCATTACTCTACACCTAATAAAGCTGAATGTTTGAAATTTTGCCAAAAGTAATTAACCGGATGATATAATGTATATGTTACGGTCATACGGGTATCCCAGAGTTGACACAGTCTACTCTACTACACTCTTCCTCGTTTTACATTAAACTTGCAGTTATGATAAAAATATTAAAGATTTTTTTATTAATATATATTAATCTTATTTTTTATACCATTTTATAATATATTTTATTTTATTTATTTTTTTTTTTTTTTTGCCATATAATATATATTATGTAATGTATATTATGGATTCTGGATTCTGGCCCACGACACTGTCTATTCCTGGTGACAGTGTGGCAGGGTCGCCATGTAATGTTGGGTGGCTATTATTAAAGGTGACAAATCAATACGGTACTGTGTGAATCTATCAGAGGTTGGCCTATGACACAGTGTAGTTCCGTAATTGATTTGGATAATTTTTAGTGCTTTATCCAATGCACTTTTTCAAACATTTAGGCGTGCTGCGCCGCTATCCAGTGTAAAAATAAATAAACAATTATTTCTTTTGTTGGCAAAGCCAAGAATAACATTATTTTTATTTTACCAAAAACCCTTGGTATTTATACTTTTTTTAAATTACAAATACATATAAATTAATTACAATAAAGATTACTAATATTATACAAATTAGTTCTTACATTAAAAATTTGGTTCTAGTTACTTTAACCCAAATTTATTTATATATTGGTATGCTATAAATAATAATTCACATAGTGCATTCCAAGAACCTCTTTAAGTGGGTCACTAGGTATTCTGTACACTCCGTTCATTAACACTAAGAATATACCACACACAATGTAATGCATTGCTTATAATTATTATTAGTAACATATGGTATATTCATATTACGAACGAAATGAAAACAGAAAGAAAAACAAAAATATAGAATGCAATATGATCCTTTAATTTGTAGCATATAATTATTTTAATTATAAGAATTGTCACAATAATGCTTAAACAATTATTTGCGGTGTATCACGGAATACAACTTATTGCAGTGTATTATGGAATTGAATGTAGATACACTACACCAATTTTACAGGGTGCGTTTGCAGTAGAAAAGAGAGGCTGACAAAATTTTTGTTTAGTTCGGTTAACAAGTTAAGGCACGAGAGCGCAATGAAGCTTTTTCAATATTTAAGATGTCGAGCCGAAACGGTTTGACCGATTGACTTGAAATCTTGTTCAAATGTGCCTGTTAGCTAACGGAATTAGTTGTATAAAGTTGATTGGAATATATTAAGCCAGTATGGTCCAGCGGGTTTAAAAAAATTTTTTGTTTCCGATTTGTGTCCATTTTTACAGGTTGATTTTGAAGTCCAAAAGAGGGGCTGCAAAAAATTTTAGTTAAGTTTGATTAATCAATTATCCACGACGACGCCATGAAGTTTTCTATTAATTTTATTTGCTTAAATGAATAAATGATTTTTTTTGAAAATTTTGCACCTCCATTTTAATTATAAAAGCCCACCGGCCTAATTTCGTTTTGACCTTTGGTATAAACGCAAGTTAACCTTTATTCCAAAAGCTTACTTAATTTATAAGACTAATTTTGTTGCTCTCCTCAAATAGTGCAAAAGCTAAATGAGATTATATTATTAATAACTAGCAGATTTACCCGGCGTTGCTCGGAAGCTTGCAAATTATAAAAAAGCAAGTTTCAGCCAATTTTTTGAAATACTACTTTGCTTATAAATGAAGCCACAAAAAATATTTGTGGAGTTCCGTTAACCCATCGTGGCCCAACAGCTTTTTATAGGTTTTTTCGTTGCTTTGTTATATATTAGAAATGATTTAACCGATTAACTTCAAATTTTGTATATGTGTTCTTCTTTGAAAATGAAGTTCAATTTACTAACAGACTTGGAAGTTGTTAACCCCTGCCGAACCGACGATTGTTCAAAAAAAAATTTGTAAGTAAATTACGTCCAATTTTTTAAAGTAGGTACAACTTCTTTGAATTAGGGGAATGCTTAAAAAAGTGTTTTGTCGAGTTCTTTTAACCGATTGCGAAACAAAAACTTTAAAAAACAGTTTGTGCTTCTTGACAATTTGGTGCTCCTTGACGATAGAGTTGAGAATGGTAGGTTTCCGGTGAATAATGTTAACTGAATTAAAATGACTATAGGTCAAAAGGGGATACTAAGTTTGCCATTATGTCATTATACCATGTCAAAGTAGTTTTCTTGAATTGCCAACGTTTGAATAAAATAAAGTCGATGGTTTAGAAAAGGTTTAAAAATATGCTTTTCAACTTATATTTTGTTTAGTACTCACCTGAAAGTTGTACTACGCTCTTCCTCGTTTTTTATGATTTTATGAGAGAAATGTAGGCGTCTCTTTTGGAAAAACTGTTTAAAAATACAATGTATTTAAGCATTATATATACGAAATTGAATTTTTTGATTTTTAGATTTCATTTGAAGAAAACTGCAATTTCACACTGAAATCTATTTTTAAAAAACAACCACTCCAAAGTAGATAAAAAACAAAGACTTACGAAAAAATGTGGAGAAGGAAATTGTTATGTTATTTACTTTTAAAGATATTTTTATTCGGCTTCTTTATTAACTTCATTTTCATTATTATTAATATTATCTCATTTAGCTTTTAATTATTTGAGACTATTTAAGGAAAAACTTAGTCTTATTAATTAATTGAGCTTTTAGAATAAAGGTTAACTTGTGTTCATATCAACAATTTGAAAATTTCGTTGAATCTTTGTTCAAAACGCGCAAACAGGTCAAAAACAAATTAACCCTGTGGGTTTTAATTAAAATGCTGGTACAAAATTTTCAATAAAATTCTTTTAATCGTTTAAGCAAATAAAATTTATAGAAAAATTAATGGCGTCGTTGTGGGTTAATCGAACTTAACTAAAACATTTTGCAGCCTCTCTATTCGACTGCAAAATCACCTTGTAAAATTGGACACAAATCGGAAACACAAAATTTTTTGGAAGCCCGCCAGGCCGAAATGGGTTAATTTATTCCAACCCAATTTATACAACTATTTCGGGTTGCTAAGAGGAATTTTGTGCAAAATTTCAAGTCAATCGGTCAAACCGTTTTGACTCGACATCCAAAAAACGAAAAAGCTTAAAACGGCTTTGGAGCCGCAACCTGTTGAGTTTGTGGCCTAACAGCTTTTTATAGGTGTTTTCGTTGCTTTGCTATATATTACAAATGATTTAACCTGTTAACTTCAAATTTTGTTTATGCTTTCCTCTTTAAAAATGAAGTTCACTTTACTTACAGACTTGGAATTTGTTAACCCCTGCGGAATTTTTGAAAGTAGGTACAACTTCTTTGAATTAGGGGAATATTTAAAAAAAGGTTTGTCGAGTTATTTTAATCGATTGCGAAACAAAAACTTTAAAAAACAGTTTGCAAACGATTTTCTCTAATTTTTCTATACATGGTGCTTCTTCACAATTTGGTGCTCCTTGACGATATGGTTGAGGATGGTAGGTTTCCGGCGAAAAATGTTTACTGAATTAAAATGACTATAGGTCAAAAGTGGATACTAAGTTTGCCATTATGTCATTAAATACATTTTTTCAAGTTGCTATCTTTATTAATTTTAAAGATATGCTTTAAGGTCTTCAGAAATGTGTGGCTGGTCCCCGACCCACTACTCGAATGGGGCCCAAATTTCAAGGACACTAAGGAAATAGGAAGGGACGCCACGATACCAAATTTGGAGGTTCTATCTTCATTGGTTTCGGAATTATGCTCGTTTGGCCTAAATTCGATCAAAATGTTCATGTTTAGTTATCATGATTTTTTATATATGTTCGTTAGCCCTTGACGGAGCTATCTTGATGATCAGACGGACGGATGGAAAGGCTATATCGACTCAAGAGGTCACGCTGATCACAAATATATATACTTTTCCATATCTAGCTCACGTCCTTTAGGTGGTTACAAACACCAACACCTATTCTATAGGTGTAGGGTATAAAAAAATTAATAATGGATTGGTCAAGAACAAATATGTATGCAAATTTAATTTAATAAATTTAATAAATAATTATGAAATTTATATATAAATAAAACTTAAAGAATTCTCTTGTTTAATATTTTATTTTATACACAATACAAAGGTGCTTGTAGTTTAATTAACAAATTTCTAAATTAAATTTTTTAAATGAATTAATTTTCTAAAATATTATATTTGAAATTTAACAAAGTTAATTCAATTATTTAGTGCCTTATATTGTGTTTTTTAATAATTTATTTAAACAAAATGGGTCGTAAATGCGCGGTTGTTGGATGTAAATCCAATTATAACAGTAGCACGATATACGTTACAACATATAAATTTCCGGTTAAAGAGAATTTAAAAAAATTATGGATAAACGCTGTTGGGAGAACGAACTGGCAACTGGCAGCCTATAGTACCGTTTGTAAATTGCATTCTGATAAATCTCAAAGAACGCGTTTATTGCCATATGCAGTTCCAAGTATTTTCCCAAAAACTCGGTAGAATTAACTTCTTTGAATAAAAATTTAAATATAAATGAAGATCTAAAAAAGTAAATTTAAATACTAACCTAACCAGTATATAGGTCAAAATAATTTAGTTTTGCATATTTTAAATGATAATGAAAACTTTGGTTGTTCTTTTAGATTTAGAATTTTAATTATTAAAGATTTAATTGTTAATTGCTTTACAGGTAATACTCAAACAAAACCACAAAAAAATGTTTTTCCGGAAAATACGAAACTTGTATTTTGTTCTCAGCTAAAACAAATAGTATCGTATTTTAATAGCGAGCAACCAAAATCTGAAAATAATTCTTCGCTTCTTTTAGAAGAAGCATCGTTTCTTCTTAAACTATACCAAATTTCAGAGAATGCTACTGAAAAATGCGAAAAACTAAATTTTATTATTGACCAAATTCACCCTTAATTTTACTTATTTTTTATTTCCATTTATTTATTATTTACCTATATTATTCAATTTCTAATTATCTAATAAAATATTTAATCTCATTCAATTCCAAAATTTGCACTGAACGCAGTCTTTTTTTTGACCATTAATGTACGACATCAATAATCTTTTTCAAAGTTTCTAAGAAGCTTTTCCCAATTATATATTATAAATAAAATTCTTTGGGGGCAATTTTTTGAAATCCATACTTATGAATGAAAAAATTAAAGTTAAAATTTTCTTTTGTTACTAAATGATGTAAAAAAGATGATATTTCAATTTACTCTTTTAACATAATTAAAAAACTTTAGTAGTTTTTGAGTTATTTTAACATTTTTAGAAGGACTCCTGCGTTTTCGCATAAGACTACGTGTAAATTTCATTAGCGGGAGTCCCATTTTGAGCTTTTTTCTTTCGATATCCAGGCCTTCTGAATTAGTGTAGGTTATGCTCACTTGCAATTAATTTTAATAGTTAAAATATTTGATCAGATATTTAAAATTAGTCATTTAAAAATATATATTTTATTTTAGAGCTTTATTGAGAATCGCGAACATACACATGATTTCAAAAAATATCAATTGATCGTGTTCGAATTAAATTATTATATACATTTAACTGGATTATATGAACTATTGGAACAAATTTTTATTGTAACGAAAAGTTCTCTTTTGTTCTACATAATTTTTTTTTGTAGAATATAACAGTAGATTGTTTAACAACGACAATTTAATGCAACCGTTATTGATCTATATTTGGACTAAGGTCAATATGTAAATTCATTTGTAGATTGTAATTTAAGGAAAACTAAATTTAGATATCTATTGAAAAATATTTGCTTTTTTATTTTTAGGATTAAACAACATCGTAATATACCTATATATTAATATATATTATAATATATGAGATAATTAATAGATTAGTTTAATTAAATGTTTATTTTATCATAACGCTTGGAGTGGTTGATACAAATTGTTTAAGTAAGATATATATTTGTGTTAAATATTTAATAATTTGACAATAAAAATATAATTTTTTTACATTAAACTTGCAGTTATGATAAAAATATTAAAGATTTTTTTATTAATATATATTAATCTTATTTTTTATACCATTTTATAATATATTTTATTTTTTTTTTTTGCCATATAATATATATTATGTAATGTATATTATGGATTCTGGATTCTGGCCCACGACACTGTCTATTCCTGGTGACAGTGTGGCAGGGTCGCCATGTAATGTTGGGTGGCTATTATTAAAGGTGATAAATCAATACGGTACTGTGTGAATCTATCAGAGGTTGGCCTATGACACAGTGTAGTTCCGTAATTGATTTGGATAATTTTTAGTGCTTTATCCAATGCACTTTTTCAAACATTTAGGCGTGCTGCGCCGCTATCCAGTGTAAAAATAAATAAACAATTATTTCTTTTGTTGGCAAAGCCAAGAATAACATTATTTTTATTTTACCAAAAACCCTTGGTATTTATACTTTTTTTAAATTACAAATACATATAAATTAATTACAATAAAGATTACTAATATTATACAAATTAGTTCTTACATTAAAAATTTGGTTCTAGTTACTTTAACCCAAATTTATTTATATATTGGTATGCTATAAATAATAATTCACATAGTGCATTCCAAGAACCTCTTTAAGTGGGTCACTAGGTATTCTGTACACTCCGTTCATTAACACTAAGAATATACCACACACAATGTAATGCATTGCTTATAATTATTATTAGTAACATATGGTATATTCATATTACGAACGAAATGAAAACAGAAAGAAAAACAAAAATATAGAATGCAATATGATCCTTTAATTTGTAGCATATAATTATTTTAATTATAAGAATTGTCACAATAATGCTTAAACAATTATTTGCGGTGTATCACGGAATACAACTTATTGCAGTGTATTATGGAATTGAATGTAGATACACTACACCAATTTTACAGGGTGCGTTTGCAGTAGAAAAGAGAGGCTGACAAAATTTTTGTTTAGTTCGGTTAACAAGTTAAGACACGAGAACGCAATGAAGCTTTTTCAATATTTAAGATGTCGAGCCGAAACGGTTTGACCGATTGACTTGAAATTTTGTTCAAATGTGCCTGTTAGCTAACGGAATTAGTTGTATAAAGTTGATTGGAATATATTAAGCCAGTATGGTCCAGCGGGTTTAAAAAAATTTTTTGTTTCCGATTTGTGTCCATTTTTACAGGTTGATTTTGAAGTCCAAAAGAGGGGCTGCAAAAAATTTTAGTTAAGTTTGATTAATCAATTTTCCACGACGACGCCATGAAGTTTTCTATTAATTTTATTTGCTTAAATGAATAAATGATTTTTTTTGAAAATTTTGCACCTCCATTTTAATTATAAAAGCCCACCGGCCTAATTTCGTTTTGACCTTTGGTATAAACGCAAGTTAAGCTTTATTCCAAAAGCTTACTTAATTTATAAGACTAATTTTGTTGCTCTCCTCAAATAGTGCAAAAGCTAAATGAGATTATATTATTAATAACTAGCAGATTTACCCGGTGTTGCTCGGAAGCTTGCAAATTATAAAAAAGCAAGTTTCAGCCAATTTTTTGAAATACTACTTTGCTTATAAATGAAGCCACAAAAAATATTTGTGGAGTTCCGTTAACCCATCGTGGCCCAACAGCTTTTTATAGGTTTTTTCAATACCTTACTCTAAATTCGAAACGGTTTGACCAATTGACTTCAAATTTTGTATATGTGATGATCCTTGAGAATTGAGTTGACACTATTAATAGTTTTGGAATATGTTAACCCATGTCGGGCCGACGGATGGTCAAAAAAAACTTTGGGTCCAAATTGTGTCCGATTTTACGAATTTCTATTCTGGTTAAAAACAAAGCCCAAAAAAAAATTTTGTTGAGTTCCATTAACCCATTGCAGCCCAACAGCTTTTTATAGGTTTTTGCAATACTTTAATCTAAATTCGAAACGGTTTGACCAATTGACTTCAAATTTTGTATACGTGATGCTCCTTGGGAATTGAGTTGACACTATTAACAGTTTTAGAATTTGTTAACCCATGTCGGGCCGATGGTTGGTCAAAAAAAATTTTTTGGTCCAAATTTTGTCCGATTTTATGAAATCTGCTTTGGCTAAAAAGAAAGCCCAAAAAAATTTTGTTGAGTTGCATTAACCCATTGCGGCCCAACAGCTTTTTATAGGTTTTTTCAATACTTTACTCTGAATTTGAAACGTTTTAACCGATTTTCTTCAAATTTTGCATATGTGTTCCGTTTTGAGAATGAAATTAACTCTTTTAACAGATTTGCAATTGGTTAACCCATGCCGGCCCGACGATTGACAAAAAAACTATTTGGAAGCAAAGAACGTCCAATTTTGCGCAATACTGCTTTGCCCAAAGAGAAAATGTTGCGAAGCAACTTGAAAATCGAGTTGAGCCTGTTAACAGTCGGTCCTACGATTAGTCAAAAGAACATTTTTTGGAAGTAAATTACGTCAAATTTTGGAAAGTAGTTTGTACTGCTTTGAATTGCAGAAAGTTTCAAAAATTACTAGAATAATCCTAGAAAAATCGTTTTAAAAAGATTGCTTTCATACATTTTAAAATTTACATGTGTAAACCGTGTGTAATTTTTGTGTTAACTTTTTACAGTAACATCAACTTCAATTAAACTTCCATTGCGAGGCGCAGCAACGCGCACCCGGTATTAGCTAGTAAATAATAATGAAAATAAAAAATATCACAAATTGGATAAAAATAAGATCTATAATAATCTAAGAGTGTGTTGATAACATTTTAAAGATAAATGTTATTCCCCAGGTTTCGATAAATTAAATTTGAAACAATATTATATTTAATATAGTATATTTTATACTATTTATTTATTATTAATATCTCGAAGATTTAGACATTTAGAAATTTTTAAAAATATGGAAGCTTCATATAATTTTGAGCCAAAAATTGTACCTACAACTTACAATGTACCTACAAATAACGGTTTTGAAAAACAAATAAATATATTAGAATCGCGTATGAAACGTATGATTAAATTAAAACAAGGGAGTCAAAATAAAATTTCTAAATTGACAAACTTATTAAAAAAAAAAGCTTCGGTGCTGAATTAAAAAAATTGTCACTAACCGTAACAAATTTGATTAGCAACCAAATAAGAAATCCAAAGAGCGCGTTTTAATATCGATGATAAAATTTTCAGTTTGACTTTAATTAAGCAAAGTCCAAAAACACATCGTTTTATTCGAAAATTTTTTAATGTTCCACCAAGAAGTACATTAAATAAAATGCTACAAAAAGTCAACGTTGGAGCTGGTTTCTATAGCAAATTATTTGAATTTCTTCAAAAAGAGGATGAAAAAATGAAACCAATAAATAGATTATGTAATTTAATTTTTGATGAAGTCAGTCTTTCAGTTCACTTAGACTACGATAATGCTGAGGACAGGATAAAAGGCTTCGAAGATTTTGGACTAATGGAAACAACGTCGAAATTTGCGGACCATGCAATTGTTTTTATATTAGGTGGCGTGGTAAAAAAAATGGAAACAGTCGGTATTTTATTATCTTGTACAATCTTCTTGTATGGCTAGTAAAATCGTCACAGCAATATCAGTTATAGTGAATACCTCACACGAAAGTGGTTTCAAAATTGTGTCCACGGTGTGCGATGGAGGATCAACTAATATTGCAGCACTTAAAAAACTGAAATTAAATTGAAAATTACAAGCTGTCAAAACAGGAAAAGTATAATAATTCTATAATAGAACCCCGACATTTAATAAAGCTGATGCGAAATCATTTGTTAGAAAAAGATTTGATTTATCAAGAAAACAATTTAATAGAAACAGCTAAGTGGGAACACATTGTCAAATTATTTGAAATTGATTCAGGAATTTCCGGTGTTAGACTGACAAAGCTAACTGAAAGGCACATTTTGCAACATAAAATGAAAAAAATTAAAGTTTCAAATATTATTTCTTTTACGGTTCACCTCAGTAAGTTCATTTTATGAATCTTATATAATTTTTATAAACAAATAAAAATAATATGTTTTTTTGAGATTTTATATAATTATAAAAAAAATCATAATTTTTGAGAATACAAATGAAAAAACTAAATAAACTATGTATTACCATAAAGTTACTATATATACTATAATATATACTATGTATACCAAAAATACGGTTATCTTTTTGCGATAATGGGGTGATTTAAAATACCGTATTGGGGTGGTTTCAAATCAACAAAATTGACTAACATTTTTTGTTCTAGATGAATACTCTATGTATATGATTTCTTTATGTTATTGCCCTTCTAGCCAAAAACTGTACCAATAGTAACGATCACTTAGAAAAAAGCGCAGACGAAAACCAACATGCATACTATTCCTTGATCGCTTATTCGATTCAATGAACGGAAATACCTCGCGAACACCGAAAGGTAAAGAACTCCGTGGACAATTTGGAATAGCACAGAAAAAATTTTGGAATAATAAGCAAAGCCGATTCTAAGATCCATGTTTTTTTTTAAAGGAGGCAAAAAATATAATCCTATTTATAATATATTAGGTCACTTAACTAGAGAAAAATTAACCTTAACGGTTTACAATTTATAGGTAATTTTATAAATTATGATAAATAAAAAATTATTAAACAAAATTGCTAGTAATAATATTAAATATAATATATACGTTTATAATTTTTGCAGGAAACTTTAAAACGTTAATGATGAACAAAATAAATTCAGTTCATTCTTTCGATGCAAATTGCTTAGTTGATGATAATAGTGCTCTATTGGACAATTTAAAAGAGTTCATAAAAATTAAATCAACCGGAAAGACGACGAACAACATTATGATGAACACACCGAATGCAGCTAAACATCCGTTGCAAAAAAAAATGTGAAAATGTGAAAGCTGTAGGAAATCCATTTTTAGTGAACCTAATGAGGAGATTCATAAACTAATAATTGTTTGTGAATATGTACAATTTATTAATAATTTTATATTAATTAATAGATATTTTGTAAATAGTTTTTCAAAATTTTGTTTTAAAAATAACATTTTATTAAATTTAAAAGAATATATTATACCTAAATTACATTTTAATAATATTTGTGTGGAACACTGAACGCATTATATATTTGTTAACTTTTCTTTAAAATTATTGCTTAAATATCAACAGAAGATTATGTGGAACTTTATCCAATATAAATAATTGTAAATAAAAACAAAAAAAAAGTTAATAAAACTAAAGATTTGAACTAGATTAAGTTGTTTAATTTATTTTCGCAAATTTTTATTCAGTATTTTTTTTAAATTTAAATTTAACCCCCTCCCCTATATGAGCAAATTATTTTTAGTTCATATTACAAACTCTGCAAGAATGGCGCTATAGTAGCTAAAACAAAGATGGCCATCTATTATACAAAGTATATATATTATCTATGATAAGTTTGGATAAGTTGTGCCAACGAAGACAAGAAGAAAAATAATAATAAAATTAATATTAAAAACAAGTACAGAAACAGTCAGTCGGTGCAACCGACTTAAAAATACCCTGCACCTATTTGGCTCAAATTTTATAAGATATCCATAAGTCATTTTAACACCATAAAAGCTGTTATTAATTTGATCGTTAGACATAGCTAACCAAATTAACTTTATTATACTAAAAACATTTTCTAAATACACTATCTATTAAAAAATATTACAAATTCTTACTAATTTATCTATTTAAAAATATTAATTTATCTATTTTATGACGAAAACCTAATCAAAGCATAATATATTTAATAATTCAAATTTTTTAAAATTTATGTACCTATTAGAAAAGCTTATAAACGCAAAATATGAAATAAATGTGTTTTTAAAATATAATTATAAATTTTTGACAAAGAACTTTTCATATAATTTATTTAAATATAAAAATAAATTTTACATAAATACAGCAAGTACCTTTGAACATAGCTTAAATATCGTTAACAATGTCTTAATTATATATAACCTATGAAAATAATTCAATAAAACATATGATAATAAAAATTAAAAAAAGGAATGTAATCGTTTATTAAAAAAATATTTTGTTCAGTCCCCGTCTTACTTTCAATGCTAGTTAATTTTTGTACACAATTGGAAAGTTATATCTTAATTTTAAGTTACTATTTTTATTAATTTCAGTAATAGGCTTTTAAACCTTGGGGGATCTAAGAGAGGTACTGAACCCTCACTCCAATTGATCCAAAATTAGGTGGAGGCACAGGAAATAGTAAAGAACACCCATGTGCCAAATTTGAAGTTTCTATATTCGTGGAGTTATTATCTTTATTAATGTCGAAAATATGCCGTAATTTCATTAACAATAACCTACAGCACAAATTTCATGAAGATAGTGTCATTAATTGTTGAGTTATCGTGATTTTTTATATATGTTCGTTAGTCCTTAGACCGATTTAAAAGTCCAGAATCCGAATCCTTGGGCTGATTTAGCCTATATGCGGTCCGCGCCGTACTTTAAATACCAGTTAACCCTTGTACACAATTGGAACATTCTAACTTAATTTTAAGTTCCTGTTTTTAGTGATTTCGATTATAACCTTTTACAACTTGGGAGGTCTAAAAGGGGTACTAAACCACCACTCCAAATTAAATACATTTTTTCAAGTTGCTATCTTTATTAATTTTAAAGATATGCTTTAAGGTCTTCAGAAATGTGTGGCTGGTCCCCGACCCACTACTCGAATGGGGCCCAAATTTCAAGGACACTAAGGAAATAGGAAGGGACACCGCGATACCAAATTTGGAGGGTCTATCTTCATTGGTTTCGGAATTATGCTCGTTTGGCCTAAATTCGATCAAAATGTTCATGTTTAGGTATCATGATTTTTTATATATGTTCGTTAGCCCTTGGACCGATTAAAAGGTCCAGAATCCGAAACCATGGGCCAGATTCGCCCATTTGCAATCCCCGCCGTACTTTCAGTCCTAGTAACCTACAGTTAAAATTTCATCAAGATAGCTCCATTATTTTTTGAGTTATCGTGCGTACGGACGGACAGACGGACGGACGGAAAGGCTATATCGACTCAAGAGGTCACGCTGATCACAAATATATATACTTTTCCATATCTAGCTTACTTCCTTTAGGTGGTTACAAACACCAACACCTATTCTATAGGTGTAGGGTATAAAAAAATTAATAATGGATTGGTCAAGAACAAATATTGAAAAACTAATAATTTTATTTGAAGAAAAGCCAAATTTCTTTGATATTCTTCATAAATATTATTATAATCGAACAAAACGAGAAACAGATTTGCAGTTAATTAATGAAAATATTGAAAATTGTAGTGTACAGGACATTAAGAAAAAAATAAAAACTCTACGTACATAATATTCTAGAGAAAAATATTTAATAGACCAATCGAGAAAAACTGGCACCGGTACTGAAGATTTGTATAAAACAAAGTTGTGGTGGATTTATATGTTAAAATTTTTGATCCTTCGATTGACAGTAGATCTAAACAAAGTAATTTTGAATTACCAACAGTAAATATAAATATTGAAGGTAAAATTTTAAAACACCTAAAAATTATTTTTGTCGTAATTATATATGTTATATGTACATAGAACTCTAATTCACTAAAGATTATTTTAAAAATAAATAGAGTTCTATGTACATATAACATATATCACTGAAGATATTTTTAAATATATGTTTCAATAATTTACGTTATAGCTGGCACTGAGGTTTCGGAAGAATCAAGTTTTCTAGCAACTCCAAAAAATAAAATTAAAAAATATATCACCAAAGAATAGAAATAATGTTTTGAAAGACAAAGCAACGCAAGCGTTAGAAATAATACAAGAGATGGTTATAAAGAGAGCGGACCAAACAAAAAAAATAACAGGGTTCTCAGCTTTTTTAGAACAAGAGTTGTCGAAAATTCAATACAAACAAATTTGCGAGAACTTGCAAGATGAAATCTTAGGTTTGTTGAGAATTAGCTTCAAAAAAGATCTTGATAAAGCATATTCGACCAAAAAATGTTCAAATTGCTCCACAACACATACATCGTTCTCTTCAACAAATCATAATAACCTCTGCTACTTTCCAAGCGGTAGGAACATACTTCAGTTTTACTGCCGCATTAATGATTTTTCTTTAATTTTAGAGCTTTTTGTGGAAGCTCTTCTATAATCTGAGTTGTAATAAGATCAAAACCTGGGGCTTTCTTAACTTCAAAGTTTTTATTTCTTCACTAATTTCTTCTTGTGTAAATTGATTAATATTGTTTTCTTCTATTGTAATATCCTCCACTAAACAAAGATCTGAATTTATATCATTTGGTTTGAATATGTTTTCTAAATGATCTGCAAATAATTCGGCTTTATTTTTATTTTTCTTTGCCAAGTGTCGTCTGGTATCATGAGCGGGGGGTGTGCTTTATCGGCTTTTTTAAACTCTTCGTTGCTTTCCACAACGAGTAATTTGATTCTTTTGTTGCCGATAAACTTTTTATATAATTTTTTATATGACGCTGACTTTAAGATCTGAATTTTTCTTTTAACAGATTGTGATAATCTGTTTAAAATCTTTTTATCATTAGGGTAACGTGATTGTTGCCATCTACGTCTAGCCCTTCTTTTTCGTTTTATTAAATTAGTTATATCTCTAGGATAGTTATTTGTTGCTGACCTATACTCAATTATTTTTTTGTTATTCCAAGCAGCTTTTTGAATTATATTAATAAATCCTTCTAGTTCCAAATCAAATTGTTCTTTTGATTGTAAATTTATGTTTAAATTAATATTATTTGTAATTTCATACTTAAAGCTTAACCTGTCTGTGGTATTATTTGTCAGTGTGGGCTTATTTAGTTTCCTAGTTATTTTTTCATTCAACTCTATTATGACAGCAGAGTGATCAGAATCCAATTATCTTCTAAATTTATGAAGTTGCTTGAAATTATTTTGGTTATAAAGACGTCAATTAGATCTGCAGCTTTGTTGGTGTCTGTGGGCCAGTAAGTTGGTTTGCCATTCGACTGATGGCAACAACCTAACCCTTGAATAGCTTTTCTTAGCTCTCTACCTCTAGTTGAGGTTGTTCTAGAACCCCAATGTCTATGTTTGGCATTGTAATCACCTCCTAGCAGAAATTTATGTCAGTGGACGCAATTTTACGCATATGCGGAAGTTTATTTACTTAAGAATTATTAATCTTAGCTGTACCGCAGTTATTATTAAATGATTTAGTACCTTTAATTAATTAAATCAATTTTAAATAATTTTTAAATTTGTTCTTTTAATTTACCTTTTTTTTTTTATTTTTTTGTATAATTCAATTTGTAATAATTAAATAATTCTATTAATTTGTAAAATTGTGGTTTGATTTAATTTAAAGATTTAGTAAAATCATATCAACTTTTGCTTAAAATAAGACCTGATGCAAATAACATGTATGGAAAGGATTAATTTTAGGTTGAAATATTGGAATTAGTGGTTATTTCTCAACTTTTATATTAATAATAATGAATTTCGAGCCTTTCTGTTATAAATAAGTAATACAATCATAATTCTCCTGTTATCTGCAACACTATTTTTAATTAAAACTCAAATTTATTCGAAAGATATGTACGATTAATATATAGGTTTATACAGTTTGCAAAACATGCAACAAATATATTTCTAAAATACAATGACACATTTAGTACTTTTTATATAAATGTAATACTTTATATTTAAATATAAAAATAAATTTTAATATACATGTAGTGAACACGATTTAAGTATCGTGTACAATTACATAATTATGCATATATTATAATGATGATTGTAATACTTATTGATAACAGGAGCGCTCAAAATCTCTTATCATAAATATATTAGATGAGACTTCATGTGTTATCTGTGACACTATTTACTTATAATAAAATATATTTATTTTATATTTAAAATAAACTAAAAACATTAATGTTTTATTAGTTTTCTTTCACATAATTTAGTAAATCAATTTTTAAGAATTCAAAATTATTTAAATTTTTAGTTTGGGTATTAATTTAACAAAATAAAAAATGTTAAACATGCAAATAAATACGTATTTATTTTTATCTTAATAAATTTTTTTTTTTTTAAATAATTCACTTAAATATCTGAAATAATGAAAATTAAAATAAGTAAAGAAACATAGAAAAAGCCTACACCTTGTTGATTCAAATTTCATTAAAAGCGTATTGTCAAGTGTTGAGTTAAAAAAAAGTTATGGTGTTTTTTAGATATAGGTTCGTTAGCCCTTTAACTTTTCAAAGGTTCTCAAACACAAAATCATGATGCGATTTCGCCCATATGCAGTCCACGCCACACTTTCAATACTAATAAAAGCGGTTCCTTAAATTGAAGAAAGTGTCTCTCAGTTTTACCCATTTTTGCTTAGATAGTATAATTCTAAGTAAAATTCAAAATTTAGGGTTAGATGAAGTTAGGTCCATGAGAAATTTGGCAACCTTCCCCATTGAAGGGCTATTAAAAAATTTACTGTTTTTATAAGAAGCAGTAACTTAGTCACCAACATATATATTTCCTTAATTAAACGTTAATATTGAAGCTCAACATTATATTCCGATAAAATACTTAGTACGAAACACTATATTATTTTGAAAATGTGCTTTTTTAAAAACCCTTGGTTGTTTTCATCACTTGTTTTATCTTGCTTTTAATATTTTTTTTTTCTTTAAATCTTGTTTTAAAAAAATCATTCTGTAAAAGACGTATAACTTTGATTTTGTAACCATCAAATCTGTAAAAGGCGTATAACTTTTGTAACCATAAAAAACATGATTTAACAAAATTTTTACGAAAGTAAGATTTACAAAAAAAAAAGTATTTTAAAAGTAAAATAAAACAAAAACATGATTTTGAAAACTAAGATTTTAAAAAATTAAATTTCGAATAGAAAGATACAAAAAAAAAACAAGTAAAGAAACAGTCAGTGCAATCGACTTAGAAATATCCTACGCCTATTTGGTTCAAATTTAATGAGATATCCATAAGCTTTTTTAAAACCATAAAAGCTCTTATTAGTTTGATCGTAAGATATACCTAACCAAATTAACTTTATAATACTAAAAACATTTTCTAATTACTTTATCTATTCAAAAAATATAACAAATTCTTACTAATTTATCTAATTAAAAATATTAAAAAAAAAAAAAAACTTAAAATAAATGAAAATATATTTATTTCAATTCAATTACAAAAGTGAAAAAAATTTGAATTATTTAATTTTATAAGAAAAAGCTAATCAAAGCATAATATATTGAATAATTTAAATTTTTCAAAATAGCGATTATTTTAAATTATTAGTAGCTATTAGAAAAGCTTTTATACGCAAAATATGCAATAAATGTATTTCTAAAATACAATTACGAATTTGGAATTTTCCATATAATTCATTTGAATATAAAAATAAATTTTACATAAATTCAGCAAGTACCTTTGATTATAGCTTAAGTATCGTACACTTTTAATAATTCAATAAAATATATGATATAATAAAAATTAAAGAAATGGAATTTAATCGTTTATTAAAAAAATACTTTGTTTTTAATTTATAAAATGTTATACAAAATATGTTTTATGGTAAAATTCTTAGCCTTTTAAAAATATAAAAGTGTTAAATAAAAACGGAAATAGGAAAGAATCCTCGTGTATGAAATTTAAAAGTATCTAATAATTAATTTATATATAATTTCTATCTTCTTGAATTTCGAATATAAGCTTCTTAATTTTGGGAGGCACCTGAACCACCAATACAATTCGGGGACACATGGGAAATCGGGAATAATTTCTTTGGCTTCGTCATTATACTCGTTTGGTCTCCATTCGAACAAAGGCTTCCAGAATCCGAAATCACTGTCCGAACTCGACCAGAACCAATTCCCATGGTACTTGCACTACTAGTAACCTAGAGTTTAAATTTCATCAAAATAGCGGCATCATTTTTTGAATTATGCAGAACCCGAAACGATGGTAGGATTTTTCCTATATGCAGTTCCCGTTTAATACTAGTTAACCCTTGTACACAATTGGAAGATTCTTATCCTATTTTCGTTCCTATCTTAATTTTAAGTTACTATTTTGATTAATTTAGAAAATAGCATTTTAAACTTTGGGGGATTTAAGAGGGATACTGAACAACCACTGCGATTGATCCAAAATTAGGGGGACGCTCAGGAAATAGTTAAGAACACCCATGCGCCAAATTTGAAACTTATACATTTGTTTGAAGTTACTTTACTCTTAAGCAGAAACGGTTGGACCAATTGTCATTCCTAAGATTCGACAAAAAAAAATTTTGCAAGTAAATTTTTGAAAATAGGTCAAACTTCATTGAATTAGGGGAATGTTTAAAAAAATGTTTTGTCGAGTTCTTTTAACGGAAAAACTTTAAAAAACACTTTGAACGATTATCTCTAATGAGGAAAAAAAAAATTTCGCAAAACAAAATCTCGAAAAAAATTATCTCGAATAAAAATTATTTTAATTCGTCCAAAATTTTAATGATTTCAAAGCAAATAATATTTATTCGAGATTATAGTATGTATATAATAAAATAACAATTTGTATATAATGTAAAGTTCCCTAAAGCAAAAAACAAGGGATGTTTGTTTCATTTTTTCATTTTGTCTTTTTAGCACATTTTCAAAAAATTTTGTAAAAATGTGCCTATATAATAGCTTCTCTCTGTCCGTCCGTATGTTTACAAAACTTTTGCACCGTTTGAAATAGAGTAAAGAAATTTTAACCACGGGTAGATATTACAAAAAAAATATTTTCGTAGAAGAATTTTTTTCTGTAGCGCCACCCGTTACGGAGCAACAATCCCCAAACTTGGAAATATCCCTATTTTTAAATTGTTATAACAAGAGTTCTGTTGAGTGTATTTTCAATCTGAAAAGGCAAAAGATAGCTGGTTTTATAAACTTTATAAATTTTTAAAAGGCAAATGTTTAGGGTTGGCATACGGTACTGAAATTTACAATTATGCAAAACTCAATTTTTGCAAAATTTTTGGCCAGACATATCTTCTAAACGGTACTAGCTAGGGTCTTCAAATTTTGGGAGAAGCTAGATCAAATTTTTTTTGTCAAGCCCCTGTTTAGAAGCTATAAGGGCTCACCAGTAACTTGAATACCTGTCCAATTTTCCTTTTATTAATATACAAAATTTAAAGGTCTAACATTATATTTTAACATATTTTAAAGGTTTTTCTTAAATTTAAAAGCGGTTCCTTAAATTGAAGAAAGTGTCTCTCAGTTTTACCCATTTTTGCTTAGATAGTATAATTCTAAGTAAAATTCAAAATTTAGGGTTAGATGAAGTTAGGTCCATGAGAAATTTGGCAACCTTCCCCATTGAAGGGCTATTAAAAAATTTACTGTTTTTATAAGAAGCAGTAACTTAGTCACCAACATATATATTTCCTTAATTAAACGTTAATATTGAAGCTCAACATTATATTCCGATAAAATACTTAGTACGAAACACTATATTATTTTGAAAATGTGCTTTTTTAAAAACCCTTGGTTTTTTTCATCACTTGTTTTATCTTGCTTTTAATATTTTTTTTTTCTTTAAATCTTGTTTTAAAAAAATCATTCTGTAAAAGACGTATAACTTTGATTTTGTAACCATCAAATCTGTAAAAGGCGTATAACTTTTGTAAACATAAAAAACATGATTTAGCAAAATTTTTACGAAAGGAAGATTTACAAAAAAAAAAGTATTTAAAAGTAAAGTAAAACAAAAACGAAAACTAAGATTTTAAAAAATTAAATTTCGAATAGAAAAATACAAAAAAATAAACAAGTAAAAAAACAGTCAGTGCAATCGACTTAGAAATATCCTACGCCTATTTGGTTCAAATTTAATGAGATATCCATAAGCTTTTTTAAAACCATAAAAGCTCTTATTAGTTTGATCGTAAGATATACCTAACCAAATTAACTTTATAATACTAAAAACATTTTCTAATTACTTTATCTATTCAAAAAATATAACAAATTCTTACTAATTTATCTATTTAAAAATATTAAAAAACAAAAAAAACTTAAAATAAATGAAAATATATTTATTTCAATTCAATTACAAAAGTGAAAAAAATTTGATTTATTTAATGTTATAAGAAAAAGCTAATCAAAGCATAATATATTGAATAATTTAAATTTTTCAAAATTGCAATTATTTTAAATTATTAGTTTATGTAGCTATTAGAAAAGCTTTTATACGCAAAATATGCAATAAATGTATGGGAATGGGAATTTTCCATATAATTCATTTGAATATAAAAATAAATTTTACATAAATTCAGCAAGTACCTTTGATTATAGCTTAAGTATCGTACACTTTTAATAATTCAATAAAATATATGATATAATAAAAATTAAAGAAATGGAATTTAATCGTTTATTAAAAAAATACTTTGTTTTTAATTTATAAAATGTTATACAAAATATGTTTTATGGTAAAATTCTTAGCCTTTTAAAAATATAAAAGTGTTAAATAAAAACGGAAATAGGAAAGAATCCTCGTGTATCAAATTTAAAAGTATCTAATAATTAATTTATATATAATTTCTATCTTCTTGAATTTCGAATATAAGCTTCTTAATTTTGGGAGGCACCTGAACCACCAATACAATTCGGGGACACATGGGAAATCGGGAATAATTTCTTTGGCTTCGTAATTATACTCGTTTGGTCTCCATTCGAACAAAGGCTTCCAGAATCCGAAATCACTGTCCGAACTCGACCAGAACCAATTCGCATTAGCGGCATCATTTTTTGAATTATGCAGAACCCGAAACGATGGTAGGATTTTTCCTATATGCAGTTCCCGTTTAATACTAGTTAACCCTTGTACACAATTGGAAGATTCTTATCCTATTTTCGTTCCTATCTTAATTTTAAGTTACTATTTTGATTAATTTAGAAAATAGCATTTTAAACTTTGGGGGATTTAAGAGGGATACTGAACAACCACTGCGATTGATCCAAAATTAGGGGGACGCTCAGGAAATAGTTAAGAACACCCATGCGCCAAATTTGAAACTTATACATTTGTTTGAAGTTACTTTACTCTTAAGCAGAAACGGTTGGACCAATTGTCATTCCTAAGATTCGACAAAAAAAAATTTTGCAAGTAAATTTTTGAAAATAGGTCAAACTTCATTGAATTAGGGGAATGTTTAAAAAAATGTTTTGTCGGGTTTCTTTTAACGGAAAAACTTTAAAAAACACTTTGAACGATTATCTCTAATGAGGAAAAAAAAAATTTCGCAAAACAAAATCTCGAAAAAAATTATCTCGAATAAAAATTATTTTAATTCGTCCAAAATTTTAATGATTTCAAAGCAAATAATATTTATTCGAGATTATAGTATGTATACAATAAAATAACAATTTGTATATAATGTAAAGTTCCCTAAAGCAAAAAACAAGGGATGTTTGTTTCATTTTTTCATTTTGTCTTTTTAGCACATTTTCAAAAAATTTTGTAAAAATGTGCCTATGCTTCTCTCTGTCCGTCCGTATGTTTACAAAACTTTTGCACCGTTTGAAATAGAGTAAAGAAATTTTAACCACGGGTAGATATTACAAAAAAAATATTTTCGTAGAAGAATTTTTTTCTGTAGCGCCACCCGTTACGGAGCAACAATCCCCAAACTTGGAAATAAGGCAAAAGATAGCTGGTTTTATAAACTTTATAAATTTTTAAAAGGCAAATGTTTAGGGTTGGCATACGGTACTGAAATTTACAATTATGCAAAACTCAATTTTTGCAAAATTTTTGGCCAGACATATCTTCTAAACGGTACTAGCTAGGGTCTTCAAATTTTGGGAGAAGCTAGATCAAATTTTTTTTGTCAAGCCCCTGTTTAGAAGCTATAAGGGCTCACCAGTAACTTGAATACCTGTCCAATTTTCCTTTTATTAATATACAAAATTTAAAGGTCTAACATTATATTTTAACATATTTTAAAGGTTTTTCTTAAATTTAAAAGCGGTTCCTTAAATTGAAGAAAGTGTCTCTCAGTTTTACCCATTTTTGCTTAGATAGTATAATTCTAAGTAAAATTCAAAATTTAGGGTTAGATGAAGTTAGGTCCATGAGAAATTTGGCAACCTTCCCCATTGAAGGGCTATTAAAAAATTTACTGTTTTTATAAGAAGCAGTAACTTAGTCACCAACATATATATTTCCTTAATTAAACGTTAATATTGAAGCTCAACATTATATTCCGATAAAATACTTAGTACGAAACACTATATTATTTTGAAAATGTGCTTTTTTAAAAACCCTTGGTTTTTTTCATCACTTGTTTTATCTTGCTTTTAATATTTTTTTTTTCTTTAAATCTTGTTTTAAAAAAATCTTTCTGTAAAAGACGTATAACTTTGATTTTGTAACCATCAAATCTGTAAAAGGCGTATAACTTTTGTAACCATAAAAAACATGATTTAGCAAAATTTTTACGAAAGGAAGATTTACAAAAAAAAAAGTATTTAAAAGTAAAATAAAACAAAAACATGATTTTGAAAACTAAGATTTTAAAAAATTAAATTTCGAATAGAAAGACACAAAAAAATAAACAAGTAAAAAAACAGTCAGTGCAATCGACTTAGAAATATCCTACGCCTATTTGGTTCAAATTTAATGAGATATCCATAAGCTTTTTTAAAACCATAAAAGCTCTTATTAGTTTGATCGTAAGATATACCTAACCAAATTAACTTTATAATACTAAAAACATTTTCTAATTACTTTATCTATTCAAAAAATATAACAAATTCTTACTAATTTATCTATTTAAAAATATTAAAAAACAAAAAAAACTTAAAATAAATGAAAATATATTTATTTCAATTCAATTACAAAAGTGAAAAAAATTTGATTTATTTAATGTTATAAGAAAAAGCTAATCAAAGCATAATATATTGAATAATTTAAATTTTTCAAAATTGCAATTATTTTAAATTATTAGTTTATGTAGCTATTAGAAAAGCTTTTATACGCAAAATATGCAATAAATGTATTTCTAAAATACAATTACGAATTTGGAATTTTCCATATAATTCATTTGAATATAAAAATAAATTTTACATAAATTCAGCAAGTACCTTTGATTATAGCTTAAGTATCGTACACTTTTAATAATTCAATAAAATATATGATATAATAAAAATTAAAGAAATGGAATTTAATCGTTTATTAAAAAAATACTTTGTTTTTAATTTATAAAATGTTATACAAAATATGTTTTATGGTAAAATTCTTAGCCTTTTAAAAATATAAAAGTGTTAAATAAAAACGGAAATAGGAAAGAATCCTCGTGTATGAAATTTAAAAGTATCTAATAATTAATTTATATATAATTTCTATCTTCTTGAATTTCGAATATAAGCTTCTTAATTTTGGGAGGCACCTGAACCACCAATACAATTCGGGGACACATGGGAAATCGGGAATAATTTCTTTGGCTTCGTAATTATACTCGTTTGGTCTCCATTCGAACAAAGGCTTCCAGAATCCGAAATCACTGTCCGAACTCGACCAGAACCAATTCCCATGGTACTTGCACTACTAGTAACCTAGAGTTTAAATTTCATCAAAATAGCGGCATCATTTTTTGAATTATGCAGAACCCGAAACGATGGTAGGATTTTTCCTATATGCAGTTCCCGTTTAATACTAGTTAACCCTTGTACACAATTGGAAGATTCTTATCCTATTTTCGTTCCTATCTTAATTTTAAGTTACTATTTTGATTAATTTAGAAAATAGCATTTTAAACTTTGGGGGATTTAAGAGGGATACTGAACAACCACTGCGATTGATCCAAAATTAGGGGGACGCTCAGGAAATAGTTAAGAACACCCATGCGCCAAATTTGAAACTTATACATTTGTTTGAAGTTACTTTACTCTTAAGCAGAAACGGTTGGACCAATTGTCATTCCTAAGATTCGACAAAAAAAAATTTTGCAAGTAAATTTTTGAAAATAGGTCAAACTTCATTGAATTAGGGGAATGTTTAAAAAAATGTTTTGTCGAGTTCTTTTAACGGAAAAACTTTAAAAAACACTTTGAACGATTATCTCTAATGAGGAAAAAAAAAATTTCGCAAAACAAAATCTCGAAAAAAATTATCTCGAATAAAAATTATTTTAATTCGTCCAAAATTTTAATGATTTCAAAGCAAATAATATTTATTCGAGATTATAGTATGTATATAATAAAATAACAATTTGTATATAATGTAAAGTTCCCTAAAGCAAAAAACAAGGGATGTTTGTTTCATTTTTTCATTTTGTCTTTTTAGCACATTTTCAAAAAATTTTGTAAAAATGTGCCTATATAATAGCTTCTCTCTGTCCGTCCGTATGCTTACAAAACTTTTGCACCGTTTGAAATAGAGTAAAGAAATTTTAACCACGGGTAGATATTACAAAAAAAATATTTTCGTAGAAGAATTTTTTTCTGTAGCGCCACCCGTTACGGAGCAACAATCCCCAAACTTGGAAATATCCCTATTTTTAAATTGTTATAACAAGAGTTCTGTTGAGTGTATTTTCAATCTGAAAAGGCAAAAGATAGCTGGTTTTATAAACTTTATAAATTTTTAAAAGGCAAATGTTTAGGGTTGGCATACGGTACTGAAATTTACAATTATGCAAAACTCAATTTTTGCAAAATTTTTGGCCAGACATATCTTCTAAACGGTACTAGCTAGGGTCTTCAAATTTTGGGAGAAGTTAGATCAAATTTTTTTTGTCAAGCCCCTGTTTAGAAGCTATAAGGGCTCACCAGTAACTTGAATACCTGTCCAATTTTCTTTTTATTAATATACAAAATTTAAAGGTCTAACATTATATTTTAACATATTTTAAAGGTTTTTCTTAAATTTAAAAGCGGTTCCTTAAATTGAAGAAAGTGTCTCTCAGTTTTATCCATTTTTGCTTAGATAGTATAATTCTAAGTAAAATTCAAAATTCAGGGTTAGATGAGGTCCATGAGAAATTTGGCAACCTTCCCCATTGAAGGGCTATTAAAAAATTTACTGTTTTTATAAGAAGCAGTAACTTAGTCACCAACATATATATTTCCTTAATTAAACGTTAATATTGAAGCTCAACATTATATTCCGATAAAATACTTAGTACGAAACACTATATTATTTTGAAAATGTGCTTTTTTAAAAACCTTTGGTTTTTTTCATCACTTGTTTTATCTTGCTTTTAATATTTTTTTTTCTTTAAATCTTGTTTTAAAAAAATCATTCTGTAAAAGACGTATAACTTTGATTTTGTAACCATCAAATCTGTAAAAGGCGTATAACTTTTGTAACCATAAAAAACATGATTTAGCAAAATTTTTACGAAAGTAAGATTTACAAAAAAAAAAATGTTTTTTAAAAGTAAAATAAAACAAAAACATGATTTTGAAAACTAAGATTTTAAAAAATTAAATTTCGAATAGAAAGATACAAAAAAAAAACAAGTAAAGAAACAGTCAGTGCAATCGGCTTAGAAATATCCTACGCTTATTTGGTTCAAATTTAATGAGATATCCATAAGCTTTTTTAAAACCATAAAAGCTCTTATTAGTTTGATCGTAAGATATACCTAACCAAATTAACTTTATAATACTAAAAACATTTTCTAATTACTTTATCTATTCAAAAAATATAACAAATTCTTACTAATTTATCTATTTAAAAATATTAAAAAACAAAAAAAACTTAAAATAAATGAAAATATATTTATTTCAATTCAATTACAAAAGTGAAAAAAATTTGAATTATTTAATTTTATAAGAAAAAGCTAATCAAAGCATAATATATTGAATAATTTAAATTTTTCAAAATAGCAATTATTTTAAATTATTAGTTTATGTAGCTATTAGAAAAGCTTTTATACGCAAAATATGCAATAAATGTATTTCTAAAATACAATTACGAATTTGGAATTTTCCATATAATTCATTTGAATATAAAAATAAATTTTACATAAATTCAGCAAGTACCTTTGATTATAGCTTAAGTATCGTACACTTTTAATAATTCAATAAAATATATGATATAATAAAAATTAAAGAAATGGAATTTAATCGTTTATTAAAAAAATACTTTGTTTTTAATTTATAAAATGTTATACAAAATATGTTTTATGGTAAAATTCTTAGCCTTTTAAAAATATAAAAGTGTTAAATAAAAACGGAAATAGGAAAGAATCCTCGTGTATCAAATTTAAAAGTATCTAATAATTAATTTATATATAATTTCTATCTTCTTGAATTTCGAATATAAGCTTCTTAATTTTGGGAGGCACCTGAACCACCAATACAATTCGGGGACACATGGGAAATCGGAAATAATTTCTTTGGCTTCGTAATTATACTCGTTTGGTCTCCATTCGAACAAAGGCTTCCAGAATCCGAAATCACTGTCCGAACTCGACCAGAACCAATTCCCATGGTACTTGCACTACTAGTAACCTAGAGTTTAAATTTCATCAAAATAGCGGCATCATTTTTTGAATTATGCAGAACCCGAAACGATGGTAGGATTTTTCCTATATGCAATTCCCGTCATACCTTTAATACTAGTTAACCCTTGTACACAATTGGAAGATTCTTATCCTATTTTCGTTCCTATCTTAATTTTAAGTTACTATTTTGATTAATTTAGAAAATAGCATTTTGAACTTTGGGGGATTTAAGAGGGATACTGAACAACCACTGCGATTGATCCAAAATTAGGGGGACGCTCAGGAAATAGTTAAGAACACCCATGCGCCAAATTTGAAACTTATACATTTGTTTGAAGTTACTTTACTCTTAAGCAGAAACGGTTGGACCAATTGTCATTCCTAAGATTCGACAAAAAAAAATTTTGCAAGTAAATTTTTGAAAATAGGTCAAACTTCATTGAATTAGGGGAATGTTTAAAAAAATGTTTTGTCGAGTTCTTTTAACGGAAAAACTTTAAAAAACACTTTGAACGATTATCTCTAATGAGGAAAAAAAAAATTTCGCAAAACAAAATCTCGAAAAAAATTATCTCGAATAAAAATTATTTTAATTCGTCCAAAATTTTAATGATTTCAAAGCAAATAATATTTATTCGAGATTATAGTATGTATACAATAAAATAACAATTTGTATATAATGTAAAGTTCCCTAAAGCAAAAAACAAGGGATGTTTGTTTCATTTTTTCATTTTGTCTTTTTAGCACATTTTCAAAAAATTTTGTAAAAATGTGCCTATATAATAGCTTCTCTCTGTCCGTCCGTATGTTTACAAAACTTTTGCACCGTTTGAAATAGAGTAAAGAAATTTTAACCACGGGTAGATATTACAAAAAAAATATTTTCGTAGAAGAATTTTTTTCTGTAGCGCCACCCGTTACGGAGCAACAATCCCCAAACTTGGAAATATCCCTATTTTTAAATTGTTATAACAAGAGTTCTGTTGAGTGTATTTTCAATCTGAAAAGGCAAAAGATAGCTGGTTTTATAAACTTTATAAATTTTTAAAAGGCAAATGTTTAGGGTTGGCATACGGTACTGAAATTTACAATTATGCAAAACTCAATTTTTGCAAAATTTTTGGCCAGACATATCTTCTAAACGGTACTAGCTAGGGTCTTCAAATTTTGGGAGAAGCTAGATCAAATTTTTTTTGTCAAGCCCCTGTTTAGAAGCTATAAGGGCTCACCAGTAACTTGAATACCTGTCCAATTTTCCTTTTATTAATATACAAAATTTAAAGGTCTAACATTATATTTTAACATATTTTAAAGGTTTTTCTTAAATTTAAAAGCGGTTCCTTAAATTGAAGAAAGTGTCTCTCAGTTTTACCCATTTTTGCTTAGATAGTATAATTCTAAGTAAAATTCAAAATTTAGGGTTAGATGAAGTTAGGTCCATGAGAAATTTGGCAACCTTCCCCATTGAAGGGCTATTAAAAAATTTACTGTTTTTATAAGAAGCAGTAACTTAGTCACCAACATATATATTTCCTTAATTAAACGTTAATATTGAAGCTCAACATTATATTCCGATAAAATACTTAGTACGAAACACTATATTATTTTGAAAATGTGCTTTTTTAAAAACCCTTGGTTTTTTTCATCACTTGTTTTATCTTGCTTTTAATATTTTTTTTTTCTTTAAATCTTGTTTTAAAAAAATCATTCTGTAAAAGACGTATAACTTTGATTTTGTAACCATCAAATCTGTAAAAGGCGTATAACTTTTGTAACCATAAAAAACATGGTTTAGCAAAATTTTTACGAAAGGAAGATTTACAAAAAAAAAAGTATTTAAAAGTAAAGTAAAACAAAAACGAAAACTAAGATTTTAAAAAATTAAATTTCGAATAGAAAGATACAAAAAAATAAACAAGTAAAAAAACAGTCAGTGCAATCGACTTAGAAATATCCTACGCCTATTTGGTTCAAATTTAATGAGATATCCATAAGCTTTTTTAAAACCATAAAAGCTCTTATTAGTTTGATCGTAAGATATACCTAACCAAATTAACTTTATAATACTAAAAACATTTTCTAATTACTTTATCTATTCAAAAAATATAACAAATTCTTACTAATTTATCTATTTAAAAATATTAAAAAACAAAAAAAACTTAAAATAAATGAAAATATATTTATTTCAATTCAATTACAAAAGTGAAAAAAATTTGAATTATTTAATTTTATAAGAAAAAGCTAATCAAAGCGTAATCTAATATATAAAGAAGAAAATTTGTTTGTTTATTTGTTTGTTTATTTGTTTGTTTGTTTGTTTGTTTGTTTGTCCAGGATTCACGTGAAAACCACTGGTCCGATTGACACCAAATTTTAGAAGAATAATTTTGGGAGTCCGGGGGGTGACATAGGCTATGTCGCATTTTTATAAGTCAGCAGGTTGCGGCTCCAGAGCCGTTTTAAGCTTTTTCGTTTTTTTGATGTCGAGTCGAAACGGTTTGACCGATTCACTTGAAATTTTGCACGAATGTTCTTCTTATTACATGGAATTAATGGTATAAAGCTGGTTGGAATAAATTAACCCCTTTCGGCCCGGCGGGCTTCCAAAAAATTTTGTGTTTCCGATTTGTGTCCAATTTTACAGGGTTGTTTTGCAGTCAAAAAGAGAGGCTGGCACAAATTTTTGTTGGGTTCGGTTAACCCGTTTGGGCACGAGAGCGCAATGAAGCTTTTTCAATGTTTTTGATGTCGAGCCGAAACAGTTTGACCGATTGACTTGAAATTTTGCACAAATGTTCCTCTTAGCAACCGCAATTAGTTGCATAAATTTGGTTGGAATAAATTAACCCCTTTCGGCCCGGCGGGCTTCCAAAAAGTTTTGTGTTTCCGATTTGTGTCCAATTTTACAAGGTGGTTTCGCAGTCGAAAATAAAGTCTGGCACAAATTTTTGTTGAGTTCGGTTAACCCGTTTGGGCACGAGGGTGCAAAGAAGCTTTTTCAATGTTTTTGATGTCGAGTCAAAACTGTTTGACCGATTGACTTGAAATTTTGCACAAATGTTCCTCTTAAAAACCGCATTTAGTTGTATAAATTTGGTTGGAATAAATTAACCCATTTCGGCCTGGCGGACTTTCAAAAAATTTTGTGTTTTCGATTTGTGTCCAATTTTACAGGTTAATTTTGTAGTCTAAAAGAGAGGCTGCAAAAAGTTTTAGTTAAGTTCGATTAACCCATTTTCCACGACGACGCTATGAAGTTTTCTATATATTTTATTTTCTTATACGATTAAAAGTATTTTATTGAAAATTTTGTACCAGCATTTTAATTAAAACCCACAGGGTTAATGTGGTTTTAACCTGTATGTGCGTTTTGAACAAAGATTCAATGAAATTTTCAGTTTTCTTCAAATGAAATCTAAAAATCAAAAAATTCAATTTGTTATATATAATGCTTAAATACATAGTATTTTAAAACAGTTTTTCCAAAAAATAAGCTTACATTTCTCTCATAAAATCATAAAAAAACGAGGAAGAGCGTATTACAACTTTCAGGACTAAACAAAATATAAGTTGAAAAGCGAATTTTTAAACCTTTTCTAAACCATCGACTATATTTTATTCAAGCGTTGGCAATTCAAGAAAATCCCCTTTTGACCTATAGTCATTTTAATTCAGTTAACATTGTTCACTGGAAACCTACCATCCTCAACTATATCGTCGAGGAGCACCAAATTGTCAAGAAGCACCATGTATAGAAAAATTGGAGATAATCGTTCAAATTGTTTTGCAAACTGTTTTTTAAAGTTTTTGTTTCGCAATCGATTAAAAGAACTCGACAAACCTTTTTTTTAAGTATTCCCCTAATTCAAAGAAGTTGTACCTACTTTCAAAAATTGGACGTAATTTACTTACAAATTTTTTTTTGAACAATCGTCGGGTCGGCAGGGGTTAACAACCTTCAAGTCTGTTAGTAAATAGAACTTCAATTTCCAAGAAGAACACATATACGAAATTTGAAGTTAATCTGTTAAATCATTTCTAATATATAGCAAAGCAACGAAAAAACCTATAAAAAGCAGTTGGGCCACGATGGGTTAACGGAACTCCACAAATATTTTTTGTGGCATTTATAGGCAAAGTAGTATCTCAAAAAATTTTTACAATTTGCAAACTTCCGGGCAACGCCGGGTAAATCTGCTAGTATATTGAATAATTTAAATTTTTCAAAATTGCAATTATTTTAAATTATTAGTTTATGTAGCTATTAGAAAAGCTTTTATACGCAAAATATGCAATAAATGTATTTCTAAAATACAATTACGAATTTGGAATTTTCCATATAATTCATTTGAATATAAAAATAAATTTTACATAAATTCAGCAAGTACCTTTGATTATAGCTTAAGTATCGTACACTTTTAATAATTCAATAAAATATATGATATAATAAAAATTAAAGAAATGGAATTTAATCGTTTATTAAAAAAATACTTTGTTTTTAATTTATAAAATGTTATACAAAATATGTTTTATGGTAAAATTCTTAGCCTTTTAAAAATATAAAAGTGTTAAATAAAAACGGAAATAGGAAAGAATCCTCGTGTATGAAATTTAAAAGTATCTAATAATTAATTTATATATAATTTCTATCTTCTTGAATTTCGAATATAAGCTTCTTAATTTTGGGAGGCACCTGAACCACCAATACAATTCGGGGACACATGGGAAATCGGGAATAATTTCTTTGGCTTCGTAATTATACTCGTTTGGTCTCCATTCGAACAAAGGCTTCCAGAATCCGAAATCACTGTCCGAACTCGACCAGAACCAATTCCCATGGTACTTGCACTACTAGTAACCTAGAGTTTAAATTTCATCAAAATAGCGGCATCATTTTTTGAATTATGCAGAACCCGAAACGATGGTAGGATTTTTCCTATATGCAGTTCCCGTTTAATACTAGTTAACCCTTGTACACAATTGGAAGATTCTTATCCTATTTTCGCTCCTATCTTAATTTTAAGTTACTATTTTGATTAATTTAGAAAATAGCATCTTAAACTTTGGGGGATTTAAGAGGGATACTGAACAACCACTGCGATTGATCCAAAATTAGGGGGACGCTCAGGAAATAGTTAAGAACACCCATGCGCCAAATTTGAAACTTATACATTTGTTTGAAGTTACTTTACTCTTAAGCAGAAACGGTTGGACCAATTGTCATTCCTAAGATTCGACAAAAAAAAATTTTGCAAGTAAATTTTTGAAAATAGGTCAAACTTCATTGAATTAGGGGAATGTTTGAAAAAATGTTTTGTCGAGTTCTTTTAACGGAAAAACTTTAAAAAACACTTTGAACGATTATCTCTAATGAGGAAAAAAAAAATTTCGCAAAACAAAATCTCGAAAAAAATTATCTCGAATAAAAATTATTTTAATTCGTCCAAAATTTTAATGATTTCAAAGCAAATAATATTTATTCGAGATTATAGTATGTATATAATAAAATAACAATTTGTATATAATGTAAAGTTCCCTAAAGCAAAAAACAAGGGATGTTTGTTTCATTTTTTCATTTTGTCTTTTTAGCTTCTCTCTGTCCGTCCGTATGTTTACAAAACTTTTGCACCGTTTGAAATAGAGTAAAGAAATTTTAACCACGGGTAGATATTACAAAAAAAATATTTTCGTAGAAGAATTTTTTTCTGTAGCGCCACCCGTTACGGAGCAACAATCCCCAAACTTGGAAATATCCCTATTTTTAAATTGTTATAACAAGAGTTCTGTTGAGTGTATTTTCAATCTGAAAAGGCAAAAGATAGCTGGTTTTATAAACTTTATAAATTTTTAAAAGGCAAATGTTTAGGGTTGGCATACGGTACTGAAATTTACAATTATGCAAAACTCAATTTTTGCAAAATTTTTGGCCAGACATATCTTCTAAACGGTACTAGCTAGGGTCTTCAAATTTTTGGGAGAGTTAGATCAAATTTTTTTTGTCAAGCCCCTGTTTAGAAGCTATAAGGGCTCACCAGTAACTTGAATACCTGTCCAATTTTCTTTTTATTAATATACAAAATTTAAAGGTCTAACATTATATTTTAACATATTTTAAAGGTTTTTCTTAAATTTAAAAGCGGTTCCTTAAATTGAAGAAAGTGTCTCTCAGTTTTACCCATTTTTGCTTAGATAGTATAATTCTAAGTAAAATTCAAAATTTAGGGTTAGATGAAGTTAGGTCCATGAGAAATTTGGCAACCTTCCCCATTGAAGGGCTATTAAAAAATTTACTGTTTTTATAAGAAGCAGTAACTTAGTCACCAACATATATATTTCCTTAATTAAACGTTAATATTGAAGCTCAACATTATATTCCGATAAAATACTTAGTACGAAACACTATATTATTTTGAAAATGTGCTTTTTTAAAAACCCTTGGTTTTTTTTCATCACTTGTTTTATCTTGCTTTTAATATTTTTTTTTTTCTTTAAATCTTGTTTTAAAAAAATCATTCTGTAAAAGACGTATAACTTTGATTTTGTAACCATCAAATCTGTAAAAGGCGCATAACTTTTGTAACCATAAAAAACATGATTTAGCAAAATTTTTACGAAAGTACTATCTTTATCAATTTCGAAACTGTGTGGCTGGTCCTCGACCTACTACTCCAATTGGTCCCAAATTTCAAGGACACTAAGGAAATAGAAAGAGACACCCTTATACCAAATTTGGAGGTTCTATGTTCATTGATTTTGGAATTATGCTCGTTTGGCCTAAATTCGATAAAAAAGCTCTAAATTTCGAACCCATTGTCAAACCTCACCTTTCGCAATTTTAAGTTACTATTTTTATTAATTCCGATGATAAACTTTTAATAAAAAGCTCCCTTGGAAGGTCTAAGAGAGGTACCTAAACCACCACTCCAATTGACAATAAATTAGAAGAACACTTAGGAAATAGTAAAGAACACCCTTGTGTCAAATGTAAAGCTTCTACATTTTTTCAAGTTACTATCCTTATCAATTTTGAAGATATGCTTTAAGGTCTTCAGAAATGTGTGGCTGGTCCCTGACCCACAACTCCGATGGGGACCAAATTACAAGAGCTCGACTCCTTCAAACAGCTGTCAAAACTAAACTAATGAACAAAGGTTGCCACATGTAAAAACGAGTATCGTTTTGCCAATATCAACGCCATCTCTTGGATTTATCACTGACTTTTCAGACAACCCTCGTATAGACTCCAAACTTGCTAAGTCAATTATCATTATTTTTTTTTTTTTATTTATTTTTACGTAGGTTGGAATGGAATCTTCAAAAGACACAATGAGCCCCGTAGCTTGACATTGCGTGTGGGATTCTTACCCACTAAACCACACCTTTCCTCTATTGCGATCTAGTCCGATAGGGCTAATGAGCAATTTTTATTCTGGCTTTATTTTAGTTTTAAATGTAGATTCCATCCAGCGATGTCTATCTAACTGTTTCTTTCTCTTATTATAGCTACACTAACTCAAAAGGCTTTACTCTTTTGAGTCGTCTGGCTATATTTGTATTATCCAGAAGCTGGACTACCTCGACATTTACATGGTTTTGGAGTCTTTTTTCGTGACTTCTTGCAAAATTTTGGATTTCTTTATCTACAAATTCTATTTGCATATCTCTATGTAGGTCATAGTTTCTGATGAACCAGGGCGCGTTCACAATATTTCTTAGAACTTTATTCTGGAACCTCTGAATAACATCTCTATTACTCTTTTTGCTGCATCCCCATAGCTGGATGCCATATGACCATACTGGTTTTAATATTTGTTTATAGAGCAGAAGTTTGTTTTGTATTGTCAAGGTAGAATGCTTACCTATGAGCCAGTACATTTTTCTATAACGGATTTGTAACTCTTCCTTCTTGTTTTTGATGTGGGCTTTCCAGCGAAGCTTCGCATCTAATGTCATACCAAGATATTTGGCAGTATTTGAATAAGGTATTTCTTGACCATTTATATATACTGGTTTATGGTCAATTTTTTTATTTGTGAAATCCACATGAATTGACTTACCTTCATTTAATTTTAGCCTCCACCTTTTAGTATAATTTTGGATTCTTGTCATAGCTCTCTGCAGTTTTTCTGTAGATTCTTCATTATTTTCTCCGACAGCCAAAACCGCTGTATCATCAGCAAACGTCGCAATTATATTATTTTCAAGTGCAGGAAAATCACAAGTATACAACAGATACAGTATTGGACCGAGTACACTTCCTTGAGGAACTCCAGCACCGATTTCTTTAAGATCGGAATATTCTCCTTCTTGTTTTATGTAGAAGTATCTGTCTGATAGATAGCTTTCTATCATTTCCGAATGCTCTTTTGGAAGGATTGTTCTCAGTTTACAATTCAATCCCTTGTGCCACACCTTATCGAATGCCTGAGTCACATCCAAAAAGATTGCTGAACAGACTTTCTTCTCCTCTAAAGCTTTTTCAATAGTGTTTGTTATTCTGTGTACCTGGTCTATTGTTGCATGTTTTTCTCTAAAGCCGAATTGGTGGTCCGGAATTAGATTCTTCCTTTCAATAATCGGTTTTAGTCTTCTCAAATAAATTTTTTCAAATAGTTTTGACATTATAGGTAGCAATGAGATTGGTCTATAAGACGTTATCTCATTTGGTGGTTTTCCTGCTTTGTGTATCATAATGACCTCGGCCACTTTCCACAATTTCGGCACATATTTCAGCCTGAATGCAGCATTTATAAGATTTGTTATTTTAACTATTGCCTTCTCTGGTAGCTGCTTCAGAATTTGTCCGGTTATTAAATCATATCCCGGAGCTTTTTTAGATTTAATGTTGTTTTTAATTTCTTTTTTCACTTCAGCTGGATTTGTTAATGCGATTTCCTCTTGCTCTTGAATTTGTTCTACATCTAGATCTTCCTCTTCTTCACCAGTGTTTACTTGAAATATCTTTTCTAGGTGTTCCGCAAATAATTTGGCTTTTTCTTTATTATCTCTCGCCCACTTTCCGTCCAGTTTTCTAATTGGAGGAATAGCTGCAATAGGTTTTTTCAGATTTTTAGCTGCCTTCCAAAGAGAGTAATCAGTACTTTTATCATTTGTTAGCTTTTCCAAATATAAATTTATCGATTTGTTTTTCACTTCCTTAATTCTTCTTCTTAGTTGTTGGGTGAGATTATTCAGCCTAGTTTTATCTTGTGGAGCTCTAGTTTGGTGCCATTTTTTCCTTGCTCTGCGTTTTATTGCAATTAGTTCTAAGATTTCGGCTGGATATTTATTTTCTTTTACTCTTTGTTTAATTACTGGAGTATTTTCCCACACTGTAAGTTGTATATCGTTAATGTAGTTTTCCACCTCCGCATCCAATTGTTCTTTGTATTGCAACGGTACAGCTAGTTGTATTTTTTCTTCCAGACACACTTTAAAGCTTTCCCAGTCAGTGTATTTATTGGCGAGAATCGGAATGCTCTGCTTTTCAATAGCGTTTTCACTTACAGTTAGCAGAATTGGTGAGTGGTCAGAGTCCATTTCCTGCCTATCTTCTATCTGTATGAAATTATTCGAAATGTTTTTAATAATGAAAAAATCTATTAAATCAGGTATTTTATTTGGATCTGTAGGCCAATATGTAGGTTTTCCTGTTGATATGGTTTCACACCCAAATTCGCTTGTTGCTTGGAATAATTCTCTGCCTTTGGTTGTTGTTAGCCGTGATCCCCAGTGTGTATTTTTGGCATTAAAATCACCTCCTATAACAAACTTTTTTCCTAGTTTCTTAAAAAGATCCAAATAATGATGTTTCTTCAGAGAGTACTTAGGTGGACAATATATACTTGCTACTACAATAAAGTAGTTTTTGCATTTTACGTTTACGGCCATAGCTTGTATTTCTTCTGTTTCAAATTTGGCTTCTTCAAAATGTTGTATACTTTGTTTTATAATTACTGCACTTCCTCCTCTAGCAGAGTTACCTGGATGTATGCTATGATAAACTTTATAACCATGAAAATTAATATGCGTTTGTTTGTTAAAGTGTGTTTCTGCTATAAGACAAACATCTATATTATTTATGTCAAGGACTGCTTGTAGCTCTTGTTGGTGTTGTAGCAGTCCATTGGCATTCCATGAAAAAATTTTTAGTTCATTCATCTTTTCGATTTCGAAGCAGGTTTTTGGTACTGCCCTCTAGTGCTCCTATTCTACAATCCGTATCGACCATAGAACTTTCTATTTTGGTTACTTTTTTTAGTATAAGCAGAATGGATTGTTTTCAATTATCATGAAAATTTATATATAACGGTTTTAGATTACGGGGAGTGTTCTTGACTTAAAGTTCGAACAGTTTTCAAACTTCTTTGTAAAATAAAATAGGTGTGACCGATTGTATGCAAATGTTATATAAGTGTTGCTGTTAGACAATGCAGTTCACTCTTTAATAGACTTGATATTTGTTAACCAATATTGGGACGATGATGAATTTAAAAAAATTTAGAAAATCAACTTTCAATTAAAAACCCTTTGAGAAGCGGAGAAACGCTCAACCGGGTATTATCTAATTTACATGTAAGTATTATTTTACCCGTATGATTGTACGTAAAAAGATACTAAATTTGCCATTACTTTTCTGGCGCAGAGAAAAAGGGGAGTATATATAGACTCAAAGGTATGGATCAGATAAGAATCGCAAAATGAATCAATCTAGCAATGTATGTTAATTCATCCGCATGATAACTCAAAAAAAATATAGAGCTAGGATTTTCGAATCCGTTATTGCAATCTAATCAGTTAGCTCCACGGTAGGTTCGAGGAGTTACCATACAACTTCTTTATTTGTAAGAGCCTTACTTTATACCTAACTAAGCAGGGTGTCTGAAATTTCCCTAACATGCTTTATTGCCAAAGTTTTTGCAAAAATTAATTGGGGTAGTGTAGTGCGTTCGGTTTACTGCCATACAACTTCTTGTTTTATATGAGCCTTGCTTTATGTCAATAGTAGTTAACTTGAATGGCCAACGGCTGAATAAAATATAGTCGATGTACTGGAAAAGGTTTAAAGAGCTGCTTTTCTTATATTTTGTTTGGCACTTAACTGAAAATCCTACTACAATCCTCCTCGTTTTTTATGATTTTTTGAAGGAAATGTAGACTTTTTTTAAAGTTAAACGATATATAACAAGTAATACCTAATAATACAAGTTTGTAATATAAGGTAAAAAAAGTAAATAATTTATATTGAACACCAAACGAGTAAACAGAGGAAAATGATAGCAGTAAAAAATAAAAGAGGAAATAAAAATAAAAAAGTAAGTATAATTATATAGGCATTGAAATTTGTATTTAAATATCTTTATTACATATTATAATATTATTAATGTTCTAGTTTTTTTTTTTTATTATAAAATTTTCTGTTTTAAAAAAAAAAAAGAAGACCTATAACACTAACTTAAATAAAAATTTTTTGTTTTTATTCCATTATTTTAAAGTTATAAGATCTATTGAAAATAATTAGTTTTAAGTCTATTGATTTTTTTTTTATTATTACTAGTTATGTTTTTTAATAAATAAAAAAAAAAAAGGTTAATATATACAAAATCGAACTTTTTGATTTTTAAATTTTATTAAAAAAAAAAACTGCATTTTGACAGTGACATCAATTTTTAAAGAACATTAAATGTAAAGTAGACAAAACATAAAAACTTAAGAAAAATCTAGAGATGGAAAATGTTATATTTCTTAAATTTAGAAATATTTTAATTCGGGTTATTCTGGTTAACCGAACTCAACAAAATTTTGTGTTCGACTGCAAAACCACCCTGTAAAATTAGACCCAAATCGGAAACACAAAATTTTTTGGAAGCGCATCAGGCCGAAATGGGTTAATTCCTTCCAACCAGCTTTATACAACTAATTCCGGTTGCTATAGCCGGTTGCTAATTCCAGTAGTCAATCGGTCAAACCGTTTTGACTCGACATCAAAAAAACTAATAAGATTAAAACGGCTCTGGAGCCGCAACCTGTTCACTTATAAAAATGCGACATAGCCTTTTTCACTACCCGGGCTCCCGGAATTATTCCTCTAAAATTTGGTGACAATCGGATCAGTGGTTTCCATGTGAATCCTGTTCAAACAAACAAACACATTTTCTTCTTTATATGTATATTAGATAATATATAAAATGTTTTATGCTAAAATTTTATTATAAAAATATAATTAAAAGGTAAATAGAACAGAACACCCTTTTCAGATTTCTATCGTTATTATTTCGAAAATATGCTTGCTCGATCTTTGAAAGTTAAAAACATGTTCCATTACGTTTACATTCACAAACAGATTTAGGTTTATTAATTTTGAAGATTTTTTTGTAAGATCTTGGAGGGTGTGTGGAAGATATCCGAACAGCCATTACAATTGATCCCACATTTCAGGAACCTGAGAAAAATAGGGAAAAAACTATTGTATGAAATTTGAAGGTTCTATCTTTATTTTAAGTTACTATCTTTATTAATTTCGAAGATATCCTACAGTTAAAATTTCATCAAGATTAAATCTCCTTTAGTTTTTTGGTTATCGTGTCTTTTGGGATATGTGCGTTAGCCCTTGAACCGATCAAAAGTTTCAGAACCATTGTCGGATTAGGCCCATTTGCAGTCCCCACCGTTCCTTCAACACTAGTTTACCCTTGTACACAAATGGAAGTTTAAAATTTTAAATTAAATTAAAAGAAAATAAAATTAAATAAAGTTAAATTAACAAAGTCGAAAAATTTTTTGGGTTCAACAATTAGCTTGTTGCCAATGTCAGCAAAATAGTTCTCGTATGCTGTATGTATTGGCTTTATGTTTGAATTCAATGGCAAGTTCTTTATAATAAGTCAATAAATCGTCGCTTGGTGGTGATGAATAATTGATTTTTTTAAATATTTTAATGCGTCGATTTCTCAAATTCCTAAGATCTCTATCTAACCAACGTTCTGTTGTTTTAGTTTTTTCACGAATTTTAGGAACAAAAGTGTCAATAATTGCAAACAGCCTAGAATAAAAGATAGAGATAAGCGAGTTTATATCCTGTTGAAGTAACAGTTCGCCCCAGTTAATAAGTGACAAAGCATTATTGATACTTTGAGGAAAACTCGAAAATCGTTGCTTTATGATGAGTAGTGCTAGTGAAAAGATTATCTGCATCATCAGCGAGATTAACCACCACTTTATCATATGCATTTGAAAATGCAAGATCTAACCACTTGCATTACTATTAGGATAACTAATAATTTGTTCTAAAACATTACTATAGAGCTTACTAATGAGACCGAAGTTAATTTCATCTTGGAAGTTAATAGGTAATAATACATTATTAGATTAAATCTCCAAAAATAAAGATTGAGCCATCCTCATGTATATCCGAAATAATGTTGTAATAGACATTGTAAAATTCAGAATATGAGGAACTGTTTGAGCACCGAGGAAAATAAACAATACCTAAGTATAAATTATTCGTACCTAGGTTCAATTTAATAAATTGGTGATCAAAGAAATGGTATGTACCAGTAATTATTGATACACTAGATATGTTATTATTTACAGCAATGAGTACAATGATAATCACGATCCTTTCTGTATTTGGACCAATTATCATCAAGAATTTCTTCGTTCTTAAACGAATCATTGAGTCACGTGTCCGTTATAGCTAATATATTGAAATTACATGACTTAGCATCAACATAAAGCTTTTTTAACTTTACTAATTACCATCAAGAATTTCTTCGTTCTTAAACGAATCATTGAGCCATGTGTCCGTTATAGCTAATATATTGAAAATACATGACTTAGCATCAACATAAAGCTTGCCTCTCATACCACTACAGTTATGATAAAATATACTGATGTTATTGATATTGTCAGTAGATTGAGAGATTTTGTTAGATCTCGTAACATTAGATAATGAAATAAGATTATAATTAGGTACGTGACTAGGATAATTATTTCGTGCTTGGACGAAAAAAGTTGTTATAGTTCTCGCGAGATTCATACAAGTGATTTTAATAATTACTATCACAATGACTACGAAAAGCTTTAAGGCCCTCATCGACATCTTTTGCAGTAAAACCTATATTTTCATGAAATCAGAGATAAATACTATACAAATATTTATAATTAGATGGCAGGCCCTCATTGTGAATAAGAACTGATAAGTGAGTGCTAGTTTTGCCTTCTAAGACGCGATCATTATGTAGATAAGCAAGGAAAGGTCCTACATTATAAAGAATTTTTTCATCTCCGAATCTAGACGGTGCGTATCTGAAAACTTCAGTTAATGATTGCTTTGTCATTCTAATAATTGGAGGTATGGGTGGATCATGAGCGAGCTTGTTATTTTTATGGCTAATTAAAATATGTTGATGTTATTATTATTATTACTATTATTATTATTATTATTATTATTGCTATTATTATTATTAATATTATTATGATGATGGCTATCATTATTATTATAATTATTATTATTACTAGATCATTATTATTAATATTATTACTAGTATCATTATTATTAATATTTTTATTAATATTATTATTATAATTGTTACTATTATTATTATTATTATTGAAATTGCAAATATTCTTATTATCGTTGTTGTTATTGTTGATAGTATTATTAGTACTGTAATTAATGTTATTACTATTAATTTTAACAATTGGATAAATAGATGACGGTATCAACGTGTCTCCCTGAACAAAATTAGGATAGTTATTATTATTTACTTTCGGAAAATTGTTACTATTTAAACCCGCTTTCAAGCTTACATCTGAACAAAATTCCCATCTTTTTTTCCCACCGATGATTGTGTATTTTATGAAAAGGGTTTATGAAAAATCTCGTCTTGTGGACATTGAAACATGCAGAGACAGAGGCGAAGTACGTAAGTTCTACAAACAAGCCAAGCAGTTGGCAGCTGGCTACAAACAACGTACACACGCGCTTAAAGACAGCATGGGAAATTTGGTAACCGATACGCGAGAGATATTGAAGACATGGAAACAACATTTCGAACAGTTGTTAAATGATGGGCATTCAGAACACCAGAATAATGCACCAGTCACAATGATCAACGATGACGAAACTCTACCACCGAGCCTAATGGAAGTTGATCAAGCCATTCAGAAACTGAAAAATAGCAAAGCTGCTGGTTCAGATGGAATCCCAGCTGAGTTATTTAAGGTAGCAGGAGAAGATTTGGTTAGGAGCATGCACCAAATCATCACCAGAGTCTGGATGGAAGAATGCATGCCCGATGACTGGAACATTAGCACCATATGCCCCATCCACAAAAAGGGTGATGCCATGTCATGTGCCAACTATAGAGGAATATCTCTATTGAATGTCGCGTACAAGATCCTTTCCAACGTAATATGCGAACGACTGAAACCACATTGCAATAACATCATAGGCAACTACCAATGTGGTTTCCGTCCTGGTAAGTCTACCATCGACCAAATCTTCGCATTGAGGCAAATCCTGGAGAAGACCCATGAATTTCAAATCGATACACACCATCTTTTTATCGATTTTAAGGCAGCCTACGACAGTATCTATCGCCGGGAACTGTACATTGCAATGTCGGAATATAGCATACCATCCAAGCTTATCCGACTTTGCCAAGTAACATTGGAGAACACTAAATGTGCAGTTGCTATTGGAGGAAATATGTCGGAGCTCTTTCGCACATGCACCGGCTTCCGTCAAGGTGATGCACTGTCATGCGACTTCTTCAATTTAGTGCTCGAACAGATTATACGCCGCTCTGGTGTCAACACCGAAGGAACAATCTTCAGAAAATCTCTTCAGCTATTAGGCTTCGCGGACGACGTCGACATAATAACAACATCACAACGAGCCGTCATCGAAGCCTTCGTCCGTATTGAAGAAGAAGCAAAGAAAATGGGTCTTCTAGTGAACGAGAACAAAACGAAGTATATGTTATCAACAAATAAAGTGGCCAGAATACATCGAGCAGGTCCAAACATCACTGTTGGTACATATAACTTTGAGGTAGTTAAGGAGTTTGTCTACCTAGGTACAAATGTAAACTCCGCAAATGACATCAATGTGGAGGTCCGACGAAGAATAAACCTAGCAAACCGCTGCTACTTCGGTTTGTCAAAACAACTGGGTTCAAAACTCCTCTCGCGCAGTTCCAAAGTGCAACTGTACAAAACGCTCATACTTCCGGTGCTACTATATGGAGCAGAATGCTGGACATTGCCCAGAGCAAGTGAGCAAGCACTTGGAACTTTCGAGCGAAAGATTCTTCGTCGAGTGTTCGGTCCTTACTGCGACGATGGGACCTGGAGAAGAAGATACAATGCCGAGATCTATCAGCTGTACGGTGACGTAGACCTAGTTCAAAAAATTAAGATCAAAAGGCTGCAATGGCTAGGTCACGTTGAGCGAATGGACAACAATGCTCCAGCTAAAAAGATACTCGAAGCCAGGCCAGAGGGAACACGTCGCAGAGGTCGCCCAAACCTTCGTTGGAGAGACGAGATTTCGACAGACATCAGAAGGCTCCAAATCTCCAACTGGAGAGAATCTGCTCGGGACCGAACGAGGTGGAGAGGAACGCTACGTCAGGCCCAGGACCTTCATGGTCTGTAGCGCCACCTAAGTAAGTAAGTAAGATTGTGTATTTTTGTTAATTGTTTGAATGTTGTAATGAACACTTTTTGGTTTAGCATCATTAAAAGAGATAGCAAATGGATTAAGAAGAGTTTTGTTTGAATTAGTGTTTGACTTATTAAGTGTAGAGTCTTTAAAATGTTCAACTATGGTACCATTTTTCCAGTGTTTATAAGTTATTATATCATCAACTTTAAAAATAGGTACCATAACCTTAAAAGATTTATATTTCGGTTTATATTTTAAGTTTTTTGGTGTAATGTTAACAATACTAATATTAATACATTTAAACTTATTTATTAAAAAACTATTTAGATTACTTACAGTTGTATATGATGGGCATTTTGACAAGTAAAGGGCAATGTGCCGTTTAGTTTTGGTTGATTTGAAATGTTGGCGACAACGTTGGTTAGTATGGCAACCGGATTTGTTAAGTTAAAAGATTTCGCATGTTTTAATTCACTATGTAATAAAATGTCTTTCGCAGCATTAGATGAACTCGACATTGTTTTGAAAGCTGATACCCTAGATGCCGGTTTGAAGTACTCAGGTCCTAGAGTAGTAGTCGCAGTATCCAGAGATGAAATAAAATTAACAAACTGATCCGTTTGAGGGCAAGCTTCTTTTACGGTTCTTTTTTTATTTGTATTTGGTTGAAAGGGTTTGTTAGTTACATTCCAGCCGGCTTCGACTTTTTCGTAAAGCTTGTCTATGTCAGTTTTTAATGAACAGATCTCATCTTTAAGCTTTTCTACATTGTTTATAGATGTATTGGACGCTTTAGACCCAATGACAAAAAGCTTTCTTACATCCGTTTTAAGGGAAGAGATTTCATCTTCTAGCCTGCCAGTACTATTTATTTTCTCTCATTTGTCGATGAAGATAGATTTAATTTCAGCTAGGTTGAGTAAAACTTCGTTCTTTATATCTGCGACCGAATCGATAGTTGATGTTGATCGAGTTAAAGGATTTGTGTCGTCAAAACGTTGACAAAAGTCCAATAAGACATTGTTGGTATTGTCAATGACTTTGATTGCTTTGCTTAGCACTTGCATTTGGTCATCTTTGACACATACGAAATTGTTTGATTCAAATTTAATGGGAACTCCATAAGTCATTTTAAAACCATAAAAGCTGTTATTAGTTTGATCGTAAGACATGGCTAACCAAATTTACGTTATAATACTAAAAACATTGTCTAATTATCTTATCAATTCAAAAATATTAACAATTCTTACTAATTTATCTATTTAAAAATATTAAACAACAAATTATAAAATTACATATTTAAAACTTTTATCCAATTCAATAAAATTTTATACACATGCAGCAGTACTTCTCTTCAGGTCTTTTAGTTGTAGTGTATTTACTGTTGAATGATTTAGTACCCCTGATTAATTATTTCAATTTTAAATAATGTTTAGATTTATTCTCTCAATTTACTTATTTTTTAATGTTTTATATAATTAAACTCAAAGTTATTCGAAAGAAATATTAATTTGTATTACTATAAATATAAAAGTTTATGTAATTTCATGGTTTTTAATGTTAGTTAAAGCCAATAATGCTTCCACTAGCTTTTTATTACGAAATTTAATAATCAAAATAGGTAATAAATGTATTTCTAAAATACAATGACAAATTTAAAACTTTTTATATAATTCTTTTAAATATCAAAATAAATTTTACAACTTAAGTATTGTACACAATTTCTTGATATTACCTATAGTAAAATTTCAATAAAATATGAATATGATACAATAAAAATTAAAAACAAAAAAATTTCGTCGTTTACTAAAAAAAGATTTTGTTTTTAATTTATAAAATGTAATACATAATATATTTTATAGCAAAACTCATAGCCTTTTAAAAATATAAAATTGTTAAATAAGAACGGAAATAGTGTATCAAATTTGATTTTTTTATCTTTATTGATTTCGAATACATTATGGTTTCAGGTCTAGGATATTATGCTTAAGGTCAGTGCCACTACTGGTACGCAAACGGCTATTCCACTTCATCCAAAATTTCATGTACACAAAACAAATAAGAAGAAACACCCCAAAATATAAGGTTCCATTTTCTATGGTTTCGAAATTATACCAGTTTTCCCTTAATTCGATCATGAGCTTTCACTCTGTATTATATTTACTTTATGGTATAACGCTATTTCTTACATTTTTGTTTGTATATTTTTATTTTAATATCACTTATAGAAAAAAAAAAATTATTATCATGTCAAATTAATGTTCTTTAGGTAACAAATTTCTTTTTATTAATTCTGTAGCGCAATAGTAGGAGAAAAAAGAATATATATAAAATGAGGAAGAATGTAGTAGAGTATATACATATAAAAAAAGAAGTTGTATGGCAGCTACGTGAGCCCATGAACCAAAACAGCTGGAATTAAATAGCGATGACGGCTATTGCAAAAAAACGAATTTGCGAAAATTTCAAAACCCTAGCTCCTTTAGTTTTTGAGTTATCGTGCCGACGGACGGATGTCCATACATAGCTAAATCGATTTATTTTTCGATTCTAACCCATACACTTGAGTTTATATCTACCCCCTCCTTCTCTGCGTCACAAACGTAATGGCACTTATTTTTATAGCCATTGACTATACGAGTGTTAAAAAATCTGGATCTTATAGACATATTAATATTTAAATTTATGCTTAAAAAATTTTTTTAACATCGGCAACCGTATAGCTTTTAAATAAAACATATTTAAATATTATTAAGAAAACGTTAAAAATTTTTTGTAAAAATTTTAGGATTACCATTATCCAAACCAAACATTAAATAGTATTTAAAAATATTTTAGTGGAATTTTAAATTGAAAATAAAATCATACATACATATTAAAAAAATTGTAAATCATTTTTAATTTACAATATCATTTATTGAAATTACTACTAAAATTGTTTGACATAGATTTCGATTTAAAATTTAAATATGAATTAAACAAAAATATGGATGTATATATCAATTAAATAAATTTTTACACACAAATTTAACAAATCAATACAAACTTAAATTTCAAATATAGAACAATGTTAATATAATCTGTATCTCAATAGTATATGTGTACGGACTCAGTAGTATACGGGCTGCATATGGGCGAAATCAGTCCAAGGGTTCGATTCTGGACCTTTCAATCGGTCTAAGGGCTAACGAATATATATAAAAAATCACGATAACTCAACAACTAATGACGCTATCTTCATAAAATGTGTGTTGTAGGGTACTGGTAATGAAACTAAGGCGGTGATTGCGTGTGGTGGGGAATGGACAATGGGTTCGGAACTTCTAAGTTTTTGATCGAATTTAGGCCAAACGAGCATAATTCCGAAACCAATGAAGATAGAACCTCCAAATTTGGTATTAGAGTGTGTCTTTCTATTTCCTTAGTGTCCTTGAAATTTGGGACCAATTGGAGTAGTGGGTTGAAGACCAAGCACACAGTTCCAAAGACCTTAACGCATATTTTCGAAATTAATAAAGATAGTAACTTCAAACAAATTTAGAAGTTTCAAACTTGGTACATGGGTGCTCTTTACTATTACCTGCGCGTCCCCTTAATTTTCGATCAATCACAGTGGTGGTTCAGTACCTTTCTTAGACCCCCCAAGGTTTAAAAGGTTATTTTCGAAATTAATAAAAATAGTAACTTAAAATTAAGATAGACCGTTCCAATTAGTTAATTAATTTAAATCTTTGTTTACATCGTCTTTGAAAATTCCTACTCTATCATGGTATTCATAATATATTTTACAAAGTTCTTTATAATTTGTTGGTAAGCCATCTTGATTTATTAGGACTTTAAGGTTCGTTTGTGTTATGCCATCATAACATATATCACTTTGGTCGTAAAAATATGATAAGAAAAGTCTAACATTATTGTAAATTCTGTGG
>OY720441.1:182690510-182961888 GCA_963082915.1 Dolichopus griseipennis | reverse complement strand
CCTTTACCTATTCTATAGGTGTAGGGTATAAAAAATCAAATTTGATACACTATTCCTATTTCCTATTTCCGTTCTACACTTTATTAAAAGGCAAAGAGTTTTACGATAAAACATATTATGTATTGTGTTTTATAAATTAAAACCTTTATAATTTTTTAATAAACAACGACATTTTTTATACCCTACACCTATAGAATAGGTAAAGGGGTATATTAACTTTGGTATGTTGTTTGTAACCACCTAAAGGAAGCGAGCTAGATATGGAAAAGTATATATATTTGTGATCAGCGTGACCGCCTTAGTCGATATAGCCATGTCCGTCCGTCCGTCCGTCCGTCCGGCCGGCCGTCCGTAGGCACGATAACCCAAAAAATAATGGAGCTATCTTGATGAAATTTTAACTGTAGGTTACTAGGACTGAAAGTACGGCGGGGATTGCATATGGGCGAAATTGGCCCATGGGTTCGGATTCTGGACCTTTTAATCTGTTTCAGGGCTAACGAACAAATATAAAAAATCACGATAACTCAACAACTAATGACGCTATCTTCATCAAATTTGTGCTGTAGGTTACTAGTAATGAAACTACTTCGGGAATTGCGTAAGGTTGGGATTGGACCATGGGTTCGGAACGTAGAACTTTTTGATCGAATTTAGGCCAAACGAGCATAATTCCGAAACCAATGAAGATAGAATCTCCAAATTTAGTATCAGGGTGTCCCTTCCTATTTCCTAAGTGTCTTGTGAATTTGGGTCCCATTGGAGTAGTGGGTCAGGGACCAGCCACACATTTCCGAAGACCTTAAAGCATATCTTTAAAATTAATAAAGATAACAACTTGAAAAAATGTAGAAGCTTCCAATTTGCCACAAGGGTGTTCTTTACTATCTCTTGCGTGTTCCCTTAATTTGGGATCAATTGGAGTGGTGGTTCTGCACCCCTCTCAGACCTCCCAAGTTTTAAAGGCTTATAATCGAAATTACTAAAAATAGTTACTTAAAATTAGGATAGACCGTTCAAATTGTGTACAAGGGTTAACTAGTACTATAAGTATAGCGCGGACTATATAAGGGCGAAATCAGCCCAACGGTTCGGATTCCGGACCTTTTAATCGATGTCAGGGCTAAGGAACATATATAAAAAATCACTATAACTCAACAACTAATGAGGCTATCTTCATGAAATTTGTGCTGTAGGTTATTGGCAGCGAAATTACGGCGGTGATTACGTACGGTGAGGATTGGACAATGGGTTCGGAACTTAGAACTTTTTGATCGAATTTAGGCCAAACGAGCATAATTCCGAAACCAATGAAGATAGAACCTCCAAATTTGGTATCAGGGTGTCCCTTCCTATTTCGTAAGTGTCTTTGAAATTTGGGCCCCGTTGGAGTAGTGGATCGGGGACCAGCCACTCAGTTCTTAGGCCCTTAAAGCATATTTTCGAAATTAATAAAGATAGTAACTTGAAACAAATGAAGAAGCTTCTAATTTGCCACAAGGGTGTTCTTTACTATTTCTTGCGTGCCCCCCTAATTTGGGATCAATTGAAGTGGTGGTTCAGAACCTCTCTTAGACCCCCCAATGTGTAAAAGCTTATCATCGAAATTAATAAAACTAGTAACTTAAAATTAAGATAGAGCGTTCCAATTGTGTACAAGGGTTAACAGTATTGAAAGTATGACGGGACTGCATATGGGCGAAATCGTACCATAATTTCGGGTCCTGGAACCCTTGAAAAGTTCAAGGACTAGCAAAGATATATCTTACAAACACCATAACTCAAAAAATAATGCCGGTATTTTGATGAAATTTAACAGTAGGTTACTAGTAATGAAAGTACCATGGGAATTGGTTGTGGTCGAGTTTAATTTCGAAGCCAAAGAATATATTTCCTATGTGTCTCCGAAATCTAGACTTAATTGTAGTGGTTCAGCTATGTTCAAAGGTACTTGATGCATTTATGTAAAATTTATTTTTATATTTAAATGAATTATATGAAAAGGTGTAAATTTTTAATTGTATTTTAGAAATACATTTATTGCATATTTTGCGTTTATAAGCTTTTCTATTAGGTATATAAACTAACCATTTAAAATAATTGCAATTTTTAAAAATTTGGATTATTAAATATATTATGCTTTGATATCTTTTTATCACAAAATTTAATAATTAGAATTTTTTCATTTTGTAATTGAATTGGAATAAATATATTTTCATTTATTTCAAGTTTGTTTGTTATTTAATATTTTTAAATAGATAAATTAGTAAGAATTTGTTGTATTTTTTAATAGATAGGGTAATTAGAAAATGTTTTTAGTATTATACAGTTAATTTGGTTACCTATGTCTTACGATCAAATTAATAACAGCTTCTATGGTGTTAAAATGACTTATGGATATGTCCTTAAATTTGAACCAAATAGGTGTAGGGTATTTCTAAGTCGGTTGCACCGACTGACTGTTTCTTTACTTGTTTTGTTTTAAATTTTTATTATGTCATATCTATATTTTATTGAATTATTACCATAGGTAATATATAATTAAGAATTTGTGTTAAGTATCGGAAAATTTATTTTTATATTTAAATAAATTATATAAATTATATGTTAATTTGCCATTGTAATTTAGAAATACATTTTTTGCATATTTTGATTATATATGAAAGCATTAAGTGTTTTAACTAACATTAAAAACCATGAAATTATACAAACTTTTATATTTATACTATTACAAATTAATATTTCTTTCGAACAACTTTGAGTTTAATTAAATAAAGCATTAAAAAATGAGTAAATTAATAAATTAAAAAAATATTGAGAATTGAAATAATTAATCAAGAGTACTAAGTCATTCAACAGTAAATGCACTACAGCTAAAAATCCTGAAAAGATATAATTGCTGCATGAGTGTAGAATTGTTTTGAATTGTATAAAAGTTTTAAATGTGCAATTTTGTAATGGCACTTTACGAATCCATTTATCTCAACTTTATTTGTTGTTTAATCTTTTCAAATAGATAAATTAGTAAGAATTGTTAATATTTTTGAATTGATAAAATAATTAGTAAATGTATTATAAAGTAAATTTGGTTAGCCATGTCTTACGATCAAACTAATAAAAGCTTTTATGGTTTTAAAATGGTTTATGGACTTCCAAGTAAATTTGAACCAAATAGGTGTAGGGTATTTCTAAGTCGATTACACCGACTGACTGTCTCTTTACTTGTTATTATATGTGCCAAAATTCATTAAAAAATTCTTTGAAAACTTGGTTCCTAGTAAATCCGAGTTTAGGCGATTTACATTTTTAATAAGTGTTGGAAAAAAGTTAAACTTCCTATCAAGCAAATGTAATTCCGGATCGCCATATGAATAATATGTCTATCCTATAGATTTGGTTACTTTTATTCAATTGAGCTGAGTCAAATCGAAAACCATGAAAGAACGGCATTCTAACCACTGTGCCACCCAGCCGTTAAATCTTAAATCGAAATGATTAGGTAGTTCATTTTTGAATGAAACTAAAACATTTGCAGGAAACAGTTTTATGATTGCTAAACAACATTATATAGAATTCATCTTGATTATTCATCTTTGTTAACTTCTTCTAAAACACAAAATATCAGACTATAAATATAATGGAAAATATATTTATAGTCTGATATTTTGTGTTTTAGAAGAATTTAACAAAGATGAAATAGACTTGGATAGAAAAAATTCTTTCAGGTGCTCTATGTACTGATGCAGTTTGATTTCGTTCCTTGAAATCAGCAAAACTTGATAGTATAGCAGGTGAAACTTTAAAACAAGCTGTTCTTAAATTTTCTTTTTTAGGAGTTGTTGATGGATCTGCCACTATTAGTAGATAACCTCCTGGTGTTTCGAATATACGAACGTCAGAACTTATAGAGGTCGTTTAATTAATTTTACACATTTGTTTATCATCGTCGTAATGATCGTTATCATCTAAATTTAAAATTGTTCTGATTGGTGTTTTTAGGATCGTATTCAAACACATCATCTTCAACAAAAGTGATAAAATTTGTTTGTGTATTTCCAGTTTAATGTTTAGTTGATATGATTTCATTATGTGCATTCTGTTTTTAAACGAAATTAGTTTCAGTTTTTTCATTAAAATATTTACTAAATGAAGATTTCGCTGGTAATTTCCCTGCGAATATCTGTTGATAACAAATTTCATTAAATTTTGTCAATACAAATGCCATTTGGTTTTAGTTTTTTATCATATAGAACCTTTTCCATTTTTTGATTTAGTGTGTTTAGATTCTTATCATTTTCAATTAAACTAATTTAAAACTAAACTCGACTAGTTAAATATTTTAAAATTTGTTAAATACTTCAGGTGGCATAACAACCATTCGCAGCATTTTATTTACGGATAAGTTTTCCTATTACACCTGATAATATAGTACAAAATAATTAATTAATTTATTTATTTATTTGACTCATGCTTAACTCAAACACGTTACGATTATTACTTAAAAGTAATAAAGTATAATAAAAACAAGTTAAGAAACAATAAAAGCTGCTATTAGTTTGGTCGTAAAACATAGCTAACCAAATTAACTTTATAATACAAAAAACATTTTCTAATTAGACTATCTATAAAAAAATATTACAAATTCTTACTAATTTATCGTTTAAAAATATTAAAAAACAAAAAAACTTGAAAACTTGAAAAACTTCAAAACTTTTATCATTTTTTGATATAAAACTTAATTTATTTAATAATAAAAATTTTTCAAAATCGCAATTATTTTAAATTGCTAGTTTCTATACCTATCGAAAAGCTTATAAACGCAAAATATGCAATAAATGTATTTCAAAATATAATTACAAATTTAGAGCTTTTCATACAATTCATTTAAATATAACAATAAATTTTACACAAATGCAGCAAGTACCTTTGAATATAGCTTAAGTATTGTACACAATGTCTTAATTATATATCACCTATTTTAATAATTCAATAAAATATATGATATAATAAAAAGTAAAAAAAGGGAATTTAATCGTTTTTAAACAAATATTTTGTTTTTAATTTATAAAATATTATACAAAATATGTTTTATGGTAAAATTCTTAGCCTTTTAAAAATATAAAAGTTTTAAATAAAAACGGAAAAAATCCTCGTGTATCAAACTTAAAGTTTTTATCATCATGAATCACGAAAATAAGCTTTTTCATTTTGGGATATCTTAGGAACCACCTGAACCATCGCTACAATTAAGTCCAAATTTCGGGAACACATAGGAAATAGGAAATATATTCTTTGGCTTGGAAATTATACTCGTTTGGCCTCAGATCGATTAAAAGATTCTAGAATCCGAACTCGACCAGAACCAATTCCCATGGTACTTTCATTATTAGTAACCTAGAGTTTAAATTTTATCAAAATAGCGGCATTAGTTTTTAAGTTATACTGCTTTTAAGATAAATGTTCGTTAGCCTTTGAACTTTCAAAGGTTCCAGAACCCAAAACCATGGTCTGATTTTGCCCATATGCAGTCCCCGTCATACTTTCAATGCTAGTTAACCCTTGTACACAATTGGAACGTTCTATCTTAATTTTAAGTTACTATTTTTATTAATTTCGATGATAAGTTTCTTAAACCTTGGTGGGTATAAGAGGGGTACTGAACCACCACTCTGATTGATCCCAAATTAGGGGAACGCGCAGGAATTAGTAAAGAGCACCCATGTACCAAATTTGTAAGTTTTAAATTTGTTTGAAGTTACAATCTTTAATAATTTCGAAAATATGCTTTAAGGTCCTCGGAACTGGGGGGGGTCTAGTACTCCAATTGGTACCAAATTTCAAGGACACTAAAGAAAAAGAAAGAAACACCCTGATACCAAATTTGGAGGTTCTATCTTCATTGGTTTCGGAATTATGCTCGCTTGGCCTAAATTCGATCAAAAAGTTCTAAGTTCCGAACCCGTTGTACATTACCCACCGTACGCAATCACCGCCGTAGTTTCATTACCAGTACCCTACAACACAAATTTTATGAGAATAGCATCATTAATTGTTGAGTTATCGTAATTTTTTATACATGTTCTTTAGCCCTTAGACCGATTAAAAGGTCCAGAATCAGAACCCTTAGCGTGATTTCCCCAATATGCAGTACACGCTGTACTTTAAATACCAGTTAACCCTTGTACTCAAGTGGAAGGTTATATATTAATTTTAAGTAACTATTTTTAGTAATTTCATTTATAAGCTTTTAAACCTTGGGAGGTCTAAGAGGAGTTCTGAACCACCACTCCAATCTATCCCAAACTAAGGGGACACACAAGAAATAGTAAAGAACACCCTTGTGTTCTGCTAACTTTATTAATTTTAAAGATATGCTTCAAAGTCTTCAGAAATGTGTGGCTGTTCTCCGACCCACTACTCCAATGGGGTCCAAATTCCAAGGACACTATATTTCCTATTTCCTATGTTTCCCCGAAATTTAGACTTAATTGTAGTGGTTCAGCTATGTTAAAAGGTACATACTGCATTTATGTAAAATTTATTTTTATATTTAAATGAATTATATGAAAAGGTCTAAATTTGTAATTGTATTTTAGAAATACATTTATTGCATATTTTGCGTTTATAAGCTTTTCTGTTAGGTATATAAACTAACCATTTTAAATAATTGCAATTTTGAAAAATTTGTATTATTAAATATATTATGCTTTGAATATCTTTTTATCACAAAATTTAATAATTCAAATTTTTTCAGTTTGTAATTGAATTGGAATAAATATATATCATTTATTTCAAGTTTTTTCGTTTTTTAATATTTTTAAATATATAAGTTAGTAAGAATTTGTAATATTTTTTAATAGATAGTGTAATTAGTAAAAGTTTTTAGTATTATAAAGTTAATTTGGTTAGCCATGTCTTACGATCAAATTAATAACAGCTTTTATGGTGTTAAAATAACCTATGGATATGTCTTTAAATTTGAACCAAATAGGTGTAGGGTATTTCTAAGTCGGTTGCATCGACTGACTGTTTTTTTACTTGTTATATATGTTCGTTAGCCCTTAGACCGATTAAAAGGTCCAGAATCCTAACCCATGGGCCGATTTCGCCCATTTGCAATCCCCGCCGCACTTTCAGTCCTGGTAACCTACAAATAAAATTTCATCAAGATAGCTCCATTATTTTTTGAGTTATCGTGCCTACGGACGGACATGGCTATATCGACTCAGGAGGTCACGCTGGTCACAAATATATATCCTTTTCCATATCTAGCTCCCTTCCTTTATGTGGTTATAAACACCATACCAAAGTTACTATACCCCTTTACCTATTCTATAGTTGTAAGGTATAAAAAATTAAATATTACAATACTAATTAATGCAAAATTTATATTAAACAATCATATAAAAACAAGGAAATAAAAATCAATTAAAAATCATTTAAAAAACATTTAAAAAAGTAACAAATTCATTAACATTTTGCATTATAATAATAATTAAAGATTTAACAATAAACAAAATTATTAAACAAATTTAAGTATAAATTACTTTAAACAAAAATAAATAATAAACTAAAAATACTCCCAAAATTTCATCGATGCAAATAATCTTTGTTCAAAGTAAATTCGGTTAGTTGAATGTTAATAATGTGTTTATATTTATTACATAAAGCTATAATTCTGTTAAGAGGTTCAAATTTACCATATTCAAAATTACCACTGTACAGTGAAACTGGGGATAAAACATGTTAAGTGTTCTTAATCTAGAAACTGGACAAAAGACTACTCTATCAAGTAATTCCGTGGAAACAATAATGCCTTTGAGTAATTCTATTAAAAATATTATATCGGAAACTTTCCGACATTTTTCGAAAATATTAAGATTTGGTTAATTAAGCCGATGCTCATACGAATGAAGATTTAACGGATTTCCCCAAGGCAGATGACTAAGAGAAAATCTAACAAATTTCTTTTAGACAGATTCAATCCTATTAACATGGATTCTCTAATATAGATTCCATACCTGACTGGCATATTCCAAATTGGGTCTTACCAAACATGCATAAAGAGAATTAAAAACATAGGGGTCTCAAATTATATTAAACAAGTGATGAAAAAAACCAAGGGTTTTTAAAAAAGCACATTTTCAAAATAATATAGTGTTTCATACTAAGTATTTTATCGGAATATAATGTTCAAGCTTCAATATTAATGTTTAATTTAGGAAATATATAAGTCAGTGACTAAGTTACTGCTTACTTATAAAAACAGTAAGTTTTTAATTTTTAAGCCATATTAGCCCCTCTATATGGAATGTTGCTAAATTTCTCAAGGATATAATCCCCACTACTCCCCATCCCACAAACTTTTTTAGGTTCTAGGAATTAAATTGTGACTTCCACCAAAATTTGAAATATTACTTAGAATTTTACTATTTAAGCAAAAATGGTAAAAACTGAGAGACACTTTCTTCAATTTAAAGAACCCCTTTTAAATTTAAAAAAATCTTTTAACATATCGTCGGCTGAGTGCTCTTTTGCCCCATACGCCACGAAGGTCAAACTGAGAAAATTGAAAAAGAAAGTTTGGAATAATATAGAAAAAAATCTACATTAACGATTTTGCTCAAAATTTGCAGGTAGTATGTTTGTACAATTCTGTAACTGTATACAAAATTTCAAAAGTTTTTCCTCAACGGTTCGCCCCAAAATACACTTTTTATGAAACAACTCCCAGTTGCCATTTTGACCCACTTCATACAAGGTATTTATTATTCAATAGAGTATATGCACGTGGAGCAAAAATTTTTCAAATGGGGCAAAAGAGCACGCATTATGTAGTAAGTAAATTTTTACTTTTTAATATTGTAGAGGAAGCAAAAAAGGAAAACTATGCTTTCGTTAACGATGGTCAGTAACAAATTCATCATGGTTTATAATTTTAAAATATAATATATTTGCCAATATTAATTACAAAACTCCAAATTTAAAATTTTTTCGTTTTTTTATTTATCTTAATATTATTTTAAACTCAAACAAAAATTAATTAAAAGTAAAAAACAAAAAAAAATAAATAGCCTTCTTCTAGCTTTAATGTTTTAAATTTATGAAATTGTTTGAAATTTTAAATTTCAAAAATTATTAATTAAAAAATAGTTTCAACAATATTATAATTATAAAAATTTCAACAATATTATAGCTATAAAAATATAATAAACATGGATTTTAAATCTTAATATTTTATTACATTATATTTTCAAGCACTTTAAGTTTCACATTTTGTACTTTCATAATAATATCTATACGTAAAAAAACAAAAATTTATTAAACTAAAATCAGCCTTCTTCTAGATCCTTTATTAAATTGAGTATGAAATCCATAACTTTAAATTTTAAATTTCCTTTCAAAATTATATTAATTTAATATTTTTGCTAAACACTACTAATTTTTATTAAAACTAAAAACAAAAATAAACAGCCTTCAGTTTCAAATAATATTATTCTTAAATTAAGCATTAAATCCATAATTTCAATTTTTAAGTTTCTTTAAATTAAAATTAAATTTAAATTAAGAGTTTGCTAATAATAAAGTTTCGTTATATTAATATTTGAATGACTTGATAATATTATCACGAAATGTTATTATGATTAAATAATATGTTTTCATTAATTGTTTTGTATGATTAAATAATAATATAAATAAAAAATGTTGCGAGAAGTAGATGAAATAAATAAAAATTCATATTAGCATTTAAACTATAAAAAAATGTTTTTATGAACGAGTTTTTCTAATTCACTGTTAAATATAATTATTTAATTAAATAAATCAAATTATATAAATTTTTAATTTAAATTAAAATTAATTGTAGTGGGCTTTTTAAATTAAATTAAAATTTAATAATTATTTTTATACGAATTCAATATAAAACGTCATACTTTAAAGAAATACGTTTGAAATGACGTTGAAATAGTTCCAAAATTGGTCTGCAGTTTTAATTTAAATTTAATATTGCTGTAAAATACTGTTGATCTATCTGTGGTAAATATGGGATCAAAGATTTCAAATCATTTTTTTTTTCTCCAGAAATAATAGATTTTTGAGACAAAACTGGAGGAGGTTTTCTCAAAATGTTAATTAATGTTGTAGGTAAATTTGATTTTGATTTTAAATTTACTGTTTTAAAATTTATTTCAGAAAAAGAATTTTTAAATTGGATTGAAAAAGGATTACTCTTTTAATATTTAATGCATTTTACTTTTGTAAATGGAAGATGAATGAAATTTAATTTAGATGAAATGGAGGATAATGACAAGAAATCTGATTCTTGCATTTGAAAAATTTTCAATTTAGTTTTAGATGTATTTACGTTTTTCAGTAATTTTAACAAATGTAGAGGGCTATGTATATCGAGTTTTTTTAAATATCTGTTTATTACAGAGTGAACTGCATCCACTTCTTGAATATTTGAATGACCAGGCTCGGAGTATTTTTGAACTATTTCAACAACACTAGACGAATTTTCTAAAAAGTATTTTATTCCAGCACTATTTATTTTATTTTTATTTTGTGGGACACAACTGTCGCTCCATAAAATTATTTTTTTTAGATTCGGATTGTCCTTCGAAATGTTATTTAATAGCTTTAATAAAGCACTAGCAATATCGTTGCCACTTCTACCACTGTGTCCTTCATGCCATATTGCACAATATGTGATTTTTTCTTTTTGCGGAATTATTGCCGTAGCAGTTAAATTAAATACATTCAATTTGCGCTTATAAAAAAATATTGAAGAATTTCCTTTAGGTAAACTGAACACATTCTGGAGGTCATAGCATACTATACACTGATTCGCATCGATATTTGAACGATCCAAATCTCGTTCTGCTTTCGACATATTTTTTTCCATGGTATGATTCTTATAATTATCACGGTCTTTTTCAGTTGGAGTTCGGTTATTTTTGAACAGGAAGCATTTATTGCACAAGTCTTTTTTTGGTTGTAAAAATGCCATATTGAACTCATAATTAAATATTTTGCGATACATATGTATTTTCAGCGGTTCTGATGTTTTTTCAACGTAATAATTGTACATTTTAGTTAAATTTAACTCAGGTGGTAAATATTTTTTGTCAGATGATGATCGGCAGTAATGTGAATCTATTACTGGAAACGACTTAATGTGGTCGCGAATTTCTTCTAACTTTTCGACTGGAGTACTTTTTTTAACAAATTTCCCCTTTTTCCGAGTAGTAGGAGTTCCTATTGGATCACGTAGTTTATTAAAACAATAATACACTCTTTTCTTATCAATTGACAAAGTATTAAGAAAAAACTCTCGACAAACTCTACGAATTTCACCGTCAACTTCAAAATAAAATTTAAAAGAAAATTTTTTTATCTCTAACGAAGTTCGACTGCGTTTTATCAGCTCTCTTTTCACGAATTTCAAATAAAATTGATTTTTTCCTTCATCTGACAGAGACCAAAAACTATTAAAAATAGAAAGACGATTATTTTCACTGAAATACTTTGAACATAAATAAAAGCAAGTATCTTTGCAGCCTGGTTTCATTTTTTTCGGTGATTTTACATTTCCTCCACGATCAGTGTATTGTTTACCACTTTCACGTAATTTTTTTATAGTAGATCTATGCCATAATTCAGGGCGTTTTTGTCTCTTTCGTGTTCTAGTTGGTGTATTATTTCCTAAGTACATAAATTATAAATTAATTTTTATTTTTTTTAATTACATATTAAAAATTTAACCTGATGAAGGAACAAAATCTGATGGCATATCTCTTAGCGCTGAAGAAACGGATGGTAAATTTCGAGAAATAGTAGCTAATATAGGAAATTATTATATAAAATTTGATTACAGAAAAAATTCATAACAATTTACATTCAATATCGGAAACAACCTGCTCTTGTATAACATTTCTATCTGGTACATAATTTGGATCGCGCATTTCGTCACCAGCTTAAAAGTTCATGAAAATGGAATAAATATAATATATTATTTTTTAATAAATATAATTTATATTTACATGAAAAATCATCCATAGTGGTATAACTTAGATCACATTTTTCGACGGGAAATATATCTTTTTCCATTCTAAAAAATTATAGTTTTTAAACAAAAAATAAAGATACAAACCATAATTAGCTTACTCTAAAATATCCTCCGAAACAAATGGGACAGGTGAAGAATTTTCACTGGAGCTCAATTCAGACATTACATCAGTCATGCTAAAAAAAATACATTTCGTTAGGTATTACAAAAAATATGAAAAAAAATAAAATAGATTTACTTACTCAAAATATATACGATTTTTAAATTGAACTCTTATGCACATGCGCGCACATCTATTATCTCCGAAATTGAAAAAAATACTAACCGTGAACGATAAAGGAAATATATTTTGAACTTCATTTCTTATTTTCTAAGTTCAAGAATTGCGTTTTTTAATAGAAATTGCTTAATGATTAGCACACATTTTCCAAGCGCAATATTAAACATACTATAGATAACCATTTAATTTGGTTTATCTGTTCATTCATGCGTAAACTTGCATTATAGTTTTTTTATTTTTTCTTTGTTTCAATGTTTACATACTTATTTTATTTTTTTTATGGTTTGCTGTATTGCTATAAAAAGCATTCTTAAACTTTGTTGATTTTTAAACGATAAGAAATAAAATATCTTTAAATAAACAATGATTATAGTTTGTTTTTTTTAGACAGATAGACTTCGATCTTATGTTTGTATTTCACAAAAAAAACTTTTTTTTTTCAACTTAAATTGTACTTTCAGATATGCACTTCTTTTTGTTTTGTATTATGATAATGACGTCAATAATAAGAAAACAAAAAAATTTTTTTTAAAACAAAACTAAATAAAAAATATAAAGTAACTTCAAAACAATAATTAAACTTTACAGCAAAATAATTCTTCCATTTTTTTATTATTTTTATGTAATTTTTTTTAAATAAATATAAAATTTGTATATAATTGCTATAATTTACTATTCCCATGGGGCAAAAATAATTTATGAAAAGTAAATTCTATTTTGATCCATAGATTCGGTACATGCACATGGGTCAAATAAGAAATTACAAAAAAAAAATTTTTTTTTCATATAAAATTTGACCCATAAGCAAAATTTTGGCGTTTGGGTCAAAAGAGCATTAACAATCTGGAAAAGTGCGGCGTATGTATCAAATTGGCAACTCTGTATATCAGTAACTAAAAGAGCTATCAGAAAACCGATTACACCAATCGAAAGATCTAGTGCCAAAACCTATATACCTAATCTTAGGTCAAAAAATCAAAAAGTGGCGTATGGGGCAAAAGAGCACACAGCCAACGATATGTTAAAATATAATGTTGGACCTTTAAATTTTGTATATTAAGGGAAAAATATTTAAACAGGTATTCAATTTACAGGTGTTTAAAAATAGCAAAATTTAATTTTTCGAGCCCTTATAGCTCCTGAACATGGGGCTTGAGAAAAAAATTTTGTTAACCGACTCCTACTAGTTTCTAAGGATCTAACTCCTCCCAAAATTTCAGAACCCTAGCTGGTACCGTTTAGAAGATATTCAGGCCCAAAAATTTTGCAAAAATTGAGTTTTGTATAATGGTAAATTTTGGTACCGTATGGCAACCCTATACTACTTAGCGATATATTTCTGTAAAGTTTATAAAAGCAACTCTCTTCTACCGTTTTTCGATTAAAAATAAACCTAACAGAACTCTTGTTATATCAATTTAAATATAGGGCTTTTTTGGAATTTCCAGGGGCTGTAGCTCCGTCACCCTTCAAAATTAAGAAAAACCTTTGACACATGTTGTAATATAATTATAGAGCTTTGAATTTTGTATATCACTAAAAAAAAATTTAGACAGGCATTCAAGTTACAGGTGTTTAAAAATAGCTAAATTTCAATTTTCGGGACCTTATAGCTGCAAAACAGGGGACGTGCCAAAAAAATTTTGTTCACCGACTCCTACTACTTTCTAAGGATCTAACTCCTCCCAAAATTTCAAGACCCTAGCTTGAACCGTTCAGAAGATATGTCTGGCCAAAAATTTTGTAAAAATTGAGCTTTGCGTAATGTTAAATTTTAGTACCGTATGGCAACCCTAAACATTTGTAAAGTTTATAAAACCAGCTATCGTTTGCCGTTTTCAGATTGAAAATACATTCAGCAGAACTCTTGTTATAACAATTTAAATATAGGGCTTTTTCCAACTTTAGGGAGCTGCAGTTCCATAACAGGTGGGGCTACGGAAAAAAATTCTTCCACGAAATTATTTTTTTTGTAATACCTACTCGTGGTTAAAATTTCTTTTCTCTATTTCAAAAGATGTAAAAGTTTTTGTAAACATACGGACAGACAGACAGACAGACAGACAGACAGACAGACAGACAGACGGACGGACAGAGTGAAACTATATAGGCACATTTTTACAAAATTTTTTGAAAATGTGCTAAAAAGATAAAACCCAGCATAAAATTTTCTTTATTTAATATATAGGTATAACAATGGTTGAAATGATAGTTTACTATCAAAAAATACTCCCAAATCTTTAATTAAAGCAACGGATAGAATAGTCTTGTTATTAAAAGAATAAGTATGTGATAATTGTTAATAGTATAAAAAAAAACACGTCATATCTGCTTGATAGTTTATTAAAGAAGAAAAAGCATAAGAAAAGATTATCATAAATATATAACAAAACAAAAACAATATTTAAATGCACATGTTATTTAACAGACATGAGCAAATTATTAACCAAAAATGTGTTGATAAACTTGTATATTTAACACTTCCACTTTTATCAAACATTTTTATTCTACAAAATATTTCTTTTAATAAATGAAATTCAAAAACTTAACAATTATAATCAAAAAAATAATGTTTCTTTCTTTCTAATATTCGTTTTGTTATAAACCAAATTTACAATTTAAAATTAATATTCGTTTTAATATTAACCAAAATTTTTTTTGGTATATAATATATATAGTTAGGTATATAAGCTTGAAAACAATTAATTACTTTAAATTTTAATTTTACATAAAATTTACAAATTTCCAGCTTTACATAATAATAAACAAATAATAAAATAAATTTAAATTCAAGTTCAAGGTTAACCTTTTTTTTTTTAAATAAATTTAAATTCAAGTTCAAGGTTATCCCTTTTTTTTTTTTTTAAATAAATTTTAAATATTATATAATATGGTATATAAGCACATTATCTATAAATCAGCTATTTAGAAATTTAATTATTTTAAGGTTACCATATATTCAAAATATTTCAACTTTATAAACTAACAAAAATTATATGAAAAACTTATATATTTTTTTTTCTAAAAATTAATTAATTAATTTTCATCATATTAATTAATTTGTTGAACTTTTCTTTTACCAAGGGTTTAGTTAAAATATCAGCAACTTGATCAGATGATTGTACGTATTGTAAATTAAATAAGTTGTCCTCGAATTTTTCACGTATAAAGTGGTATCTAACGTCAATGTGTTTTGTCCTCTTATGAAATTCTGGATTTTTCACTAATTTCATAGCACTTTGATTGTCCATGAAAAGAGTTGCAGGTACTTCGTGATCGAGTAGTAGTTCTTTAATTAAAAGTTTCAACCAAATTAATTCCTTTACCGCTTCTGATGCCGCTATGTATTCCGATTCAGTCGTTGATAACGCCACACATTTTTGCTTTTGCGATTGCCAGGAAATAGCACCATTTCCCAACAGACAAATGTAACCACTTGTAGATTTCCGAGAATCAGTATCACCAGCGAAATCAGCGTCACTGTAACAATTGAGATGCAATGTATTGCTACTTTTAAAATATATGCCTTTGTTTGTGGATCCCTTTAAGTACTTGAAAATTCTTTTAACAGCATTTACATGCACAGCATTATGTTTTTCCAAAAATCTACTAACACTACTTACTGCGAAAGCAAAGTCAGGTCTTTTTCCTACTGCCAAAAACATAAGACAGCCAACAGCTTCCCGAAATGGATAATTTTCTCTTTTTGATGACTTATTATAAAGAGACAATGATGAATCAGCAGGTGTTGCAACAGGATTCGCATCAGACATATTAAATCTTCTCAGTATTTTATTTGCATAAGAGTTTTGATGAACATGAATTGAACCATCGTTCATATATGATATTTCTAATCCAAGGAAATAATTTGCAATTGAAACTTTTATTTCAAATTCACGTTGCAAATACTCTATTAATAAATTAATATCAGAACCTTTGGTTGCTGCTACGAGTCCATCATCAATGTATATGGCCAACAAAATAGTGTTACCGTTTTGAATTCCATTAAAAACACACGGATCTGCTGTTGTTGCTGTTAAATTAAATCTTTTTAGAAATTTGGTAAATCTTTTGTTCCAGCATCTTGAGGCTTGCTTTAAACCATATAGACTTCTTTTTAAGTAACAAACTTTATCAGTTCCATCATCATATCCTACAGGTTGCTTCATAAAAATATCTTCATCTAGTTCACCATATAAAAAGGCGGTTTTCACATCAAATTGCATTATTTTAAAATTTTTATAGGCTGCAATTGCTAATATTGTTCGAATTGATGTAAATTTTACTACAGGGCTAAAAGTTTCACCATAATCTATTCCAAATTCTTGTGTGAATCCCCGTACAACTAACCGTGCTTTATATCTTTCTATTTTTCCATCAGCTAAAAATTTAATTTTATATATCCATCTATTATCAATAATCTTACGATCTTTAGGAGGTGTAACTAATGTCCACGTTTTATTTTTGTGTAATGATAATATTTCTTCATCCATGGCCTTTTTCCATTCTACTGCATTAGGTGATACACAAGCTTCATCGAAGGTGTTTGGTTCAACACAATCAGCTAAAAAAGCAAGACTTTCTGAAACAATACTTAAATTAGAAATATAATTGTATTTTGTTTTCTTAGGAAACGACAAAGAATTTTCTGGTTCCATCATTTCTGCATCTCTTTTTTTTTTAGGGAACGTTACAGAATTATCTAGTTCCACCATTTCTGTATCTAATATACTGTCATTTGGATTATCCATTTTGATATCATCGTCACAAAAATCTTCCACTAAATTTGTACCATCTTCTTTTTCATATTGTTCCGAGATTTTATTCATTGAATCTTCACCATTATTTTTTTTAGTTGAATATTCAGAACTAACACCTTTAATTAAATTATCATTATTAGTTTTATTTATCTCAACAGAATGAATTTTATTTTTATTTTGTGTTATAATATTATCAATTTTTGTATTCTCGGTAGAGTTTTTATTTAATTTAAAATCGTTATACATGTCAAAAATTGAACTTGAATTTCCTTGATCATTTTCATTTGTTGAACTGTTTTCTTGAATTTCTACTACACTAGAACCGTTAAAGTCGTTTATTTCCTTGAAAATTACATCATGTGATAACTCCACCTTCCTTGTTTCCGGAATCCAAACGCGATAACCTTTTGAATTATTTGCATATCCAACAAAAATTCCTTTAAGTGCTTTTTTATGCAGCTTGCGCCTTTTTTCTTTTGGAATATGAATGTAAACTTCACATCCAAATATTTTAAAGTTTTGAATTGCAGGCTCTTTGTTGTACCATAGTTCAAATGGTGTTTTTCCTTCCACTGAACTTTTGCCAGTGCGATTTAAAACGTATACAGCTGTGTTAACCGCTTCTGCCCAGAATTTTAAATCAAGATTCTTTGCATGTATCATAGTTCTGGCTGCCTCCATAATTGTTCTCATTTCCCGTTCAGCTCTACCTTTTTGTTCAGGGCAATACGGCACTGTAGTGTGATGTCGAACACCATGTTTTTCTAGAATACGAGTGACATGTCCATTAACGTATTCAGATCCATTATCTGATCTTAAAATTTTGACATTATTGTCTGTATCTATTTTAACTTCGTTTAAAAAACATTCAATTAAATTTCCCACTTCAGTTTTTTCTTTGATAAAGTAAACCATCCTAAAATGTGAAAAATCATCTTTAAATAAAACAAAATACCTTGCTCCACCATAAGAATTTTCTTGCATGGGTCTGCAAACATCAGTGTGTATAAGTTCACCTTGCTTTGTTGCCCTGTTTGTACTATGTCCAAATGTCATTCTATGATGTTTGCCCATAACACAAGCTTCACAAAAAAAATTTTCTGATTCAGAAAACTTAATGTTTTTATCATTTAAAAACTTTCTTATGTATGAAATGTTTTGATGACTTAAACGTTCATGCCACGTTTTCAATGATTTGATTTGTTTAATTTTTACTGACACATTTGCTACTACATCAACGTTAACGTTATTTATTTTAAATAACATTTTAAACAGTTTTTGTTCACGCACACCTACTGCAATAATTTCTTTATTTTTAATTAGTTCACATTTATTATTATTTGAAAGCAAAATCATTCCTTTATCTAAAGCACAGTTGGATGAGAACAAATTCATTTTTATTTCAGGTACAAAAAGAACATCTGATAAATATTTTTCTATCCATGTTTTGTTGTTAAATGCTAAAATATTTATGTCCCCACGACCATAAGCATAAATTATATCACCATTACCAACACGCATTTTAACTGGATTTTTGAAAGTTTTATAATTTGTAAAATAATCTTTCCTATTTGTCATATGATCACTTGCTCCTGAGTCTAAATACCAATCACTTTTGTTGCTTACATTACTTGAAATAAATGCTTGACTTACTAGTGCTGAACTACCTTTTTGTGAATTTTGATTTGCTTTTCTCCGCGGGCAATTTATTTTCCAGTGTCCAGTTTGCTTACAAATAAAACATTTTCCTAATTTTTTATTATGGTTGACTTTATTAAAATTTTTACGATTACTTATTAAGGCTTCGTTCATATTATCATTTTGCACACCCATGCGTGATTCCTCCATAATCAATCTAGATGTTAGGTTAGAAAGAGTTTGGTTCTCTGTAGATGTAGATTCCCACGCGGTATAAAAATGATTGTAACTTGATGTTAATGTTGTTAAAATTTTTGTTATAACCATTGACTCCGACACGGGTTCTCCTAAATCTTTCAACTGTTGAACTATTTTTTCAAGTTTTGAGATGTGGATAGAAATGTTGTCTTCGCGCAGTTTTTTAAAACTGTAGAATCTCTGCTGTAGCAAATGAATGCTTGTGGGTGACTTCTGTTCATATATGTTTTCTAATTTTTTCCACATTTCACAAGCGGTGGAACAATTCATTAAATGAATTAAGGGTTCCTGTCCTACATTTGTAGCAATAATTCTTTGGGCTTTCGAATCTTTTCGTGTCCATTCTACTTGTTGCTCTGCTTCTACTGGCCGACAAGTCGTGCCATTAACTATATCCCAATAGTCCTCAGCGTTCAAAATTATTCTTGTTTGAAACTTCCACGTGGGCCAATCATCCGCATTTTTCAATTTTTCCAACCTCAAATCTTTGTCCATTTTGACCACCGGTTTTTCCTTTATACTGCAAATTAATCAATATTTTTTTGCTTTTTTTTTTTTTTACAAAACAGCTCCTGCTTTTTCCAAAAAAGTTCCTTCTTGCTTATTTTATCCGTAAAAAAAACTTTAAAAAATTTATTTTAAAAATTTTGACTGGGCTCATAACCTGTTAATAGTATAAAAAAAAACACGTCATATCTGCTTGATAGTTTATTAAAGAAGAAAAAGCATAAGAAAAGATTATCATAAATATATAACAAAACAAAAACAATATTTAAATGCACATGTTATTTAACAGACATGAGCAAATTATTAACCAAAAATGTGTTGATAAACTTGTATATTTAACAATAATGGATTTAAACGACGTGTAAAAGAAATAAAAATACTTTTAGTTATGTTAAAAAGAAGGTTATTATTAATGTACCAGTTACGAAAACGGTTTAAATCATCTTGTAAAGCTTACAAATCATCTAATGATTAAATTTTTTTTTAAATTCTTCATATCATCGGCATATATTTTAATGTGACTGTTTTAAATTACAGAAATAACGTCATTTTTCAAAATAATAAACAATAAAGGGCCGAGATGACTACCCTGAGGAACCCCAGAGAGAGCCAAGAATGGGGTCGAAATTATAGATCGAAATAGAATTGAATAGCACAATCTGAAAGATATGAAGAAATCCATTTATAAAGTATTAGGGAAAACCTAATTTTCTTAACTTAACCTTTTCGAACCGCTGGTACAACGTATGGACCACTAAAACTTTAAACCTTCCTAAAACTCATTAAGTTCATATAAATTGGTTTTATTTTGAACCATATCGTCTGTAAACTATTTTTTCATTATTCCTGAAGAAACATGTTGAATTTTTTTTTGTTTGGTCGTTTTTATACCGTTATTTTCCAAAGCGAATCAAAAACCAAGTGGAATATAAAAAAGATTTTATTTAGTTTGTTAGTAATTTTTACTCTGTTGTAAAGTACATAAATTAGACAAACATAATAAAATAAAATAAATTAAATATTAGTGTTTTAAAACTGCAAAATGTAAGTTTTTTTTTATAAAAATTATGTTTATAACATGTTTTTTTTTGTAAAAATTGCGCTTTTTACACATTTTTATACACGTGGTACATATATGTACCAGCCGTATTGACATGTGGTACATATGTGTACCAGTAGTACTTTAGCTATTACATTTACTTTATTTGTATTACAGATATTTAGAAATATTATAACTTGAATAATGGATGAAGAAGATATATTACGTGATCTTTTATGCAGTGATAGCGAGGAAGATGATTTTTCTTCAGGAAGTGGTGATTTATTTATTTTTATAAAAAAAGATAAAAATAACTAAAACTAATGCTAGTGAAATAGAAGTTATTATGTATGTTCATCATGTGCTTCAATTCACTTCCTTCTATAAGAGATTATTGGTCACTACATAAATCATTAGGTAACGATTCAATCAAAGATGCAATTCCACGTGATCGATTTATGTTTTTAACTTCTAAGATGTACTTTGCTTCACCAGAAAAACCTAGAGATTGTAACAAAACATACTACCAAAATGTATTAGTAGAATGTTTGAAAAAAACGTTTCAGAAGTGCAGGGAAGACAGTAGCTATCAGAGTATTGACAAATCTATGACTAAATTTAAAGGGAGAAGCAAGCTCAAACAGTATCAAAAGCCGGTTAAGCGGGGAATAAAAATGTGGCTGCGAAGTGATGCTCGTACCGGTTACACATATGACTTCAACATATATTCTGGAAAAGAAATAGAGACAAATTTAGGTACACTTGGAGAGAGAGTTGTTAATAAATTAGCAAACTCAATTGTAGCAGATGATGTTACATTGTGTTTTGATCGTTTTTGCTCTTCTGCCAAATTACTAAATACCATTTCATATCCAGCTCTTGGAACTATTATGGGTAACAGAAAAGATATGCCTAAATTCGATACCAATAAAATGCAAAGGGGTGAGTGTAAGTTCCAGTGTACGTTTGACGGATTACTATGTGTAAAATGGCAAGATACAAAGGAAGTATTGGAAATTTGTAACTGTCACGAACCGAAGATGACCACAGTAACTAAAACTCTAAAAACAGGGGAAAAAATTTTAGTGCCATGTCCAGAGCAAATAAAATTTTATTGCGAAATTATAGTGGCGTCGATTTGGCAGATCAGATGAGTGGACTTTATGAATACGACCGCAAATCTAACAAGTAGTAGAAGAAGGTCTTTTACCGCTTGATAATGATGGCAGCAGTAAACGCATGGATCATTGTTAATAAGCTTCATCGTAAAGGTATCAAGTCGTTTTTGGTAGATTTAGCTAAGGCTTTGATTGAAGAAGATTCCAAATCTACAGCCTACCGAAGATCATCAACACCAGGTCCCGTACCTCGAAAATCAACCACGGGGAGCCAGCACTTACCACCCAAGTAACATTTGCCAAGAGTAATACTCTAGAAAATTTGGAAAAGATTTCATAAGGCTCTCATAACATACTTGGAAGCTCTCATAACATATTCTTATTACAAGAGTTAAATTAACTCTTAAAGTGTTCTTGTTATGGGATATCAACACTTCTAGTGCTAAAAATTCTTTTACTCTCATAGTAAAACTATTTTCATATATCTCCATTAAAAGTAAGAAAATTTTTATTCTCATTAAGTCTTTTTAATGAGATTTTAACTCTTATAGAATTGTGCTCTTATAAGAATTCCTTTTTGAGAGTCTAACTTAAATAACACATAATAATAACATTGTTGTTAGAGTGTAAGGACAAAAATAAATTTAATTTGACAAAATGAATAAATTTAATTGGAGAAAGTTCAAGAGATCTGGTATTTTTCGTAAAAAAGTGCAGAAAATATACAATGAATTGAAAGCGCCCATACATGTGAAATTCTTTAATACACGACTGTTAAAACAGAGAGCTTAAATGTTATAAGTAACTAAATAAAAAAAAATCAGAGATCAATACTCTTGTAACAAGATCAATATTCTCATAATAAGAGTAAAAAGACTGATTTATATTTGTAACAAGATCAATGTTCTCATAATAAGAGTAAAAACATTAATTTATTTTATGAAATATGAATTAAATTTCAAATTAATCTCATTAGAAGATCAATACTCTTGTAACAAGATCAATATTCTCATAAGAGTAAAAAGACTGATTTATACTTGTAAGAAGAGCAATATTCTCTTAAGAGTAAAAAGACTGATTTCATAAAACATGCATTTTTTTTGTTTATATGTAAAACTACAAAGAAAGAGTTGTCTTTGCCAACTCTAATCATCAACTTTACTGCAAAACATGAAATTATATGAATTTTGCTTTTTTTTTGTAGATAACGATTTCGAGTTACGATTTCATATGATTTAAATTATGCGTAGTTTATTTAAGATAAGCAAAAAAGAAATCAAAGATGTTTTTTAAGTAAATGGCTTCATAAATAATATGTATAAGTGTAATATTTTGCATGCTTTGTATATTTGGATATTGATAGATATAATCATTATGAATATAATAATTATTATCTATCATGATGATCATTATAAGAATATGATCATATGAAGTTAATTTTGCTTAAGTTTAATATATTCGTGAATTAAAAATGAATTATAGGAGATAGAATTGAAAAATTAGAGCTACAGTTTTGAAATTCACACAAAACATTTTTGGTTAAGACCAGACCAATGCTTCGGGGAGCTGCCACACAACTTATTTAAACCAATATGAATTTCTTCAAAAGTAATTATACCAGGAAGATGAAAATTATACACGGTTAGTTTTATAATGAATCAAGAACTTATATGAAGTTTCAAAATGTTACGACTTCATTTTCGGGTGGCTGCCATATAACTTCTTTGCACCAATATGAATTTCTTGGAAACTGATTATACTACGAGGATGAAAATGAATCTAATGAAGCTTCGAGGTTAAAATCAAAACTGGGCAGATAAAGTAATAGGGTAAGTTAGTTGGCAAAGTTGGACATAACTCGGACCAACTTTTAGGGTGGGCTATTTTTTTTTAATGGGATACTTCATACATTTATAAAATAAGTATTTTTAATAAAAATTATTTAAAGTGTTGAAATTTAGAGAAGAAATTTCATATTAGTTTATTTAATTTCTTGCAAATATATGTAGGCTATAAGACACTGTTAGGTAATGTCAGTAAAAAATATTTTTAATGATATTTTTATTTCAATTAACTTTTTAAAAGATAATTAATTATATTATATAGATATGGTGTTATCTAAATTCTAAAGTGACATCCAGACTTTTAAATACATATAGCCGGTTAGAAGATGCAAAAACTCTGCGTGTTTTTAAATTTATTAGAATTTATACAAAAATCAAATTTTAATATAATGCATAATAGACTACCTGTACTATTTCTAAATTATACTTCTAAAGTTATTTAATGCTTAAAAACACGAAATATGTATATTACATTAGTTTTAATTTCGTTTAAAAAAGGATTATCTTTTAATTTTTATACCATAGGATGAATTAAAAATAATTTTTAGATTTTTGAATTTTATTCAAAACTTAAAAACTTATTCATAATTTTGATGAAAACGGTAATAATAATTATTCAAAATACAAAATTATAAATTTTGTGAACCTGGTTAAATATATTTTATACACTAATAAGTTTTTAAAATTATAATAATATTTATATTAAATATTAATAACCTAGTCAGCTAATGCTATTAATAATAATAACAACAATAATGTTACATATTTATAATATTATTAAATTATGTTCAGAATTTTAATAAACGGACAAATCATAAATGTGAAAAATTTTGTACTTTATTTGATATTGTTAACAATTTTTTTCAGTCAACTATTGTCATATGAACAGTTTACCCTTATAAGAAAATCAATTACTAATCTTATCAAATAGCGGCCATATTATTAAGACATTCTTTATTGTTCTCAATCTCAACCCTTATATCACTAAGTAATTTTTTTGAATTAAAAAATATGAAAAAATATTTCTTGTAAAAATTATTAAATTTAAATAATTTACAACATAAAATATATATAGCTTCAATTCAATTTAAGAAATAATTATGTAAATAATAATTATGAAATAATATTGTATTTTATATTCAGTTTTACAGAAATTTACTCGAATTTTCACATAAACATTGGTAGAAATAGAATAATAAGCCCTAAAAGGGTTAAAAAATTATTATTAAAATTTTTTAAATTTTAAATATTTTTGGCGCGCGTTGTTTTTTTTCGAGGTAAAATGCCTACTTTTATTAACAAAATTTCAATGCCCGTAGTATTTTTTCTTATATTATTGACGAAAAAGTTATTTTAGTTTTCTATAATTATATGTTCATATTAAATCTAATATACTTCTTTATGATATCACACACATACATATAATTAAAAAGTTACTTTATTTAATCGCCACCAAAAATAATCCTAAAAAGCAATACGGATACATTTATATTATAATATATTGATTTCTCTTTCTACCAATACTCATAAGGTGAATCCAGCACTCATAACAAGAATAAACTACTTATTATAACACTCTAATGAGTATTGTATGAATGTATTTTAATACTCTCATAGTAGTGTTCTTATGAGCGTTTTATACTTATAGAACTCTTACAATGAAAGCTAAATTCTTGTTATGAGTGTTAATTAACTCATAACTGCGCCCTTTAACTCTTATAATGATCTCATAAGACTCTAGAAGAATTCTTCAAGAGTATACTATGAGAGCAATACTCTCAGAATTATCTCTTAAAGAATTCTTTTACAGTCTTATGAGATATATTTTGTTACTTGGGCAATTGAAGGGAATACAAGACGCCGTTGCGTAAAGTGTAGTATTAAAAAAAAACAGACACGCACAAAAACAATTTGCAAAAAATGTGAAGTTCCATTGTGCAAAACGTGCTTCGCACCGTACCATTCTTAGATTTTATAATGTGTAAATATTTTTTTTAAGTTTTTATTTAGTTATTTGATGTTTTTTATTTTAAATTTGAGTTTGATTTTATTTTACATTACAGCGAAAAGGAAATTTTAATATATAAAACAAAAATTCAAATATTTCATTCAATATTTTTTAAGACGCTTGGTACATATTAGTACCACCTAACATTCCGGCTGGTACAATGTTGTACCAGCTCCCCCTGGGTGAACGCGCCTTTGCCTTCACATTTTGCCGACGTAAAAACTTTTAAAATTATATACTAAATATACTCCGCACTTTAATTGGATTAAAACTTGCGTATTCGAAAGTCGGTTCGAAAGGGTTAAAGATGATAATATTGTGAGAAAGAATATCAAATGCTTTAAGAAAGTCGGTGAAAATTACATCAGTTTGAAAGCCATCCTCCATATTTTAGCCATCCTTCATATAAGACAAATTGATGTTGCTTCAAAAAAATTTGTAACGGTAGACTTATTTTTCAAAAAGCCATGTTGATATGGCGTTAAGAAGGTTATGCAGTGATCTTAAATATAATCAAAAACGATTAATTCAAAAAGTTTTGGAATCGAGGATAATTTTGCTCTCGGCCGATAATTGGTAATGTCATTTTTATGATCTTCCTTATGAATTAGTCTAATAAGAGCGCTTTTCCAAATAGATTGGAAAACCCCTGTTGCTAGTGAGCAATTAAATATGGTGGAAAGTGCGCCAGCTAAAGAGGCAGCGCAGTTTTTGATCAGCAGTAATTATCATCAATTTTATTTAGGTAATTAAATATCATGTTAGAGTCTACATAAATATTAGTAAGTGTAGTTTTCGCAAAAATACAGAAATAATTTTGGAGTCATTGTTAACAGAATTTTTATAATTAAAAAAGCCTGGATATTGATCACTTCTTTTTTAGAGTTTACAAATTTCCAAAACTACTTTGGATCGCTTTAATATTCGATGACATGTTACGAACATAATTTGAATAAAGATTATCAGCCAATAATTTAAATTCATTAAACAGAGTCACAAAAAAGTTATAATCATAACATAAACCAGGGCCCGGGTTCGAATTCTAATGAAAGTGAAAAAAATTTTCTGGTTTTTGACTCGACTCAGCAACCATTCGCCATTGGGTTCAAATTAATGGCATAATCAATAATTTATAATTATACATCTTTGATAAAAAACACATTAATATAACTATATAAAACGAGGAAGAGTGTAGTAGAGTAGACTGTGTCAACTCTGGGTTACCCGTATGACCGTATCATATACTTTATATCATCCGGTTAATTACTTTTGTCAAAATTTCAAACATACAGCTTTATTAAGTGTAGTGGAATACTCGTATAAAAGAAGGAGTTGTATGGCAGCTACTCGAACCCTCTGCAGTAGACAAACCAAATTTTCCTGTAACTTTGGCCATTACACTAAACTATTTTTGGCAAAATTTCAGACACCCAGCTTCATTAGGTGTAGTGAAATGCTTATATAAAATAAGAAGTTGTATGGCAGCTACTCGAACCCTCTACAGTAGACCAACCAAATTTTGCAGAAACTTTGGCCATTACACTAAACTATTTTTAGCAAAATTTCAGACACTCAGCTTAATTAGGTATAGAGTAATGCTCATATAAAATTGGAAGTTTTATGGCAGCTACTCGAACCCACTCCACTAGACCAACCAAATTTTGCAAAAACTTTGGCCATAAAACTAAACTACTTTTGGCAAAATTTCAGATACACAGCTGTAAAAGGTACAGAATAATACTCATATAAAATAAGGAGTTGTATGGCAGCTACCCGAACCCATAAACCAAAATGGCTGGATTTAAATAGCGATGACGGCTATTGCAAAAAAACGAATTTCCGAAAATTTCAAGACCCTAGCTCCTTTAGTTTTTGAGTTATCGTGCGGACTGACGGACAGACGGACGGACAGACGGACGGACGGACATACATAGCTAAATCGATTTATTTTTCGATTCTGATCCGATCCATACACTTGAGTCTATATCTACCCCCCCTCCTTCTCTGCGTCACAAACGTAATGGCAAATTTATTATACCCTTTGACTATATAGTCATACGGGTATAATGACTGTATAGTCATACGGGTATAAAAATAATTTAATTGAATAACCTAAATATTAGTTATAGAATACTATAAAACTAAAACATAAAATGTTACAATATAAACGAAAAAATAGAATTTTTAATATTGAAAATCTTAGACGTTTCTACATGTTATAAGACCTAGTACTAGCTCATGTTTAAATTGTATGTGGAATTCAATAAGACCAATTCTAATAACACGAATATTAATTCTAAGTTAGTATTTATAAATAATATAATTTGACCCCCTGTTCCAACATGTACCTATGGTATAGGCAGGCGTATTAGCCTAACAGTTGAATAGTTAGCACTTTAAAAATAAAAAAATAAACTTTTAAGAAATTTACGCCAAGTTTTATTTTTTTTATTTTTCAATGTTTTAAGATTTTTATTAAACCAGGGTGAACTAGATGCAGTCGTAGTATCAACTACAACAGGAACAAATTGAGAAAAAGAAGATCGAATAATTTCATAGAAGTTATTAACGGAATCATTTAAATTAGAAGAAGGAATAAATGAAAAATTGGGTTCAAAAAGTTATTAATATCATCAAAATTGGCTTTTACAAAATTAAAATGATGTAGTATAGTAGATCCAGCTTTCGCAGGAGAAAAGGAACGAAATGAAAAACAAATAGGAAGGTGATAAGAATTGATTTTGATTAATTCAATAGAACAATCAAGAATAATCAAAACGTTCCAGTTCTTAGTGAAAATAAGTTCCAATTGATTACCTCTATAATTGAATATCTATGATATTTGTTGAAAGTTAAAGGAGTGTAAAGAAACAATTACTAAGCACTCGATATTACTACTCAACTGATTTGGTACGTAGTAAGGGTCTTCCTCATGAGTAATCCAACTGATATTAAATAAATTAAAAAGTCACATAGGATGATATCATAATTTTCGTTGATTTTGCTAATATATGACTCAATTACTGATAAATATTTAGAATAAAGTTCAAAATTAGAAGCTGGAGGAATATAACAGTAAAAGATGAAGAAAAAAGTTCTAAATTGTTAATTGCAGAAGTAAACCAAGTTTCGGTTAAAATGAAGATATAAAAGTCTAAAAACGTAGAATTAGACAGAACCGTTTTCGTTTGGTACGTAAACCTCTTACGTTTTGGAAATAGATAGACAATTTAGATATTAGAAGTGTTGGAAGGATTAACTAAATTAAATAGAGATAAATTAATGTTTTAACTAGATTTTCTCTCACTTGGGAGCGGACGAAAGTACCATTCATGATTTTTCCTTACCCTTTGCTTATCTTTGAGAAGTTAGAAAACTCATCTATTTGTATTAAAGGAGCTCCACACTCCTTTGATTGTTAATATTATCAAAGATATTAAATATCTTTGAAGATTATTAATTCTATTTGAAGAAATATGAGAAGTATATGACTTAAGATCATTCAAGGGATTTTCCGCATAAATTCCAAATGTGTCATGATATCTTATAAAAACATAACGCAGCTCATTAACATCAGTGGGCAATCCTTTTTGTGGAATAGCAATTTTCAGTAATTTATTAGTTTTTCCACATATACATACACAATTAGACTTATTATGAAGATAGGCTAGATAAAGTCTAACATTTTCAAAAAGACGGTCTATCGCCGGTGGTAATGTTGATATTGAATTAGAAAAACATGAAGAATTTGAAGCTTTTAATACTTGAGATTTTTTTGGTAATTATGGTTTTACATGAGGATTTAATGTTTAATCTTGAACAAAATTTTGGTACTTTGTCAAAGTGGAAGAAAGAGCTTTTTAAATTTAGAAATTTTAGTTTTAAGAAAAGAATCATTAACATGACTTAAGGAGTATTTTTTTATTTTGAATTAATTAACTTAGATTTAATTTATTTTTATTATTAGGGGTTATATATATATTATATTATAGAAGTGTTGGAAGGATTAACTAAATTAAATAGAGATAAATTAATGTTTTAACTAAATTTTCTCTCACTTGGGAGCGGACGAAAGTACCATTCATGATTTTTCCTTACCCTTTGCTTATCTTTGAGAAGTTAGAAAACTCATCTATTTGTATTAAAGGAGCTCCACACTCCTTTGATTGTTAATATTATCAAAGATATTAAATATCTTTGAAGTTTAATTCTATTTGAAGATATATGAGAAGTATATGACTTAAGATCATTCAAGGGATTTTCCGCATAAATTCCAAATGTGTCATGATATCTTATAAAAACATAACGCAGCTCATTAACATCAGTGGACAATCCTTTTTGTGGAATAGCAATTTTCAGTAATTTATTAGTTTTTCCACATATACATACATAATTAGACTTATTATGAAGATAGGCTAGATAAAGTCTAACATTTTCAAATGACCATGTCTATCGCCGGTGGTAATGTTGATATTGAATTAGAAAAACATGAAGAATTTGAAGCTTTTAATACTTGAGATTTTTTTGGTAATTATGGTTTTACATGAGGATTTAATGTTTAATCTTGAACAAAGTTTTGGTACTTTGTCAAAGTGGAAGAAAGAGCTTTTTAAATTTAGAAATTTTAGTTTTAAGAAAAGAATCATTAACATGATTATTTAAGGAGTATTTTTTTATTTTGAATTAATTAACTTAGATTTAATTTATTTTTATTATTAGGGGTTATATGATTCGTATTCTGTAAAGAATTCTTACTATTATTATTACTAGAGTTCGATTGATTAATTTTATCATAAGAAGTAGAAATTGTTATTGGAAGGTCAAGAAGGCTATTAATGTTATTTAATTTAGAGTTTGTGTTAGCAGTATAATTCAGTGTATAAGTATCACTAGGAGAAACTATATGTACATCGAGAAGATTTATTTAATCATTGTTTAATTTGACTGTATTAGAATTTTTATTATAATTAGGAGGCTCGATTATTAGTGAGTTAGTTAAATGTCCAAAATTGTTATTAGTGTTATTAGTATTATTAGAATGTAGGTTAGGTGTTAATTTTACGAATCCATTAATCTCAACTTTATTTGTTGTTTAATATTTTTAAATAGATAAAATAATTAGAAAATGTTTTTAGTATTATAAAAAAAAATTTGGTTAGTTATGTCTTACGATTAAACTAATAAAAGCTTTTATGATTTTAAAATGACTTATGGACTTTCCATTAAATTTGAACCAAACAGATGTAGGGTCCTTGGCCCTTAGAACAATTTAAATGTCCAGAAACCGTACCCATGGGCCGATTTCGCCCATATGCAACTCCCACCGTACTTTAAGTCCTAATAACCTACATTTGAGTTATCGTGCCTACGGACGGACGCACAGTCATGGCGAAATTGACTCAGGACGTCACGCTGATCACAAATATATATACTTTTCCATATCTAGCTCGCTTCCTTTAGGTGGTTACAAACACTATACCAAAGTTAATATACCCTTTTCCTATTTCATAGGTGTGGGGTATAATAAAATTCAAAATCAAAATTAAAATCAAAATCAAATTCGAAACCAAACTCAAAATCAAAATCAAAAACAATTCAAAATCAATATCAAAAAGAAATTTAAAATCAAATTCAAAATGGAAATCTAAAGTCAAAAACAAAATTTAAAACAAAAATTAAATCTTAATTCAAAACTAAGTCCTATATCAAGCGAAATTACAAATTTGAAATTTAATCAAAATTTAAAAGGAACGATAATGTTGAATCAATCAACAAATTACACCTTTTCTAGTATTCTGTCGCTTGAAATACAGGGTGCGGGAAATAAACTTACTAATTTGTTGATTGATTCTGGTGCAAATATAAGAATTATTAAAGTAAATGCTTAGCATGACAATACATACATAGATTGCATATCTATTGAATTGAAAGGTATCTCACCTGAACCTGTTAATACAATTGCAAAAACTACATTATTTATTAAGGTTCCTGGTCATAAACTGAAAATTGGACAAGATGATATAATTGGTGAAGGCTTTTTGAATAAAACTGAAGCAATTATCAACTATAGTAATGATTAAGCAATTTTTAATTTTCATAATTTAACAGTTCCAATCAAATTCCAAGCAGAAAGTAATGTTCTTATAATAGCACCACGTTGAGAAAATTAATTAAATACTGTCCCGTAACAATTCAGGAAGTTAAATCCTAAAAATTTAAATGGAAATGGGATATCTATAACTAATATTATCATATTTACTTAAAACAATTGATTATATAATAATATATTTATTATGGAAGTTTTTTCTTCCGAAGAGATGAGACAGATCTAACTGTTCATTTCAGTTTTTTAAACGATTTTCTGTTAAATTTGTAATTTCAGCTTGCGCTTACGTATAGACATTAACACTTTTTATAGAAGACAAGTTTATTTTTAATTCTTCATTGCATAATTCATGTGGCTCTCCATTTACGTTTATAATACTAAGATACTTCTAATCATTTCTGATTTTATGATAATATTAGTTATAGATATCCCATTTTCATTTAAATTTTTAGGATTTAACTTCCTGAATTGTTACGGGACAGTATTTAATTAATTTTCTCAACGTGGTGCTATTATAAGAACATTACTTTCTGCTTGGAATTTGATTGGAACTGTTAAATTATGAAAATTAAAAATTGCTTAATCATTACCATAGTTGATAATTGCTTCAGTTTTATTCAAAAAGCCTTCACCAATTATATCATCTTGTCCAATTTTCAGTTTATGACCAGGAACCTTAATAAATAATGTAGTTTTTGCAATTGTATTAACAGGTTCAGGTGAGATACCTTTCAATTCAAATGATAAAATAAGTTGACCTTTAAAATTTTAAATGATAAAATTAAGCATGAAATAAACATACAATTGTAAACCCCCCGTTAACGTTAAACCTTATAGACTATCTGGAATTCATAAACCCGAAATAAAAAGGTAAGACGAAATTTTAACGGAAGGAATAGTGTAAAACTGTAAAAGTTCTTGTGACAATCCATTATTTGTTGTTCCTAAAAAACCAGATGCTAACGGAAATAAAAAATGGCGTGTCGTGGTTGACTATCGAAAATTAAATGAAATAACCATAAGCGATTCATCTTCCCTGCCAAATATAAATGCGCCTCCCACTTCTCATAGGCTTATGAATATAGTTCTCACCGGCCTCCATGGCATCCATTGTTTCGTGTACCTAGATGATACAGTTACCTATGGTAAAAATCTCGTTGACCATAATCAGAAATTAATTTAAGTTTTGGGAGAATTAAAGCAATGTAATCTGAAATCAAATCTTTTATACCAAAGCTCTCAGCTATAGCACAACTTAAATTTGGCACATGGGTGCTCTTTACTGTTTCCAGCGCGTTCCCCTAATTTTGGATCAATCAGAGTGGTGGTTCAGTACCCCTCCTAAACCCAACAAGGTTTAAAATCTTATCATCGAAATTAATAAAAATAGTAACTAAAAATTAAAATAGAACGTTCCAGTTGTGTAAAAGGGTTAACCAGTATTGAAAATATGACGGGGACGACATATGGCCGAAATCGTACCACGGTTTCGGATTCTGGAACCTTTGAAATATTCAAGGGCTAACGAATATCTTAAAAGCAGTATAACTCAAAAAATATTGCCGCTATTTTGATGAAATTTTAACTCTAGGTTACTAGTAATTAAAGTACCATAGGAATTGGTTCTGGTCGGATCTGGTCGGTTCTGGTTCTGGATTGGATCTGAGGCCAGACGAGTATAATTTCGAAGGCAAAGAATATATTTCCTATTTCCTATGTGTCCCCGAAATTTAGACTTAATTGTAGTAGTCAGGTGGCTGCTAACAAGTCCCAAAATTATAAAGCTTATCCTCGAAATTCATGAAGATAGAAATTTTAAATTTAATACACGAGGGTTCTTTCCTATTTCCATTTTTATTTAACACTTTTATATTTTCAAAAGGCTTAGAATTTTACCATATAACATATTTTGTACAATATTTTATAAATTAAAACCCATAGGTGATATACAATTGAGACATTGTGTACAACACTGAAGCTATTTTAGTATAGGTACTTGCTACATTTATGTAAAATTTATTGTTATGTTTAAACGAATTATATGAAAAGTTCTTAATTTGTAATTTAATAATAAAAAAAAAAAAAAGTTTAAATTATTAAAATTTAATAATTTAAATTTTTTCACTTTTGTAATTGTTTCAAACAAATATATTTTCATTTATTTCAAGTTTTTTTTTGTTTTTTAATATTTTTAAATAGATAAATTAGTAAGAATTTGTAATATTTTTGAAAAGATAAAGTACCTACTTAGAAGTGTTTTTAGTATTATAAAGTTAATTTGGTTAGCTATGTCTTACGATCAAACTAATAACAGCTTTTATGGTTTTAAAATGACTTATGGACTTCCCATTAATTTTGAACCAAATAGGTGTAAGGTATTTTTAAGTCGCTTACGACTGACTGTTTCTTTAATTGTTACATATGTTCGTTAGCCTTTAGAACAATTTAAAGGGCCAGAATCCGAACCCATGGGCCGATGTCGCCCATATGCAGTCCGCGCTGTATTTTCAATACTAGATAATGCTTGTACACAATTGGAAAATTCTATTTTAATTTTAAGTTACTATTTTTAGTAATTTCAATTATAAGCTTTCAAACCTTGGGAGGTCTAAGAGGGATATTGAACCACCTCTCCAATTGATCCCGAATTAGGGGGTCACGCAAATAGTAAAGAACATCCTTGTGCCAAGTTTGAAACCTCTACATTTGTTTCAAGTTACTATCTTTATTCATTTAAATGATATGCTTTAAGGTTTTCGGAAATGTATGGCTGGCCCCCGACCCACTACTGAAATGAGGCCCAAATTCAAGGACACTAAGGAAATAGGAATGGACACCTTGATACCAAATTTGGAGGTTCTACATTCAATGGTTTCGGAATTATGCTCGTATGGCCTAAATTCGATCAAAAAGTTCTTGGTTCCGAACCCATGATCCAATCTCGACCGTACGCAATCCCCGCCGTAGTTTCATTACTAGTAACCTACTGCACAAGCTTGATGAAGATAGCGTCAATAGTTGTTGAATTATCGGTTTTTTTCTATATAAGTTCGTTACCCCTTGGACCGATTAAATGGTCCAGAATCCGAACCCATGGACCGATTTTGCCCATTTGCAATCCCCGCCGTACTTTCAGTCCTAGTAAGCTACAGTTAAAATTACATCAAAATAGCTCCATTATTTTTTGAGCTATAGTGCCTACGGACGGACGAAGGGACATGGCTATAGCGACTCAGGAGGTCACTCTGATCATATATATATACTTTTCCATATCTAGCTCGCTTCCTTTAGATGGTTTCAAACACCATACCAAAGTTAATATACCCTTTTCTTATTGCGAACTAGGATCGTTTTTTTGCAATAGCTGTCATCGCTATTTAAATCCAGTCATTTTGGTCCATGGGTTCGGGTAGCTGCCATAGAACTTCTTTTTTTATATGAGTATTGCTCTGTACCTATTACAGCTGCGTGTCTGAAATTTTGCCAAGAGTAATTTACTGGATGATATAATGTATATGTTGCGGTCAAACGGGTATCCCAAAGTTGACACAGTGTACTCTACTACACTCTTCCTCTTTTTAAATAAAACCGGATATATTTATATCACAAAACTAATCATTTGTTTTTTTTTCAATTATATTAAATTATAAAAACCAGCATTTTTAATGCAGGAACTTAATAATTTAAAATAAACTTAATTATTATCATATAAGAATCCAGCAGACATTAATTTGCAGGTAATTATATGTTAATATAATAGTATAACTTATGCATATGTCAATGGTTTGCCGTACCTTTTAAAAACGTAAAAGTAGGCAGGGTGACATACGATGTCCTTTTCGCCGTTAAGATATTTAAAAGAACTTTCTGCATCAGATATTTGGTGGATAATTTACAGAATACAACAATCATATTAAAATGTAGGGTATTTCTAAATCGGTTGCACCGACTGACTATTTCTTTACTTATTTTTTTATATTTATCTCTATATTATATTTCAAATACATATCTGTTGCTGTTCTATCAATACAATTGATGATCGAATTACATTGTATCAAAATGAATTGTGATTTGAAAAATATTGACAGCCCGTTATTAGTGTTACACAATGAAAACATATTACAGAATTAATTTTTAATTTTATAAAACGTCAAAATTAGGAAAAACAGAAAAAAAGGAAAAAGAAAAAATAAAAGTTACACAATTGTACTTGTAATGCCACAAAAATTTTTAAAAATTTGAATTATTAAATATATTATGCTTTGTTTAGCTTTTTGTCACAAAATTTAATAATTCAAATTTTTTCACTTTTGTAATTGAATTGGAATAAATATATTTTCATTTGTTTCAAGTTTTTTGTTTTTTGATATTTTTAAAAAGATAAATTAGTAAGAATTTGTAATATTTTTTAACAGATAGTGTAATTAGAAAATGTTTTTAGTATTATAAAGTTAATTTGGTTAGCTATGTCTTATGATCAAATTAATAACAGCTTTTATGGTGTTAAAATGACTTATGGATATCTCATTAAATTTGAACCAAAAACAAAACCTAAATTGGCTAAGACGATATCCCTAAAACTCATTGATATATCACGAACTGTAATACTTTGTTTTAGAGATGAGTACTGCTCATTCAAACTATCTACCAAATTCTTAAATTCTTCTTGATTGAAATTTGTTTGTGCAGATAGCGGCTCAAGAATTTACTTTAGTGATAATATTTCAATTTTTAACTCCATTAATTGTACGTTTAAGTATTTTTTTATATCACCGGGAAAAATGCTAAATTTATTCCCTATGATTCAAATTTTTCCCTTTTCCTGGAAATTAGCAGCATTATTCTTAATAACGGTGGTTAGTTTTGCTACCGTTCCTTGATGATCATTTTTAATTTCGTTGATTACATCAAAGATTTTGCTATAAAATTGTTGAAAATTGTTATTTTGTATATTGTTTGATACCCGCACTTGAGTACCGCAAACAAAATATTTTACAAGAAATGTGCTATACCAATTTCTGGGTGCATTTATACATGTGCCATGAAATTTTAAATGACAAGCACCTTTACAGATAACAGTTTCAGTTTTTGCGTCATTGATTAAACAAATTTTAGCATTGCATTTGAATTCCATTATTTGGTTGTATTGTATATTGTATTTTTTTATTGAATTTTATAAAATTAATCAGGGCTGGTCAATAAATTAATTATCAGAACATTTTGTAAATTTTTTTCTTTGTAAATATAAAGTCTTAAGTATGAGAATTGTGAAATTTATTTTTATTTTTTAAATTAAAATAAATTCAAAAATTGCAACCGTTACCAAAAATTGAAATTAATATAAAATAATATATTTTTGTTATTAGTATTAAAAAAACTTTTTTTAATTAAGTAAAATAAAACACGTTATTGAACTTTGAAGACTGATTTCGAACGTAGATGCTTTTGGATCATAAAAAGTAGTTCAATTGTGTTTGAGTAAGAACCACCCCAATTTGCAATACCATGTGTAGTTTTGATTGAGAAAGATCATAGTAAATTTTTAACAACAGGTTACGGTTGCAATATGGTTTCAAGAGATATATTTTTCTTGTAACTAAATATATATACTCTTTTATTGTTTTTCTGCGTTCTTTCCAATTAAAGTGTCTATCAATAATAACATCTAGGTACTTATATTCATTTACAAATTCAATTTAAAGCTATCCGTGCAAGAAGTATTTCTATCATAATTACTTCTTCCAAAAATATGATTAACTATATTATGTTTTCTACAATCGTATGCATGAAATATAAGTTCATTATTTGAAAATTCCTGTGCTAATGATCTGAATGATGCTATTTTAGTTTTTTTAGAAATTATCCGGTGATTTCTTTTCTTATGTAAAGGAATTACCTCTGCTGGTTTTAACGAAAAAGGAAATAATTCTGTTTCAAGATTCTTATTAAATTTAAATGTTAAAGCATCAACAATATAAAATGAGAAATTTTTCAAAATACTATTTTTTATTCTATCGCAAGTGCTGTAATTTTGATTACCTAAAGATACAATATTTTGGATAAGTTCACTCGAAGTAATGTTATGGAACACAAAACTATTATATTAAAAGTCATCCATATTTAGATTTTACGAGACATCAAAGTTACAATTTGAACTCTTATTTAGTTTATTTATATGGTTCCCCTAAAAAAATCCCAACTCATAAAAGAAGGAGTTGTATGGCAGCTACTCGAACCCTCTACAGAAGACTAACCAAATTTTGCAGAAACTTTGGCCCTTACACTAAACTAATTTTAGCAAAATTTCAGACACCCAGCTTCATTAGGTGGAGAGTAATACTCACATAAAATAAGAAGTTGTATGGAAACTACTCGAACCCACTGCAGTAGACCAACCAAATTTTGCAGAAACTTTGGCCATAAAACTAAACTACTTTTGGCAAAATTTCAGACACGCAGCTGTAATGCGTTCAGAGTAATACACATATAAAAAAAGAAGTTGTATGGCAGTTACCCGAACCCAAGGACCAAAATGGCTGGATTTAAATAGCGATGACGGCTATTGCAAAAAAACGGATTCGCAAAATTTCAAGATCCTAGCTCCTTTAGTTTTTGAGTTATCGTGCGGACGGACGGACAAACGGACAGTCGGACGGACGGACATACATAGCTAAACTGATTTATTTTTCGATTCTGATCCGGCCCATACACTTGAGTCTATATCTACCACCCTCCTTTTCTGCGACCAAACGTAATAGCAAATTTATTATTATTTTTTTTTTTTTCTTCCTTTACATTTATTTCAAAACACGAATAATAATTAGAGAATTACAATTACAAGTAAAAATAAAATTACAGATACAACTATAAAATCTACAATACACGTATTTTCAATAAATGTCACTCCTGTCGGAGCATAGGGCGGAAACAAACTCCTTCCATCTATCTCGATCTTGCGCTATTGGCCTGACTTCTGCCCAACTCTGCTGCCGGGACTCTGCTAAGACCGTTCTGACCCAGGTGTTGCGTGGTCTTCCGCGTCCTCGTTTTCCCTGAGGATTCCATTGAAATGCTTGCTTGCCAATATCATCGTCCGGCTTCCGCAGGGTGTGGCCTATCCACCGCCATTTTCTACATAGGATTTCTGTTGCTATTGGTTTGCTGGCAGCAAGTTTTAGAAGATCCTGGTTTGAAATTGTATTAGACCAAAATATCCTGCATATTCTCCTCAGACACCTGTTAACAAAAGTCTGTAGTTTTCTGGATATGTTATCTGTGACTTTCCAGGTTTCGCAAGCGTATAGTAGAACTGGTTTAACGCTCGAGTTGAAAATTTTTAGTTTGGTTTTTCTACTAATGTTTCTACAGCGCCAAACGTTACTGAGTTTATGATAAGCATGCCTGGCCTTATTTATCCGGGACGATATGTCCTCCTCCGCGCCACCGCTTTTTGTTATCATGCTTCCTAAGTAGCAAAATTCATCAACCTCGTCGATTACTACAGATTTGTTGTTAATATCAATTGTCAGTGGTGTCTGGATACGTGTTTCTAGTCGCATTAGCTTCGTTTTGCTAAAGTTTATTTTTAACCCAACATTTTTGGTAAAATTCCAAATTTTGTTGGAGTTCAAATACATTTCCTAGAACCGCCATAAAAGGGGTAAGAGATTCATCATAAGTTTGCTAAGCAAAAATTTGGGAACCTTCCCCATCGAAGGGCTACTAGGTCTTCAAAATTAAAACTTTTATGTTCTTATAAAACAGTAACTTATTCACCAGTGTAAGTTTTTCCAAAATTAAACGTTAACATTTCTGTTAGGAGAATTATTAAATTTTGTGATAAAAAGCTAATCCAAGCATAATATATTTAATAATTCAAATTTTTTAAAATTGCAATTATTTTAAATTGTTAGGTTATGTACCTATTAGAAAATCTTATAAATGCCAAATATGCAATAAATGTATTTCTAAAATACAATTACAAATTTAGAACTTTTCATATAATCCATTTAAATATAAAAATAAATTTTACATAAATGCAGCAAGTACCTTTGAATATAGCTTAAGTATCGTACACAATGTCTTCATTATATATCACCTATGGTAATAATTCAATAAAATATATGATATAATAAAAATTAAAAAAAAAACGAATTTAATCCTTTATTAAAAAAGTATTTGTTTTTTAATTTATAAAATATTATACAAAATATGTTTTACGTTAAAATTCGTAGACTTTTAAAAATATAAAAGTGTTAAATAAAAACGGAAATAGGAAAGAACATTCGTGTATCAAATTTAAAGTTTCTATCTTTATGAATTTCGAAGATAAGCTTTCAAATTTTGGGATTTCTTTGGAGGCACTTCAACCACCACTACAATTAAGTCTAAATTTCGGGGACACATAGGAAATATATTCTTTGGCTTCGAAATTATACTCGTTTGGCCTCAAATCGATCAAAAGCCTCTAGACCCAAACTCATTGTCCGAACTCGACTAGAACCAGTGCCCATGGTACTTTCTTACTAGTAACCAAGAGTTTAAATTTCATCAATAAAGCGCCATTATTTGTTGAGTTATGCTGTTTTTATGCCCTACACGAATAGGTAAAGGGGTATATTAACTTTGGTATGGTGTTTATAACCACCTAAAGGAAATGAGCTAGATATGGAAAAGTATTTATATTTGTGATCAACGTGAACTCCTGAGTCGATATAATCATGTCCGTCTGTCCGTCCGAGGGACGATAACTCAAGAAATAATGGAGCTATCTTGGTGAAATTTAACCGTAGGTTACTAGGACTGAAAGTACGACGGGGATTGCAAATGGGCGAAATCGGCCCATGGGTTAATATTCTGGACATTTTAATCGATCCAAGGACTAATGAACATATCTAAAAAATAACAAAACTCAACAACTAATGACGCTATCTTCATCAAATGTAGGTGTCCTGTAGGTTACTAGTAATGAAATTACGGCGGGGATTGCGTACGGTCCAGATTGGTCCATGGGTTTGGAACCTAGAACTTTTTGGTCCAATTTAGACCAAACAAGCATAATTCCGAAACCAATGAAGATAGAACCTCCAAATTTGGTATTACAGTGTCTCTTCCGATTTCCTTAGTGTCACAAATTTTCGAAAACCTTAAAGCATATCTTTAAAATTAAAAGAGAGAGCAACTTGAAAAATCGCAGGCTGCATATGGGCGAAATCAACCCATGGGTTCGGATTCTGGACCTTTTAATCGGTGTAAGGGCTAACGAACCAATTAAGATAGAACTTTCAAATTTGGTATCAGAGTATCTTTTTCTATTTCCTTAATGTGCTTGAAATTTGGGACCCACTACTCCAATTGGGCCCAGATTTCGAGGTCACTAAGGAAATAAGAAGGAACACCCATATACCAAATTTGGAGGCTCTATCTTCATTGGTTTAGGAATTATGCTCATTTGGCCTAAATTCGATCAAAAAGTCCTTAGTTCCGAACCCATTGTCCAAAATTCACCATACGCAATCGCCGCTTTATCTTCGTTACCAAAACTTTACAGCACAAATTTCATGAAGATAGCGTCATTAGATGTTTAGTTATCGTGTTTTTTATATATGTTCGTTAGCCATTGGTAGGAAATAAGAGGTCCAGAATCCGAACCCATTGTCCAATTTCACCCATTTGCAATCCCCGTCGTACTTTCTGTCCTAGTATTGAACAGTTAAAATTTCATTGAGATAGCTCCATTATTTAGAGTAATACTCATATAAAACTAGATGTTGTATGGCAGCTACCCGAACCCATGCATCAATTGCTGGATTTAAATAGCGATGACGGCTATTGCAAAAAAATTAATTTGCGAAAATTTCAAGATCCTAGCTCCTTTAGTTTTTGAGTTATCATGATGACGGACGGATGGATATACAAACTAAATCGATTTATTTTTCGATTGCTGCCATACAACTTCTTTGCATCAATATGAATATGAATTTTTTCAAAACCATTTATACCAAGAGGATAAAAAATACACACGGTTAGTTATATAATGAATCAATCAAATATTTGCAGTTTCAAAATGTTATGGCTTAATTTTCGGGAGGCTGCCATACAACTTATTTGCACCAATAGGAATTTTTCAAAGCTAATTACACTAAGAGGATAAGCATTACACACATAATTTCCATAACTGTAAATGACAAAAAATACAAATTATTATTTAATATAAATGTAAATAAAAATATGCTGACATAGGTTAGCACAATTAAGTGGTAACATCTGCTCATTAATATTTGTATGAAGGCAAAATAATAAATATAAAAGCAAGTAGGCATTCTGTGCCTGTAGATGAGCTAAGCCTTCTAGCTGCTTGGAGCAAGTGATGGAATGTACAGCATCAGGCAATTTATTTGGCTGATTAATATGTGTGTAGGGAGTAATATATTGACTTATTAAAAGACAAAAATTATAACATATCGATCCTGCACTTGCCAAGAATATAGTGCATTGAACAACCACAGCAGTTCACAACCACAACAACAAGACAATCCGAAGATCAGTTAAATAGAAGATTAGCAGCCAACATTTTTTTGACAAATTCAATGGAAATAGAAAAAGTGTTTCACCAAAGATTCAGAGAACTGACTATGCAGATACAAAAGATCAAAGACGACATAAAAAAAGAAAAGAATACATGAAAAGCAACTTAAGAAAGAGGCCAATGCAAATAAAAAAAAGGATTATCAATAGACGAGTACAAGCAGTGTCTGACCTAAAAAGAGAAAAAAAGACTATAAAAAGTTTAATCAACGCAGAGAACGGAATAGACTATATAGTCTACCTTTTATAAAATCAGAGCAAAACAAAAAAGAAAACATAAGAAGAATTAAGGAATTAAAAATAAAACAAACATAATAATATGGAATGGTTTTCCGGTGAATCATCATCAACAGTAATACAACAAATAAATTTACAAACTGAAGAAATATTGAAGGAGGCTCTATCACATTTATTAGTTATCCTCATCTATGAAACTACAACACATGAGGAAAATAAAAGAGCATCAAGAAGAGCGCAGCATTTGACAACAATTTAATCAACTATAAACTTTTTTTAATATCTACAAATATAAAATTTTCTTTTATATAAATTTTTTTTGTTTTTTTTTTGTACATATATTTTATATAAAATTTTTTTTTAAATAATTAAAATAACTAAATTTTTAGTGATAATTTAAAGGGTTTTCAAATTTTATTTAAATTAATTAAAATAATTTTTATTATTTAAATAAAATTTTTTTTTTATTAAAAACAAAATAATGTAAAATATAACAGCAAATTTTAATTTTAGTGGACAGTAAAACAAACAGACTTATAGACCTATTTAAAACTCTAAAAAAGAGTCCAAACAGAACTTATTCACAACCATTCATAGATGACAAAAAAACAAGAAATAAGAGAAACTTGGGAGTTATATGAGAAAAATATTAAATGTAATTTTCAACAGAACTTAAAATTAAAATGAATATTAAGGTAGAATATATCTGAAACCAAAAGGAGAAATAAAGATAGAAAACATAGCAAACGTACAATTATTTGAGGGAGAAATGAAGCATCTATCAAATTTTAAAGGCCTTATAGAATTTTATGCTGTCATATTAAAAGATGATACTGAAAAATAAAATTGTTAAAGTTTATATTAGCTACAAAAGTAGCTGACAAAGTTAAGTATAGATTATTAACAAAGATATAAATAAATATCATAGATAAATTGAAGGAATTATTAAATGTAAATTTTAAATCGAAAAAGAACCGAGTAAAAATCCAAAATGAATTAACAAGATTAGTAAGGTAATCAGCATATTAACTCATTTGCAACCAAAATCGAAATGCTTATTGCTCAACTAAATAAGTTACAAATAGCTGAGCAAGGCGAAAGTCATAGAAATATAATAATAAAACTAAATGGCGAATTAGGAATCTTAATACATTAAAAAATGGAATAAATGAGATGTACAGAACAATAATTTTACCAGCAAAGCCAAAGAGTTTTGCAGAAGCAATTCAGTTAGCATCAGAAAATGATATTAATACAAGGCAAAATAATATAATGTATTTTCGGCCAAATAATTTTAGAAGGAACTATTATAAAAGCCACAAAAGTAATAATCACAATTGCAATTTCAACAATAATAGAAGTAAAAACAACAAAAACAACGACTACAATATAAATAGCAACTAGGGAAACTTCAGCGGTGCTGGCCGAAGAAACCCGAGGCATGTAAACAACACGAAAAGAAGATAATTAACATCAATATCAATAATAAATTCACAAATCTAATTAAAGTATGAACAAAGAAGAATGATTATCTGGCTCTCTGGACAGGAACAGATATATCCATATTAAAAAACAATACTTTAAATCAAAAATTAAAAAATGATGAAATATGTGAGATCAATGGCATTACACAACTTTATACTAAGGGTGTAACCAATATGGAGCTAATAATTGAAGAGCCTATGAACCATTATCAATAAATAATTTTTATGAACAAAGAATTTCGATGACTGATAAAACACCGTATTAAAGAACTATAGAACACCTAATGTGCAATTGAAAGAAATGGAAAAACAAGTCTTAAAATTAATGAAAGATGACATAAAAGGACAATCCACTAGTCCCTATAATTCACCATTATTAATAGTTCCAAAAAAAATTCAGGATGGAAACAAAAAAATGGAGTTAAGTACTAGATTTCAGATCATTAAACAAGAAGATTATAATTAGATGAACAATTTCCATTAAGAAGATTGGATGATGTACTAGATAAATTGGGTAAATAAAAGTATTTTTCTACACTGAATATGACAAATTCCTTTCATCCAATACCTTTAACAAATAAAGATTATTTGTGGCATTCTGTAATTACTATAGAAAATGCATCAAAAATTTTGTGAAAATTGCCAAACTACTTAACCAACTTTTTAAACAGCAACAAATATTTAATTTGGAAAAAGAACAAAATGATGCGTTTGAAAGCTGGAACAAAAGCTAATAACTCACCAATACTAAGTTTTCCAAATTTTTCTAAACCGTTTATACTAACAACAGATGCATCGAATTATGCGCTAGGTGTAGTACTATCTCAAGGAACCAAATAAAAAACGTAAAGCCTATGCTAGAAAATAACTAAACAAGCATGAACTATATAAGCCGATTATCGAAAAAGAGTTTTTGGCAATACACTGGGGTATTGACTATTTTAGACTTTACCTTTTTGGTAAGAAATTTACACTTTATACCGACCATAAATAAATAAAAATATATTGAAGAAACTCCCAAAACCTTAAATACAGATATGAACACTGATCACCTTCACATTCGGAATGCGACATCACTATCAGATATAAGATATTTAAAGAAATTAAAGTTTAAAAGATATATTAACTTAACAAGCCAGATATCGAAAAGAAAATATAAATCAAAATAAAAACATAAATAAAAGAAATTATTATAAAAAATATGAAAGTAAGACTCTCGAGAATAATGAAATTAAATTGGCAGCAAAATTTAAATAATTGCAGATTATAGCGAAAATAGGTTCTGAGGAAGCTATTATTCAAAACAAACAATTTAAACATTAAGAAATTAGCTTTACCAAATGATGGTGATATATTTAAAATAGTGGATATCCAAGTATTAGAAAATTTTTTAATGAGCAATTCTGGAACTACAGATTGTTTACAAATAATAATATATTGTTACGTAAGCAAAATGCATACATCTATTTAAACAGTCAATTTATAAACTGTACTTTTAAATTTTAATCGCATTCCTTAAAATGCATAACTGTACTTTAACTATTAAATTTCGTAAACGCTAATTTTCGAAAATAACAAAACAAAAAACCAAACTTGATTATAATCGTATGATTCTAATCAAGTTAAATATAGTCATGTATTAGAATTTTGCTTGCGTAGTATTTTATCCATTCAAACATAAAACAAATTGAATTATAAAATAAATTTGTATTAAAATCAGTCTGTAAGAACAACTCAAATAAACAACATAAAACTGGCGCAGTCGGTGAAATGAAAAAAAACTAACTAATTGTAAAAGATTACAATTAGAATAAAACAAAATTATAAAAATTATAAATAAAATAAAAAAAAAAAAAATAATAAAAAAATAATAATTAAAACAAAAAAATAAAAAAAAAAAATCTGGTCATCACCAACAACAATTGGATCTCCCGCAGCAAAAGCATTCATAACAAATAATTCATCTGTGTCAGCATCCACCAATTTCGGATAATATTTTGATCATCATCATCATCATCAACAGCAACATCAGCAACAACAGCAATATCATTTGCAACAACAAAGACAACATTTACAACAACAATTTCAACAAACCACAAATACAACAAATAGCTAGTTAATTGGTTCACAGGGACAAGAAACAGCAACATTGGTAACAACAACATTGGTAGCAGCTACATTTGTAACAACATTTACCAAACAAAAGTTAAGTAATATTTTAAAAATTTTACTATTAAAATTTCCAAATAAAAGGAAAATAAAAATCCTCAAACCTTATTATTATAATAAAAAAAAAAAAACAAAAAAAAATAAATCAAAGTATTAATTCTCTTCTAATTAAATTAATAAAATTTTATTTATTTTTATAAAAAAAACAAATTTATTTAAAATTTTAAAACTTATTATTATAAAAGTGTAAATGTTTTATCCCAATATTATTTCAAATAGAGGAATAAATATTATTTAAATTCGTGTCTTAAATAAACTTAAAAAAAAAAAATATAAATAAGATCTCTTTTTTTAAAATATTTCTAAGTAAATTACAATTACAAAAAAAATAAAAGTAAATCGTTCTATAGTGAATTTTATGATTTGAATTTAATTATAGTTCTTTTTATAATTTGAGTTCAATCTTTTAAATTTTTTAACTCTAGTTCAATTAAAGTTTAATTGTGAATTCTTTCTACAATTGTTGAATTTTAATTTAATTTAAATCTATCCTACTACTAAACAGGATATTAAACTTACTTTAATTTAATTATAATTTATAAGTCTTCATTAATTTTTTATTATATTTTGCTATTACTAACGTCTTCTTTTGACAATTTTACAATTTTAATTTTGTTACATGTATTGTTTTCGAATACAGTTATTTTTCCTTTTTGGTTCATCAAGGAAACGAATTGTGAATCTTTCATTATTTTGTTTTAGTTACAGTTTATAGGTTTAAGTATATCCTTAACTTATACGTAAATACTTTGAATTTTTTTTAACAAAATCGTTAAATAAAAAATAATAAGGCTCTTTATTTTATTTAGCTATTATTAGAATAAATTGTATTGAATAAAAATTTCTTTGCTTTACTACTATTTTATTTTATTAAACCTAAACAATTTTAAAATGTCTAACGCCAATGAAAGCGAAATTCCTAACTTCAACCTAATTGTGAAGTGCATCGCCCAATTGCCACCTTTTACTGGCGATCAACGTGACTTAACTAATTTTATACAAAGGATAGAATCCTTTATCCCACTTATAGAAGATCTAGCGGGGTCTCAGTATAAAAAACTTCTTTTCGGACATATCCCAGATAAAATAATAGGAAAAGCTAAACAAATCTTACTTTCTCACGGGCCAGTCGAAACATGGAGCGAATTAAAATCAATACTAATAAAAAACCATGGAGACACCGTCCCAGTTTCACGTCTTGTAGACAACCTAATATTAGTTAGGTGTACGTCCACAATAAAAAATTTCTATGATGAAATTAACTTTAAACTAACACGTATCAACAACGCGTATTTGCTCCAAGGGGGAGACAATAAAGAAAAAATAGAAGCAAATAAAAGAATTGCTCTAAACACATTTAAAGATAATTTACCCGAACCAGTCAGGGGAATTATTGTTAATAGAAACCCTACAACGCTATTTGACGCTTACGAGATTATAGCACAAAATGACTACTTATACTTTAAAGGTATTCAAAATAAAAATAATTATCCGAATAATAATAATGGAAATACACAAAAAACAATTTAATAATTTTCTAGGGAAAAATTACAACCCTAATAATAATCAACAGCAAACCAATTTTAAAAATTCAAATTTCTCTACAAATAGCCATCGCAACAATGGTTTCAATAAACGAAACTCATATAATTTTAACAATCAACAACAAACCAATTTCAAGAATTCAAATCTGCCTACAAATAATTATCACAATAATGGTTTTAACAAACGAAATTCACAACAAATTCATCATAATTATTCAAATCAGAATAGGTATAATAATTATGATTCTCAATCAATTAATCGTCCATCTAACATACAACCTTCTAGGTTTAATAGAACAAATAACTATTCAAACAATTATAACCGAAATCTAAATCTAGAACCAATGGACTATGAACTCAAATAATGAGACAAATACTGACTCAACTAATTTTCGCGTCAACGCCTCAAAGATTCATTATCGATACCGGTGCAGAGTATAGTATCATTAATACCAACCTCTGTAATCCTAAATGGAAAACCGTAATTAAACCTGTCCCACTTACGGATTTCAATAGGAAACTTTCTTTAAATATTAGATGTAGGTTCCCTCTCTTTCAAATCTTTAATGAACCTAACTTCTTCGTTGATTTCCTGGAATTTCCGTTCCATAACTATTTTGATGGCCTAATAGGTAATAACATTTTGTCCACACTAAACATTAACATTGACTATAAAGAAGGGTTACTTACAACACAAAAAGCTTCTATCCCGTTCTTCCTAAATTATGAAGAAGAACAGTACTACGAAAACAAATATGTTGATGATTCTATTAATGTTTTCAGTTTTAACCAGTGTGATTCTGATAACGGACTTAACTTTAATTTTCCATCTCACCTAAATAACAAAAATATTGCACAAATTAAATCGCTCTTAAATTATTTTAAGGATATTTTTCATCAAGAGAATGAAAAACTTAATTTTACAAGTGCTATTAAACATAGAATAATAACAAAAAACGATATACCAGTTTATTCAAAAGGATACCGTTATCCTGAAATCCATAGAGACGAGGTCGATCGTCAAATTAAAGAAATGTTACATCAAGGTATAATCGTTAATAGCATGTCACCATACAACGCACCTATTTGGATTGTTCTTAAGAAAATGGACAATTCTAACAAACAAAAGTGGAGAATTGTTATTGATTATCGTCGACTTAATGATAACACAGTCGATGACAAATTTCCAATACCCAACATCGAGGATCTTTTTGGGAAATTGGGAAATTGTCGCTATTTCAGCACGTTAGATCTGGCGAAAGGGTTTCATCAGATTGAAGTCCACCCAGATGATCGATGCAAAACATCATTCTCAACTAGAAGTGGCCATTATGAGTTCACTCGTATGCCCTTGGGCTTAAAAAATTCACCCTCCACCTTTCAAAGATTAATGAACCATGTATTAAGCGAATTTATCAATAAAATATGCGTTGTCTACTTGGATGACATCCTAATCTTCTCGTCATCATTCGAAGAACACTTAGTTTCAATAAAAAAAATCTGAACCAAATTGCGCGAAGCAAACTTAACGATTCAAATAGACAAATGTAATTTTGCTCAACTGTCTACTAACTTCTTGGGTCATGTAATCAACCAAGGAGGTATAAAACCTGATCCATCGAAAATCAGCGCTATTCAAAATATTCCTCTTCCATCTTCACAAAAAGAGATAAAATCTTTTCTAGGATTAACCGGCTACTACCGGAAATTTGTAAAGGATTACTCCAAAGTAGCTTATCCGTTAATACGTTATTTAAAAAAAAAATCTAAAATTAGTAAAAATGACAAAGAATACATCGAGGCTTTTAAAAAACTAAAAACTCTATTAACAACAGAACCCATTCTAAAAAACCCAGACTTTTCTAAACATTTTACACTTACCACGGACGCGTCTCACTTCGCTTTAGGCGCCGTACTAAGCCAAAATAACCACCCGATAGCCTATGCCTCGAGAACACTGAACAACCATGAAATAAGATACTCGACGAAAGAGAAGGAACTTCTCGCTATCGTTTGGGCTACCAAACATTTTCATACTTACCTTTACGGTAGAAATTTTACTGTTCAATGTGATCATAAACCTTTGGTATGGCTTAACAATCTTAAAGAACCAAACATGAAACTACAAAGGTGGAAGATCAAATTAAACAAATATAAATTTACAATAAACTATCTTAAAGGGAAAGACAATAAAATCCTGATGGTTTAAGTCGACTCCCTTGCACAAATGAAAACTCTTGCGACAAAAGCGAATCAATAATCGAGCCCTCAATTTTACAATTTTTAAACGAAGTAGAGACACATAGTGCACCAAACATTGACAATAATGATGAAATTATGACCACTAACGTTACGATGCACTCTACAACGAACAATGGTAATGATGATGAAATCATGTCTACTGCAGCTACAGTACATAGCGCAAATGAAGATGACCTATATCATATTAAAATAACAGAAAAACCTGTAAACTTATTCAAAAATCAAATTTACCTAATCTTAAGTAATAACGAAAAATTCACCACGAAAATTATAAATAAAAAATGTCAAAATCTTCTCTATGTTACTAAAGATACTAACTTATTAGAAAAGATGAAACGCTGTCTACCCGAAAAAGGATTAGTATGTGTATACAGCGATAACATTGATATCTATCTCAACTTTCAAAACCTCTATCTTAAATTCTTTGCTAATAATCAACGTCTAAAAATATTGAAATCTAACAAAAAACTACAAGATATAACGGATAAAAATAAAATTCTTGAAATAATAAAAGCTGAACACCTTCGCAATAACCACCGCGGTATATCGGAAATTTTTTCCGAACTTAAGGAAATGTACCATTACCCTAAACTGCAATTACAAATACAAAAATTCATAAACAATTCTGAAGTGTATACCTTAGCGAAACACGATAGGATACCTTTAAAACTCCCATTTGAGATCACACAATCTCCTATACAATTTAGTGACATCGTCCACATGGACATTTGGTTTCCATGCAGGAATGTTATGTATCTAACTATGATAGACAAATTCTCTAAACATGCTACCATCCACAAACTTAATGATAGAACGTGGATCTCTATTTTAAAAGCACAAAAAGAAGGCTAATTTATTTGGGAAACAGATAACGAAAAGTGCATAATACACAGTGCCATAGAACAATTTCTTATAGAAAACCAAATCGAATTTCACCAAACTACACCTGGGAATAAAACCGGCAACTCAGACGTTGAACGGTTACATGGCACACTAAACGAACATATTAGAATCTTAGAAATTGACAAAACTAATGAAACTGAAGACTTAAACGATAAAATCTTTAAAACTATCATGACATATAATAGAACAATTCACTCTACCACGAAACGTAGACCAATAGACTTTTTAAATAAAAACATTCCAAAAGAGGAGATCGAAATTTTAGCAAAAAGATTTGAAGAAGAAAAAAGAAGAAGGTTAGCAAACTTAAATAAGAATAAAACTTTAAATGAAAATTTACATGCAAACATTGTCGTTAATAGAGGTTTAGGTAAATGTAAACCTAAGTATACAATTCTGAGAAACTTTAAAGTAGACGGCAAATACATAGTCGATACGAGCAATAAAAGGAAAACTAAATATTGCAAAAAGCAACAAAAACGAAAGTTTAAATTTCAATAAAACCTATTACCTATTTTATCACGATTTTATTGTAACCAAGGATTAGATGCTTTATCATCACCATCAATTTTTATTATTAATTTTTTTTTACCCACTGAAAATATAGAGTCTCTTTCGAGGTAGACTTCTTAAGTTAATTTTTATTATTGTTTTTCTCTCTATTCCAAATCCAATAAAAACTTCTTTTATAATTTTAGGAAATGGAACTACTACTTCTACTCATTCTCTCTATTCCACAAGCGTCGCTCCAATCTATACAAATAAGCCAACTCAAGGATGAAAATGGTTTTGCTATTATAAAATTGGAAGAACAAAAAATTATTAATAACTACACAAAAACTTTACACATTGTAAACCTCACTGAATACCAAGAAATAATTGGAAACTTGTACCATAATTTCAATCTTCTTAATCTAAAAGAAACAAGCACAGAACACAAAATTTTAACATTAGAATTGTTAAATTTACAACACACTCTGAACTCACTGATACCCAAACTTGACGAGAAAATTAGAAATAAACGTGGACTAATTAACACCCTGGGTACAACAATGAAATTTTTGACAGGCACAATGGATAACGATGACTCAGAACAAATATTCAAGCAATTACAAAATTTAAACTTTAACACCAGACAAGTAACTAATAAAATTAACGACCAAGTAATTATTAACAAAAATTTTGAGAAAAATATCCACTCAATAGCCGAACACGTGAACAACCAGCAACTGGAAATTACTCAATACCTAACAAAAATCGAAAACCAAACTAACAACTTTATTGCAAAAATATCGCAAACTCCTTTCACACTCCAACTTTTGGCACAAATGACCTCAATTAATAATCATTTACAACAAATTAAAGATATTATCTTGCTAAGTCGTCTGGAAGTTCTTGCTCACGACATACTTACAGACGACGAAATTCAAAAATACAACCTAACTATCGAAGAGATGCCGTACATAAAAAGTACTATTTTATTTAAGGACGGCCTTATAATAATCGTCCTATTCCTTCCAAACTTCACTATCGAAACCTATTTTAAAGCTTTAGTCATACCATTCCCGAACGATAAACATGTGCAATTAGACACACCTATAATAAATATTATTTTAAAAGATAAGGAAATATTTGAAAAAAATAATAAAAAGGAACTGTTAAAGAAAAACTTACAATATCCAAATAATAATTGTATTAAAAACTTACTAGAACGAAACAGTACATGTAACTATAAAATAAATGAAATAGAATCTATAGAAAAAATTAACGACGAATTAATTGTAACTTTAAACTTAGAAAGAACAAAAATTGTACAAAACTGTATTAACCAAGAAATAATTATTAAAGAAAATAATTTAATTAAATTTAGCAATTGTAATTTGAATATTAAAAACAATGAATTTTCTAATAAAATTGAAAAATTTAAAGATTTACCTATTATACCAATTAAATAATATATTAAATATAACAAAAACTATAAATAATAATAGTAATTGTAATTATGATAATAAGCTACTGTTATAAAAAAACAAAGTCAAATGAAAATATTAAAATAAGTATAAATCAATCAGATGTAAAACCAAAGGAACTTGAAACAAGTCCTTTTTAAATTTTAAATTTTGGAGACCAAAATCTCTTAGGGATGGAGGTGTTACGTAAGCAAAATGCATACATCTATTTAAACAGTCAATTTATAAACTGTACTTTTAAATTTTAATCGCATTCCTTAAAATGCATAACTGTACTTTAACTATCAAATTTCGTAAACACTAATTTACGAAAATAACAAAACAAAAAACCAAACTTGATTATAATCGTATGATTCTAATCAAGTTAAATATTGTCATGTATTAGAATTTTGCTTGCGTAGTATTTTATCCATTCAAACATAAAACAAATTCAATTATAAAATAAATTTGTATTAAAATCAGTCTGTAAGAACAACTCAAATAAACAACATAAATCTATATGAACCTCCAATACAAATAAAAAAAAAAAAGGATGAAATATCAAGAAATGAACATGACACAATGTGCGGTAAACATTTATGGTGTAAATAAATGTATAAGTAAAGTAAAATAAAAATATTTATAGAAAAATATGAATAAAATGGTTAAGAATTGTATAAATAATTGCGAAACCTGTAATAAAATAAAAAAAACCAAATATACAAAATAGAATTTTATAATTTTATAATTAAATACACCCACAACAGCATTTGAATCAATAACTACAGATATTGTTGGCCAACTACAACATTGTAGATATATTGTTAGTTTACAATGAGAATTAACAAAATATATCTAAACAATAAAAAAGAAAGTTAGAAAAACTAACATCAACATCATATGAATTGGTTTATGAAAAATTTTTTACACTTTCATATGAAATATTACAAAATAAAAATTGTATTTATAACATAAACAACAAGGCAAGAAATTATTTAATTACTGAAAAAAAAAAATCAAATCAAACCAAAATAATATAAATAAATCTAATTTTAAAATAAAATGATTATGTATAAATACATAACAGTAGGAAATAAGAAAAAATTAAATGTAAAATTTAAAGGACCATTTCAAATTGTAGCACAAAAAGGTCCAATAGCACAGCAATTATAATTAACTAGCTGTTGGCCCGTCACAGAATGACGGAAGGTCAATTGAAAGAAGAAGTTTTTCTAATTAAAAACTATTTCTAATTTCATTATGTACATCATAATATTTAATCGGCTTATTTTTTCCCATACAAATATAAACATCCTTTTTCCGGGTGAACTATAATGCCAATTTTAATGATACAACAACCAAAAGAAAGGTTTTTTTTGTTTTCATAGGACAATGATATTTTTTTTTAGAATATTGCGTTTTTTCCGGTGAAAACTCGTCTTTAATTTAACGTAAATTTGAATTTAACAGTCACGCTGTTAAAAATTAAGGCTTATGACTCTAATATTATGCGCCGACTTTCTGGGTAAAAGTAATTCATTATCGGTTGTAACTCGCAGCTCAATCAAACTATTATATGCGCCGACTTAAGTCTTTCTATTTTTATACCCTACACCTATAGAATAGGTAAAAGGGTATATTAACTTTGGTATGGTGTATGTAACCAACTAAAGGAAGCGAGCTAGATATGGAAAAGTATATATATTTGTGATCAGCGTGACCTCCTGAATCGATATAGCCATGTCCGTCCGACCGTCCGTAGGCACGATAACTCAAAAATGGAGCTATCTTGATGAAATTTTAACTGGAGGTTACTAGGACTGAAAGTACGGCGGGGAATGCATATGGGCGAAATCGGCCCATTGGTTCGGAATCTGGACCTTCTAATCGATCGAAGGGCTAACGATCATATACAAAAAAACACAATAACTCAACTACTAATGACGGTTTCTTCATCAAATTTGTGCTGTAGGCTACTAGTAAAGAAACTACTTCGGGGATTTCGTAAGTTCGGGATTGGACCATGGGTTCGGAACCTATAACTTTTTTATCGAATTTAGGCCAAACGAGCATAATTCCGAAACCAAAGAAGATAGAACCTCCAAATTTGGTACCAAGGTGTCCCTTCCTATTTCCTTAATGTCTTTGAAATTTGGGCCCCATTGGAGTAGTGGGTCGGGGACCAGCCATACATTTCCGAAGAACTTACAGCATATCTTTAAAATTAATAAAGATAACAACTTAAAAAAATGTAGAAGCTTCAAATTTGGCACAAGGGTGTTCTTTACTATCCCTTGCGTGTCCCCCTAATTTGGGATCAATTGGAGTGATGGTTTAGTAACATTTAAAGTAAGTTTTAAAAGCTTATAATCGAAATTATTAAAAATAGTAACTTAAAATTAAGATAGAACGTTCAAATTGTGTACAAGGGTTAACTTGTGCTTAAAGTTAAACGTGGACTGCATAAGGTCGAAATCAGCCCAAGGGTTCGGATTCTGGACCTTTAAATCGGTTTCAGGGCTAACGAACATATATAAATAATCACGATAACTCAACAACTAATGACGCTATTTTCATGAAATTTGTGGTGGAGGTTATTGGTAATGAAACTACGGCATTGAATGCGTACGGTGAGGATTGGACAATGGGTTCGGAACTTAGAACTTTTTGATCGAATTTAGTCCAAACTAGCATAATTCCGAAACCAATGAATTTGGAGGTTCTAAATTTGGTTTCAGGGTGTCGCTTTCGATTTCCTTAGTGTCCTTGAAATTTGAGCCCAATTGGAGTAGTGGGTGTGGACCAGTCACTCAGTTCCAAGGACCTTAAAGCATATTTTTGAAATTAGTAAAGATAGTAACTTGAAACAATTGTAGAAGCTTCAAATTTGGCACATGGGTGTTCTTTACTATTTCCTGCGTGTCCCTCTAATTTTGTACCTTTCTTAGACCCCCCCATCTGTAAAAGTTTATCATCGAAATTAATAAAACTAGTAACTTAAAATTATGATAGAACGTTCCAATTGTGTACAAGGGTTAAATAGTATTGAAAGTACGACGGGGACTGAATATGGGCGAAATCGTACCATAATTTCGGTTCTGGAACCCTTGAAAAGTTCAAGGGCTAACAAACATATATCTTAAAAACACCATAACTCAAAAAATAATGCCGCTATTTTGATGAAATTTAAACTCTAGGTTACTACTAATGAAAGTACCATTGGAATTGGTTCAGGTCGAGTTTGGTCAATGAGTTCAGATTCTAGAAGCGTGTGATCGATTTGAGGCCAAGCGAATATAATTTCGAAGCCAAAGAATATATTTCCTATTTCCTATGTGTCCCCGAAATTTGGACATAATTGTAGTGGTGCAGCTATGTTCAAAGGTACTTGCTGCATTTATGTAAAATTTATTTTTATATTTAAATGAATTATATGAAAAGGTTTAAATTTGTAATTGTATTTTAGAAATACATTTATTGCATATTTTGCGTATAAGTTTTTCTATTAAGTATATCAAATAGCCATTTAAAATAATTGCAATTTTGAAAAATTTGGATTTTTAAATATATTATGCTTTGATTAGCTTTTTATCACAAAATTTAATAACTAGAATTTTTTCATTTTGTAATTGAATTGGAATAAGTATATTTTGATTTATTTCAAGTTTTTTAGTTTTTTAATTTTTTTAAATAAATAAATTAGTAAGAATTTGTAATATTTTTTAATAGATAGTGTAATTAGAAAATGTTTTTAGTATTATAAAGTTAATTTGGTTAGCTATGTCTTACAATCGAATTAATAACAGCTTTTATGGCGTTAGAATGATTTATGGATATGTCATTAAATTTGAACCAAATAGGTGTAGGGTATTTCTAAGTCGGTTGCACCGACTGACTGTTTCTTTACTTGTTAAATAGATAAATTAGCAAGAATTTGTAATATTTTTGAACAGATAAAGTAATTAGAAAATAGTTTTAGTATTAAAAACTTAATTTGGTTAGCTATGTCTTACGATCAAACTAATAACAGCTTTTATGGTTTTAAAATGACACACGGATATCTCATTAAATTTGAACCAAATAGATGTAGGGTATTTCTAAGTCGGTTGCACCGACTGACTGTTTCTTTACTTGTTTGTTTAATTCAAAAGTTGAATGAACAAGGAGATTGAAACTTTTTAAAAATTTTTTTTTTTGTTTTTTTTTCTTTATTTCTCTAAAATTCCAGTGAAAAAAAAATGAGTTCTGTTCGAAATGAAAGCAATACATTTGGTTTATACAGTAGTTTACATTTATAACGGACTCGGTGCAATTTTAATTATAATAAACTTTAGCCTTTTTGATAAAGAATTAAATTTTACCTAAAAATGTAAGTTGATAAAGAATTAAATTTTACCTAAAAATGTAAGTTTTTGATTACATTGATATTTCACTTATTTAAACTTATTATATCTAATAATGTTGCTTGGCGATTAATTAAGTGTTTTTTATTTAGTTTTGAATATAAAAAAAATCATAATAACGCATCAAAAATATAAAAAAAAATTCAATAGAAGAAAAAGCAGTATACATAGACTTGAGACTGACACATCAAATAAAAATCTAGCAAATGAGTTCAAAGTGCCCATTCTAGAATTAGCACAATCTACAATGTTCAATTCTTATACTAATTTTCAAAATTCACAGCATTCTTTTAAAACGACATTTGTTTATTACAACGAATATTTTCAGTCCCATAATGGTCGTTATAACCGAAAAGTACTGTATTTTGGTTTTGTTTGCAATTTATTATAATACAGTAGGTACTTTAAAAAAATTTTTTTGGAAATCGTAAATTGTTGTTGCTTTTTGTTAAGTTTTTTGTAAAATTAAAAACCGAATTCTGAAATATGCAGAAACTTAAAAAAAAAATAATATTTCTTAAGAAAAATGGTTTGTTTCTTATGGATCAGCCAGAATCAGCATGTTCGTAAAAAAATTTACATGAAAGCATACGGGACGTGCTGTACCTCAAAGTTTTAAAATTTGAAAATTGACAAAGTGGATAAAAATACATATTGTAATTGTTTTTTCTTATGCTGCTGCGATTTAATTTTAAAAGTAAAATATTTTGAAATAACATTTTTTTTAAATAACTTAGTTTAAAACATACAAATATTCAAATAAATTGAATATAGCTACAGTTATAATATGTTTGCAAAACTAAAAAAAAAGTTATTTGTTCCTTAGGTCCTAACCTAAATAAAAGCGTACAGCGTATAATTTCTGTCAAAAAATTGAGAAATAAATAGGTACTTATATAAATTTACATTAGAGCAGCGAAAATACTGGTAACGCAATGTACTATATCTCGGATTTTTTAAATTTACAAATATTGACAAAATATATAAAAATATTATTATTGGTTTTTCTTATATTTTCTTATATTATATGTTTTAAAAAATAATATTTTTTTACAATAATTTTTATTAAAAAATATCTTATATTCAAAATACCTATAATATGAAATTAAAAATATTTTTTGTAGGTACTAAATTAAAACATTCAAATAAATATTTTTGATAAATTAAATATTGTATGCGCGTATCGATTTACCGATAATGGATATATTGACGTACTGCCGTATAAAAATTGTACGTTGTGTGTTTTGATTTCATTCTAATAATTGAAAAGTTTATCTCACACTTTCAACATCGAATAATGTTTTTTTATAATAAAAAAACTATTTTTAGTTTTACTTTGACAAAACGAACGAATTTTATATATCAAAAAGTGTACATGAAGATTAGATAGACGTAGTTTGTAAATGGAACGCTAATTTTTGTTTCAGGAGTACATAATTGTCAGATTAATCGTCATATATATATTTGACATTTTAAAACTACCTGTCATTTGAGAAGTTAATTATATTTAATAGTATTTAAATATTAATAAAGTGAAAAAATTAAGGTTTATTGCTGATATAAATATAAAGAATATTTTTTAAAATGGAAGGGGGTAAGTTATTGGTTATTGGTTATCAAATAAAAAATATGATTTAACATAACCTATTCAAGAGAATTTTAATTAAAGCCATCTGCCGGAAATTATTTATCTACTCTGTCATATACTCTTTTACGAGGGCTGGAGTAGCTGGCAAAAGTTGAGAGTAGAAAAGAGTTTACTCCTCATAAAGGAATAAAAGCAATAATATTTATTTGTTTTAAGAAACTTATGAGTCATGGCTCATGACCATGTATAGAAATATATTTTTGTCAATAAAAAACTTAGGAAATATTAAATAAATAAACTAGAAAAAAAGGTATAAAGTAGACTAAGGAATTCAGAATCATTTTTCGCATGTTTTCAGAACTTTAAATAGGCATACATTTGTAGTAAAAATTTACCTATGTAGCTATTAAATTTAAAAATGAAAAAAGGTAGGAAAAATTTATTCTTTGATTTATTGAAAAACTTTTTTTTTTTGCTATAAATCTTAAGATTGAGGTTTAAAAAAAGACTTCGGTCAACTTGACTACTATTTGTACTATTTGTAGAGTTTTTTAATTAGGATACAGAATACGTACAACATAGTTCATATCGTATTAAAATGTTTAGAAAAAAATACAGTTTGCTATATGAAGGACAGCATTAACTGGAATTTTGGGTTCTTGACTTCAATAAATATATGTATATGTTTAGAAATATGTATTTATTAGAATAATATTTATATGTATTTAGAATTTTAATTTAATTTAACTGTACCAATTTATCCTCTCTTTAAAGCGGCTTAAGCTATTGAAATAAAACTCAAAAATCGGTACTTAACATTTTAACAATTAAGAAAAATTATATATTTTTTTTAAGCAAATTTCAAGCGCAAAAATTGTTGACAGCACACTTGGCATAATTTTAATTATGTATAGTCTAATATAATTTACAAAAAACCAATTTTATAATATGTTAACTTAAAAGCAAAATTAGCTTGAATTTCGAGCACAGGGCGATACTAATTATGTTAAAAGTATGTTTAATAAAATTGCCACCGTTACATTTTATATATTTACGCAAAAAATAAATAAATGACTCATATAATTTCTTGTTGTATCTTAAAAACTTGAAGATGAATAAGTTAGTTAGTCTACTTTTTATATGTTTCGTATTTTATAAAATGTTGGGGTCGTTAGTTCAAATCCCTTCTTCGTATAATTTTTTTTTAATTACAATTAATATTTTCTTTTATTTAAGTGCGTACTTCCTTAAATTAAATAAATTAATAAAATATTTAAAATTTTTTTAAAGGTTTATTTTGTTTCAATAATGATCTATTTCTCCATTTATTAATGTTTTGTATATAAATTTTTAACGTTGCTATACATTCTATATTGTTTCCTTTGTTTAGATTCAAATCGAAAAACCTGTTTGCTGCTAACATTCTATAATGTACCTACTCATGTACCTACTATCTATTATTTATATGTACGTAAAATTGTATTAAATAAATGTTGATTTTTGAATTGAATTTTGCATTATCAAATACAAATTATAAATTTTATTTGGAATTTTTTTAATATACCTAATTTAGTTTAAAAAAATTTATTTTGTTTCGCTTCTATGGTGCATTGAACTCAGAGGTATTGTATAACCGAAGCCACTTGCCCAAACTTAACACCATTTTCTTCCATTTTTAACTTTTTTTAAATAGAAAAATATTTAAAAGATTATGAGGGAAAGATGCAGGGATGGGGGATTGATGAGGAAGAGTTAAAAGACAGATGTGGGAGAGATGAGGGAAACTTTGCAATTACTTTGATACATTGCTTGATTTATTAGCTTAAGCAAAGCAAGCAATGCATCAAAGCGAATAATTAAGACTTACTACACAATTTTTCATGTGAAGCATAGTCTTCTTAATTTTTTTTTACAAAATGTTTTCCTATTTATTTAAAATTTCCAGAAAATCATCTGTGATTTTTAAAGCTGAAATGAATAAATTCATAAACTAATAAATCAATTTTATTTCATTAAAAATTTTATTTTTTTTTCTTAAAAATAAATAAAATATTTTTTGGCCTGCTTATGATAATTTTGGATATTTTATTTTCTAAAATGAAACACATCCAACAAAACATTAATATTTTATTTTTTTATAATTAAACACATCCAACAAAACACATTTAATTGAATGCGTTTGTTACACCTCATTCTAGACAAATATATTAATAATAATAAGGAAGTAGAATTACATAATAACATTATAATTAAATCTAGAAAAATAATAAATATTCTAAATTACTATTTAAATAAAAATAAAAATATTATAGGTCATCCTGTTCATTAATATTTGCATGAATGCAAGTGCATTTGTAGTAAATTTTATTTTTGATATGATCAAATTACATTCCTTTTATATTCGTTAATATTTGATAGGATTTTAAAGTAAGTATAGTGAATGATAATGATTCACATATTTTTATTATTCATATTTCTGGTTAAAGATCTTTATATGAAACTGAGCTAGGTCGAAATTAATATATTATATTTTTTAACCCAAATATATTTATTTGTAACTAAGCAATACATTTTAGTAATTTATTGCTCTAGAAAAAATTTGTATGGATTCAATAGAATACAAATTTGTGTATAAAGGCTTGAATTTTGAATAAAAAATCAAAGTTAATCAAACTCAAAAATATAAACATATCTTTTTATTTAATATATTTCTGTGCAAAAAAGAGATAACCTTTTGGTAGCTATATTTGAAACCTTTTTAATCAAAATTTCACTCAAATCGAATAAAAACAAGTAAAGAAACAGTCAATCGGTACAACCTACTTCGAAATACCCTAGGTGTAGGGTTCAAATTTAATGAGAAGTTTGATCGTAAGACATAGCTAACCAAATTAACTTTGTAATACTAAAAACGTTTTGTAATATTATATCAATTCAAAAATATGAAAAATTCGTACTATCTATATAAAGATAATTTAAAACAAAAAAACTTGAAAAAAAATATGTTCAAAAATACAATTACAAATTACACATTTAAAACTTTTTATCCAATTCACAAAAATGTTACACACGTCATGCAGCAATTACTCCTTTTTAGGATTTTTTGCTGTAGTGAACTGACTGTTGAATGATTTACTGCCCTTGATTAATTATTTCAATTTTAAATAATTTTTAAGTATATTCTTTTGATTTACTTGTTTTTTAATGTTATATATAATTCAATTATATATAACATTGTATTGTTATGTGTTTTAACATATAGACTTAAATTTACGTTTAATTTAAAGTTTATATTTGAATTTTAATATTTTTTTGTTACATTTTTAATAGTCCTAAAAGTAGTTATTCTGAATAATAGAATTATTTATATAGATTCATATAAGTTGGACATTTTAATAAATTTTATAACATTTTTATTGAATTTTGAGTCGTCGTTTTTTAGTATTTGAATGTTGTTGTACTTTTCATAGTTGGTGCATGTGTTGAATATATGGTCAATTGTTATGGGGTTATTTTGGTTACACTGACAAATCGGTGGGCTTGATAGGGGTGATTCAAGTAGATATTTATGTGTTATTTTAGTTCGGCCTATCCTTAAACGGGTAAGTATAACCGAATCTTTCCTCGTTAGTTCATGTATGACCTTCCAAGGTTTTGATGTAAGTTTAATGGCTCTTAGTTTGTTGTTGCTTTCTGTTGAAAGTTATAAAACTTTTCAAGCATTTTTTCTAAGAAATTCTTTTGGAAAGCTGTTTCTGGAGTATTGTCTTTTTTTAAATTACTTAATAAAGTATCAATGCAGACATTTCTCGTAAGCCATGTTGGTTTTTTGGGATACCATTGAGTTTCAAATTCATTTGTTTGTATGTTGTAGATTTCATTTAAAGCGCTTCTTAATCGTACATAACATGGCTGGTAATTGATATTTTTATTTTTAAGGTTTTCAAATTCTATAATATTATTTAAATTTTTGAACAGTGGATGGTCAGGAAGTGACAAAATTTTGCTTAAATATAGCAGTAACTGCTTTTGTCTTCTTAAACTAAGTGGAAGTTCCCCTGATTCTGCGGTAAGGCTGCAACTTAATTTTGAGTCAAAAAACATTCCTAAAAATTTAGCTTCTTGTACATATTTAATTATGTTACCTTCGATAAATAAATCTGGGTAGGTTATCATCTTTGTTCTTCGAGAAAAAACCATCGAAATGGTTTTTGATTTTGAAACTTTAGCTCCATATTTATGGCTCCAATTTAATAGATTGTTAATACTATTTTGTATACTATTTTTCAACTTTCTTAGATTATTTCCGGTTGTGAAGATAGCAAGATCGTCTGCATATATCGAATATTTTACCGGAGATTTTATTTGTTTTGTAAGGCTATTAATAAAGACTAGAAATAAGGTTACCGATAATACAGAACCATGAGGTATGCCATTTTCTATTACTTTAGGTTCTGATCTTTCATTTCCTACACTAACTTCAATATTTCTTTTATCCATGAAGTTCTGGATAAAAACAAGCATATTTCCTTTTAGATCAATCTTTTTAAGCTCTTCTATTACCCCTCTTCTCCACACCATGTCGTAGGCTTTTTCAATATCAAAAAAGACTGATAAGGTGATTTGATTTTTACTAAATCCTTTCATTATTTCTCCTTCGAAATAACAAAGATTGTCTAATGTACATTTTTTTTTACGAAACCCAGCTTAATATTTAGTTAATATTTGGTTCGTTTCTAGTATTCAAATAAGCCTTTTGTTAATCATACGTTCGAGTAGCTTGCAACAACAATTGTTAAGGCAATAGGTCTATAGTTTTGTTTATTTGTAGATTTTTTATTATGCTTTAGAATAGGTATCAGCAGTCCTTTCTCCATTCTTCTTATTGTATAAATTTAGAAGTACAAATTTATCTTTAGGATTTAAGTTTTTCAGCATTTTATAATGTATAAGATCTGTCCATTTCTTCTATTGAAAAAGGTTTATTATAGCTTTCAGACGACGACAGATCAAAATTTGTTGGGTTTCTTTCAACGTTATTTTTATATTGTATAAATTTTTCGCTATAGTTAGATGTGTGGGATATTTTGTAAAAGTGGTCTGCGAGTTTCTGGCAAATGTCTTTTCTTGAAGTTATAATTTCATTGTCCTCTATCAATGCTGTAATAGTATTTGTCTGTTGTTTTCCATTGATGGATTGAATTTTTTTAAAAACTAGACTGGCTGGAGTATTGCAGTTTATAGAAAAAACGTACTTTTGCCAACTTTCTTTTTTTTTATTCTAATAAGCTTTCTTGCGTCGTATTTTACTTTGATGAAATTTAAATAAACTTCAGAATTCATTGTTTTTTTGTATTTTGCTGATAATTTTTTTCTATTTCTTATTGTATTTTTAATTTCATTATCCCACCGAAGAACTTTCCGCTTAATGAAACCCGAGTTGCCCGTTGGGATGGCTTTTTTTGCTGCATCAATTATTGCTTTTGTGATATCTTTAACATATTCGTTTATTGTTGACATATTTATTTCTGTAGTAGGTTTGGTAAATTTTATTTCTTTTTTGAATATATCCGAATTTGCTTGTTTGATTAACCATTTTTCTCTACAATAGAAATTCGCGTTATTTGTAACCGTACTTAGTGTTATTGAAAAATGATCACTAGAAAAAAGATCATCTTCTGCTTTCCAATTAAAATAGTTTTGTAGTACCGGGCTGCAAATTGATAAATCTATTGCACTAAATGTTTTATGCGAAAAACTAAAGTAGGTGGAGCTTCCATCAATTAGTAGATTTAGTTAATTTTCATCAATTATCTCTTCAATCATTTTCCCACGTAAATCAGTTCGGTTAGATCATCTTCTGCTTTCCAATTAAAATAGTTTTGTAGTACCGGGCTGCAAATTGATAAATCTATTGCACTAAATGTTTTATGCGAAAAACTAAAGTAGGTGGAGCTTCCATCAATTAGTAGATTTAGTTAATTTTCATCAATTATCTCTTCAATCATTTTCCCACGTAAATCAGTTCGGTTAGATCCCCATAAAGAATTGTGACAGTTAAAATCTCCTACTATTAGGAAAGGGCAATCAAAAGATTGGATAATTTTTGAAAAGTCTATTTTAGAAAAGTTTTTGTTGTTTTGAAGATAAACGTTACATAAAATGAATTTAACTGGATACAGTAATTCCACAGCTACGGCTTGTAATTGAGTGTTCTACTAAATTGAAAGAATCATGTATATAAATTGCAACTCCTCCATGGGCTTTAGTACTTGAAACTTTGTTTTTATGGAAGATTTTAAAATGTTTTTTCTTTGGAATGTGATTCGATTTAAATTTTGTTTCTTGAATACAGAATGCTAAGGAATTGTACTTTTTTATCAGCAAATTTAATTCATCGAAGTGTTTTTATAATCCGTCAGCATTCCATTGAATAATATCGTATGTAGATTGAATTTAAACTGATAAAAAATCATTTGTAGTTTCCATAGAAACTACATCATTCAGGTCGTCTACACTGCTAATGTCGCTTACACTTGAGTTTTGATTATTATTTTTTATTTTTTTGGTTTTTCTTCTTTTGTATTTCTTTTTTTATTTCACGTTTTGTTTTGCGAGATGTTTCTTTGGGCACTATAAAAATTTCTGATGAGACTGGATTAATTTGTTCTTTTTTTGGCGTGTTTTGCTGTATATTTTTGTTGTCTATAATTATTACTTTTTGGCCTATTTTATCCTCTTCTTCAATTAATTTATTTTTATTAGCGTGATCTTTATTTTCGAAGGTATCCGTCTCATGAGAAGTGTCACTAGTAACAGTTTTAGAATAGGATATAGTAGGGAATCTTTTAATATATAACTTTCTAGCTTCTCTATTACTAACTTTTTCTTTTATTTTAATTAATTTAATTTCTTTTTCAGTTAGAAATTTAGGGCATTTTTTATCAAAGGTATTATGACTCTCTTCGCAATTTACACATTTTTGTGGTCTGTCACATTGTTCTCTTTCTTTCAAGTGATAAGTAGCACTGCAGTTGGAGCATGACCTTTCTTTTTTACAATCTTTTGTAAAATGGTTGAAATGCAAACTATTCATGCATCTCAATGGTGGTGAGATATACTCGCGAACATTATAAATTTGGTAGCCAACAGCAACATCATTTGGGATTTTTGAACTTGAAAATGAAATACAGTATAAGCCGGTTTCAACAAATCCTTCATTCATCGTTTTTTCTTGAATCGTCCAATACCTGTTACATTTTGCTCAGCCTTGCTAAACAAAAATTCTTCGTCAGTGACTTATTTCAGATCAGGGCAGTATATAACGCCTCTGGTCTCGTTTAAGAATTTGTGTTCTTCAACTATTATATTTATATCATCTTTAAATCTTGTCATTGTTATTATTCTTTGGGCTTGTTTCAAATTTTTAGTTTGTACAAGTATTGTACCATCTCTTAATTTATTGCATTTAATAACGCCATCTCCTGCAATAGATTTAATTGTTTGTTTTATCAAAAATGGTGAAACAATTAATAAATTTTTATTTTCGTCAGTTCTTCGATAACTAAGAACTTTTCAGATTCAGTTAAACTCTTAATTCAAGGTGCAGATGGTAAACCCCCACCACCAGGTGGAGGTGATGTATCATTTAACATTGAATTAGATACGTCCCTGTAATAATTTATTATTAATGTAGGCTTTTGATTTTTTTTTTTTGTTTTTCTTGAATTTTGTAAAATTGAGTTCAATTTATTTTGTTATTTAAAGAATGGTACGGTAAATATTGTTTTATTTTTGTTTTGTTTGTTTATTAAATAAAAAGTTTGTATGATTTTTTTATTTTGATATTTTTAATAACACAAAATAATTTCTTATTATATTAGTTGTTGCTCTTACTTTGAGAATTAAAACGATACTGATTTATGTTTTTGTTGCTTTGTATTTTTTTAATTTTTGTTTTTGTTGTATTCTTCTATTAAAACAAATTTTTTAAATATTTTTTTTCTTTTTCATTATTAATTTTTGCATTTTTTAATTTATTTCTAAAATTTTAATTTGCTGTCTGGTGGTGGTGTTGGATCAATTGATTAATTAAGATAAGTAGTACATTTTAAATTTTATAGTAAATTTTTTTTTTCATTACATTTTGAAAAGATTTTTATTTTCTTTGTTTTACTTCCTATTGCTGTTGTTCATTATATAGCTGAACTTTTTGCTTATTAATTTTAAGTTCAAATTCGTCTTCAACGTTCGTTGAAACAACACCGGTTTCAGTTTAATAAGAATTTTACTTATTTTAAATTTAATTGAATAATTAGAATTTAATACTACACTTAATTTTTGTTTTTATGTTTTTTTCATTTTATTTAAAATTATGAAATAAAATTTGTTTTATTCTTTTTCTTTCAATTTTCTGTCAAAGAGCTTAAAATTTGTGGTGTTCTTTATTCTATTTTACTTCAACTTTTATTTTGGATCACATTGCCGCACTTTCAATGTCGGACAATCACTTTCAATTTTAATTGTATGCTTAAAATTTTAAATTAGATAATTAAGTTTATATTATTATTAATTTTACAATTTTTTTTTTTTCTTTTTATATCTAAACTTAATTAATTTATAAATATCACGCGCAGGATTGTTTTCTTTATATTAAATTAAAATAATTTTATTTGTTTTTTGTTTTGGAAATAATGATTCTTTTAATTTTATCCTAGTGGTAAACAAAACAATACATCCATCTCTCTCCTCCCATGGATAGATGTTAATGTCTGAAAAAACTCTCACTATTCTCAGAATACCATCAAAACAACACCGTAATTTAATTAATAATCTTTGATGGTATTTATTCAATTACATTAATAATATTTTTTTCTACCCTACACCTATAGAATAGGTAAAAGGGTATATTAACTTTGGTATGGTGTTTGTAACTATCTAAAGGAAGCGAGCTAGATATGGAAAAGTATATATTTTTGTGATGAGCGTGACCTCCTGAGTCGATATAGCCATGTCCGTCCGTCCATCCATCCGCCCGGCCGTCCGTAGGCACTATAACCAAAAAAATAATGGAGCTATCTTGATGAAATTTTACTGTCGGTTACTTGGAATGAAAGTACGGCGGGAATTGCATATCGGCGAAATCGGCATATGGGTTTGAATTCTGGACCTTTTAATCGATCGAAGGGCTAACGAACATATATAAAAAATCACGATAACTCAACAAGTAGCGTCATTACTCAACAAGTAATGACACAATCTTCATCCAATTTGTGCTGTAGGTTACTAGTAATGAAACTACTTCGGGCATTGCGTAAGTTCGGGATAGGACCATAGGTTCGGAACCTAGAATTTTTTGATCGAATTTAGGCCAAACGAGCATAATTCCGAAACCATTGAAGATAGAACCTCCAAATTTGGTATTAGGGTGTCCCTTCCTATTTCCTAAGTGTCTTTGAAATTTGGGCCCCATTGGAGTAGTGGGTCGGGGACCAGCCACACATTTCCGAAGACCTTAAAGCATATTTTTAAAATTAATAAAGATAGCAACTTGAAAAAAAGTAGAAGCAATTGGAGTGATGGTTCAGTACTCATCTTAGACCCGCCAATGTGTAAAAGCTTATCATCGAAATTAATAAAACTAGTAACTTAAAATTAAGTTAACACGTTTCAATTGTGTACAAGAGTTAACTAGTATTGAAAGTATGACGGGGACTGCATATGGGCGAAATCGTACCATGGTTTCGGGTTCTGAAACCCTTGAAAAACTCAAGGGCAACAAACATATATCTTAAAAACACCATAACTCAAAAAATAATGCCGCTATTTTGATGAAATTTAAACTCTAGATTACTAGTAATGAAAGTACCATGGGAATTGGTTCTGGGCGAGTTTAATTTCGAAGCCAAATAATATATTTCCTATTTCCTATGTGTCCCCGAAATTTAGACTTAATTGTAGTGGTTCAGCTATGTTCAAAGGTACTTGCTGCATTTATGTAAAATTAATTTTTATATTTAAATGAATTATATGAAAAGGTCTAAATTTGTATTTGTATTTTAGAAATGCATTTATTGCATATTTTGCGTTTATAAGCTTTTCTATTAGGTATATAAACTAACCATTTAAAATAATTGCAATTTTGAAAAATTTGGATTATTAAATATATCATGCTTTGATTATCTTTTTATCACAAAATTTAATAATTAGCATTTTTTCATTTTGTAATTGATTGAAATAAATATATTTTCATTTATTTCAAGTTTTTTTTGTTTTTTAATATTTTTTTAAAGTTTTTTAAGAGTTTGTAATATTTTTTAATAAATAGTGTAATTAGAAAATGTTTTTAGTATTATAAAGTTAATTTGGTTAGCTATGTCTTACGATCAAATTAATAACAGCTTTTATGGTGTTAAAACGACTTACGGCTTGTAATTGAGTGTTCTACTAAATTGAAAGAATCATGTATATAAATTGCAACTCCTCCATGGGCTTTAGTACTTGAAACTTTGTTTTTATGGAAGATTTTAAAATGTTTTTTCTTTGGAATGTGATTTGATTTAAATTTTGTTTCTTGAATACAGAATGCTAAGGAATTGTACTTTTTTATCAGCAAATTTAATTCATCGAAGTGTTTTTATAATCCGTCAGCATTCCATTGAATAATATCGTATGTAGATTGAATTTAAACTGATATAAAATCATTTGTAGTTTCCATAGAAACTACATCATTCAGGTCGTCTACACTGCTAATGTCGCTTACACTTGAGTTTTGATTATTATTTTTTATTTTTTTGGTTTTTCTTCTTTTGTATTTCTTTTTTTATTTCACGTTTTGTTTTGCGAGATGTTTCTTTGGGCACTATAAAAATTTCTGATGAGACTGGATTAATTTGTTCTTTTTTTGGCGTGTTTTGTTGTATATTTTTGTTGTCTATAATTATTACTTTTTGGCCTATTTTATCCTCTTCTTCAATTAATTTATTTTTATTAGCGTGATCTTTATTTTCGAAGGTATCCGTCTCATGAGAAGTGTCACTAGTAACAGTTTTAGAATAGGATATAGTAGGGAATCTTTTAATATATAACTTTCTAGCTTCTCTATTACTAACTTTTTCTTTTATTTTAATTAATTTAATTTCTTTTTCAGTTAGAAATTTAGGGCATTTTTTATCAAAGGTATTATGACTCTCTTCGCAATTTACACATTTTTGTGGTCTGTCACATTGTTCTCTTTCTTTCAAGTGATAAGTAGCACTGCAGTTGGAGCATGACCTTTCTTTTTTACAATCTTTTGTAAAATGGTTGAAATGCAAACTATTCATGCATCTCAATGTTGGTGAGATATACTCGCGAACATTATAAATTTGGTAGCCAACAGCAACATCATTTGGGATTTTTGAACTTGAAAATGAAATACAGTATAAGCCGGTTTCAACAAATTCTTCATTCATCTTTTTTTCTTGAATCGTCCAATACCTGTTACATTTTGCTCAGCCATGCTAAACAAAAATTGTTCGTCAGTGACGTATTTCAGATCAGGGCAGTATATAACGCCTCTGGTCTCGTTTAAGAATTTGTGTTCTTCAACTATTATATTTATATCATCTTTAAATCTTGTCATTGTTATTATTCTTTGGGCTTGATATTTTTAATAACACAAAATAATTTCTTATTATATTAGTTGTTGCTCTTACTTTGAGAATTAAAACGATACTGATTTATGTTTTTGTTGCTTTGTATTTTTTTAATTTTTGTTTTTGTTGTATTCTTCTATTAAAACAAATTTTTTAAATATTTTTTTTCTTTTTTATTATTAATTTTTGCATTTTTTAATTTATTTCTAAAATTTTAATTTGCTGTCTGGTGGTGGTGTTGGATCAATTGATTAATTAAGATAAGTAGTACATTTTAAATTTTATAGTAAATTTTTTTTTCATTACATTTTGAAAAGATTTTTATTTTCTTTGTTTTACTTCCTATTGCTGTTGTTCATTATATAGCTGAACTTTTTGCTTAATAATTTTAAGTTCAAATTCGTCTTCAACGTTCGTTGAAACAACACCGGTTTCAGTTTAATAAGAATTTTACTTATTTTAAATTTAATTGAATAATTAGAATTTAATACTACACTTAATTTTTGTTTTTATGTTTTTTTCATTTTATTTAAAATTATGAAATAAAATTTGTTTTATTCTTTTTCTTTCAATTTTCTGTCAAAGAGTTTAAAATTTGTGGTGTTCTTTATTCTATTTTACTTCAACTTTTATTTTGGATCACATTGCCGCACTTTCAATGTCGGACAATCACTTTTAATTTTAATTGTATGCTTAAAATTTTAAATTAGATAATTAAGTTTATATTATTATTAATTTTACAATTTTTTTTTTTTCTTTTTATATCTAAACTTAATTAATTTATAAATATCACGCGCAGGATTGTTTTCTTTACTTTAAATTAAAATAATTTTATTTGTTTTTTGTTTTGGAAATAATGATTCTTTTAATTTTATCCAAGTGGTAAACAAAACAATACATCCATCTCTCTCCTCCCATGGATAGATGTTAATGTCTGAAAAAACTCTCACTATTCTCAGAATACCATCAAAACAACACCGTAATTTAATTAATAATCTTTGATGGTATTTATTCAATTACATTAATAATATTTTTTTCTACCCTACACCTATAGAATAGGTAAAAGGGTATATTAACTTAGGTATGGTGTTTGTAACTATCTAAAGGAAGCGAGCTAGATATGGAAAAGTATATATTTTTGTGATGAGCGTGACCTCCTGAGTCGATATAGCCATGTCCGTCCGTCCATCCATCCGTCCGGCCGTCCGTAGGCACTATAACCAAAAAAATAATGGAGCTATTTTGATGAAATTTTACTGTGGGTTACTTGGAATGAAAGTACGGCGGGAATTGCATATTGGCGAAATCGGCATATGGGTTTGAATTCTGGACCTTTTAATCGATCGAAGGGCTAACGAACATATATAAAAAATCACGATAACTCAACAAGTAGCGTCATTACTCAACAAGTAATGACACAATCTTCATCCAATTTGTGCTGTAGGTTACTAGTAATGAAACTACTTCGGGCATTGCGTAAGTTCGGGATAGGACTATAGGTTCGGAACCTAGAATTTTTTGATCGAATTTAGGCCAAACGAGCATAATTCCGAAACCATTGAAGATAGAACCTCCAAATTTGGTATCAGGGTGTCCCTTCCTATTTCCTAAGTGTCTTTGAAATTTGGGCCCCATTGGAGTGGTGGGTCGGGGACCAGCCACACATTTCCGAAGACCTTAAAGCATATTTTTAAAATTAATAAAGATAGCAACTTGAAAAAATGTAGAAGCAATTGGAGTGGCAATTGGAGTGATGGTTCAGTACTCCTCTTAGACCCGCCAATGTGTAAAAGCTTATCATCGAAATTAATAAAACTAGTAACATAAAATTAAGTTAACACGTTTTCAAACCATTGAAGATAGAACCTCCAAATTTGGTATCAGGGTGTCCCTACCTATTTCCTAAGTGTCTTTGAAATTTGGGCCCCATTGGAGTGGTGGGTCGGGGACCAGCCACACATTTCGGAAGACCTTAAGGCATATTTTTAAAATTAATAAAGATAGCAACTTGAAAAAATGTAGAAGCAATTGGAGTGGCAATTGGAGTGATGGTTCAGTACTCATCTTAGACCCGCCAATGTGTAAAAGCTTATCATCGAAATTAATAAAACTAGTAACTTAAAATTAAGTTAACACGTTTCAATTGTGTACAAGAGTTAACTAGTATTGAAAGTATGACGGGGACTGCATATGGGCGAAATCGTACAATGGTTTCGGGTTCTGAAACCCTTGAAAAGCTCAAGGGCAACAAACATATATCTTAAAAACACCATAACTCAAAAAATAATGCCGCTATTTTGATGAAATTTAAACTCTAGATTACTAGTAATGAAAGTACCATGGGAATATGTTCTGGGCGAGTTTAATTTCGAAGCCAAATAATATATTTCCTATTTCCTATGTGTCCCCGAAATTTAGACTTAATTGTAGTGGTTCAGCTATGTTCAAAGGTACTTGCTGCATTTATGTAAAATTAATTTTTATATTTAAATGAATTATATGAAAAGGTCTAAATTTGTATTTGTATTTTAGAAATGCATTTATTGCATATTTTGCGTTTATAAGCTTTTCTATTAGGTATATAAACTAACCATTTAAAATAATTGCAATTTTGAAAAATTTTGATTATTAAATATATTATTAGCATTTTTTCATTTTGTAATTCATTGAAATAAATATATTTTCATTTATTTCAAGTTTTTTTTTGTTTTTTAATATTTTTTTAAAGTTTTTTAAGAGTTTGTAATATTTTTTAATAGATAGTGTAATTAGAAAATGTTTTTAGTATTATAAAGTTAATTTGGTTAGCTATGTCTTACGATCAAATTAATAACAGCTTTTATGGTGTTAAAACGACTTACGGATATGTCCTTAAATTTGAACCAAATAGGTATAGGGTATTTCTAAGTCGGTTGCACCGACTGACTGTTTCTTTACTTGTTTTTTTTTTTTATTTAATTCTTTCCATTACTACAATTGCAAATGTTGTTCTATTTGTAGTTACTTATTATTGTATATATGTTTTATTTTGATTGAGTTTTTGGTTTTACCTACTACAATAAGGGCACATATAGTTTCTATATAGATTCTATATCGTGCAAGTTAGAAACTGTTGAATGTAGTTATAAACCGATTTCTCGAGTAAGACTTTTATTCTTATATTTTATTTTTTTTTAACCAGGTGTTGTCAATTTAGGCTGAGTAAATCACGCATAATTAAACGTTTTGATTCTAATTTTGTATTTCTCTTAGATTTTTAATTATTTTTTTTTTTTTATCCTTCTAATTTCATAACCAAATTATAAACTTTAACGTTAATTTTCGTAATATTCGCGGTTTACAAACGAACTTCCATGCCGTTGAGGGTCATCTAAATTCAATTAAACCGGCAATCTTAGCTCTATGTGAAACCCAAGTTAGTGGTCATAATGTTAACTTCGATATTAACGGCTACTCACTTATTTCATACTTCGTTCCTAAAAGAGTATCGCCATCTACATAAAAAAAGAAATTGCTTTCATCACTCTAGTCAAATATAAATCTTCCAGCCCAACTTTCAATTACGTTTGGGTCGAAATCCATGTTGCAAAGCATGTAAAACATCTCTGTTTTCTTTGTAGATTACTCAATTCAAGTGAACAGGAAACTGTTTTGGAAATTGAAAATCTTTCAAACCAGATCAATGAAATTCTCGATTGTTATCCTGAAACTAAAATTGATCTGGCGGGTGATTTTAATGTTCATAACAAAGACTGGCTTCACTTCTCTAGTAGCTCTTCTCCGAGTCAAAACTCGATTGAGAAACAAGTTGAACTATGTTTCACTCTATTGCATCTTTCTCAACTTGTTAAAAATCCTACTAGAATCCCTAAACGTGCTGATCAAGAAGGACACGTCTTAAATCTGTTTCTAACCACACACCCTGAAAAATATGTGGTTTCAGTTGTTTGCCCCCTAGGTGGATCTGATCTTTGTTTGGTCAACACAAGCTTCCAGGCAAGCTTGGTGTCCAGCCATAGGCCTTTCCCAAAAAGTTAGTATGGCGCTATAACCATGCTAACTGCGAAGGTCTAAACAATTTTTACAAAACCTTTGATTGGTCACTGTGGTAGGAATATTCCGTGGTAGTACGAATTTCCGTGGTAGGAATGTCGACTTTGTGGCAAATGAGATTAGTGAAAATATTCTACTTGTAATCAGATTATTTATATCTCACTCCATAAAATCTATTAAACGAAAACTCAAAACTTTTTAATCGTATTTGCAAAGAAGCCATTTTTAAAAAAGAGGAAGCCTTCAAAAAGTACCGGGACAGTGGTTGGGAGGCTCACATGATCAACTATATACAGGTTCGGCACAGATGCAAGAGAGTTATGAACAAGCAAAAATTCTTGTTCAACCAAAGGTTGAAACGAAAATTAATCCACATGCCTAAGAATAGCAAATACTTTTTGACTTGTGTGAAGAACTTAAAAGAATACAATAGCGGGTCTTCTTTTCCTCCACTTGTTGATATAAACAACCACATTGTGTCAGATGCGAAAGAAAAAGCAAATTTGTTTGGCAAAGGGTTCGCTTCTAACTCGTCACTGCTTCACGAGAGATGATGAAAATTTTGGAAAATTTTGATACAAAAAAATCAGCTGGTTCCGACGGTATTACAACCACCGTCATTAAAAACGCATATACTTCAATTTCAAAACCTTGCGCAACCCTTTCCACCTTTCCTTTACTTCGGGTATTCATCCTACCCAATAGAAGGTTGCACATGTTTTCCAAATTCCTAAAAAAGGCGATAAAAGCGATCCCTCTAACTACCGACCTATTGCTATTTTTTCGGTCCTTTCCAAAGTATTGAAAAAAGTTATGAACTTTAAGCTTTTGAAATATCTAAATCGTAAAGGTTTGTTTCATGACCAACAATACGGGATCAGAGCCCGTCGTTCAACTGGTGATCTCATGACCTACTTGTGCGAAAAGCTTAATATCAGTCTTCACCATTCTGGTGAGTCTAATGTTGTAGCTCTGGATATTCCTAAAGCTTTCGATCGAGTTTGGCATGATGCTTTATTGGCTAAATGCAGGGCTTTAAATCTAACAAATACCCTAGTTAAATGTATTGGAGATTTTCTTTCGAATCGTACGATTCGTGTTCTGGTCAATGGATATTCATCCAAAGATTTTAAAATAAATGCTGGTGTCCCTCAGGGATCGGTTTTATCTCCCAGTCTTTTCCTAATATTTATAAATGACCTACTTTCAATAACCTCCAATCCAATCTATAGCTTCACAGATGACAGTACCCTTGTTGCTTCCTGCGAATTCCATAGCCGCTGTAACGTTAATCATCAGATTAATACAACCGGTATTAACTTTTGGTATTAACATAATATCATTGGATTCAAAAGGACTTGATTATTAATTTTTTTTAACTTTTAATCAAACCAGTCAATAAATTAACTTATTAAACCATAAAATTAATTATTTATTTAATTAATAATATATTTGCTTCTTCTTTTTTTTTGAAACTCAACAAATTTTTAACAGTATAAACTTTTGTTTACAATAAAATTTGGTACATTTTCATATATTAACACTTTTACATTTAATGTTTCATTTAATTATTAACACTGGTAATTTTAACTTAATAATACTAAAGTAAAATTAAATTATCCACTAAAATAAATTATTAATTTCTTTTTTTGAATTAATGTATTTAAAATTTTTTCAAAATTTAAAAACTGTAATGTTAATTTCAAAATAAATAATAAACCATACTAACCAATCAGTTTAGCCATCCCTCACACTCCTATTCAGTCACCTATTCATCTGGCTGCATTTCAATTTTTCTTTCATGGTTTTTTCACTTTACGATGACTTTTTCGTAAACTTTCAGGTAATTCATGTATTTTTGCATATTATAATGTTATTAAAGTATGATGTATGTATGTTTCGATATAAATAAATAATCAATGGTAAATAATTTGGTTTATAAAAACTAGTTTCCTTATCAATAAATTAATCAAAATAAGTCAAATATTTATTTATTAGTACCTACATACTTTTTGTAATAATTTTAAATTTAAAATTAAAAAATTAAATTATTTGTCTGAATTTGTTTTTGAGTGAAAGCTAAGGGAATAAATTTAATTATTAAAGAAACATTTTTAATTACCTATACTCCAATTTTTTGAATAAATAAATTAAAAAAATTTAAAAAAAGACCAAACATAATATAAACTAATAGAATTTCTACTTGTTCCGAACTTATATTTCAAAGAACTGTTTGCAACAAACAAATCTATGTTGAATTTAATTCTATTTATTGCTCTACCACAGATCTACAGTCGTAAACAGTCGCTAGAGAAAAATTGACAGCTCGTAGAGTGAATCTTCTGTAGAGTTGCATTCTCGTGTAAACAGTAGATAAAAGCAATTGTTGACATTATTTCAGTTACAAAATAGAGAAAAATCATTTTTAATTCAAAACTTGACCTTTTATAAAGTCACAAATAAATCATATGCTATGTTATTGTGTAAGACTAAAATCGTACCAATTTTGAGTAAATTTAAATAAAAATTATATTTTAGTTTTACACAAAAAAAAATATTGACAGCCCGTGATTAGTCTTATGGCCTATTTACAGTGACGCTCTCATGTTGCTCTCATGTTGCTCTCATTACGTAGTTAAAAAAGGAGTTTCCACAATGAAATGAACATGACACGTTTTTTGACATTGTTTTGTTTACAAATTTCATGAAATAAAAAATATTCAATAGTTTAATATTTTATTGTATAGCTATTTTGAATATTGGTTTAATATTATTTAACCCAAGATAGAAAAAGAATTAATAATTTTATTAATTTTTATTCTGATATATTTTCTTTTATTTTTCAATAAAAAATATTTATCATAGTTCAATGATTTGACATTTGAATACGTAAAGAAAGCGAAAAAGTTAAAAGTTAAACAACTTCTTTAATGACTGCGTGATGACTGCGACATGGCTGCGCCTATTGTATTCACTTTCATTTAATACAATATATTTAACTTAGTTTGACAGATAGTTACGTGTAGAAAGCTATTGAGCTGAATATTTTTAATTAGATATAAAGGGTTTTTTAAATTTGGTTTATACTTAATATTATCAAAGTTTAAGCTTGATTTAATATTTCCGTGAAAATTAAAAGAAAGTTTTATAAATTAAAAAAAATAAGCTTAAGCTATTGAGCTGAATATTCTTAATTAGATATGAAAAGTTTTTTAAATATCAGTTATGTTTAAATTTCAAATTAAAACAAAAATAAGCTTAAGCTAGTTTGAGTCTTTGAGTATTATAAATTAAGCTTGGCGGTTAGGATATCAGTTATGTTTAAATTTAAAATTAAAACAGTAATAAGCTTAAGATATTGTGTTTACTGTTGTTATATAAATATGAAAAGTTTTTAAAGTTTGGTTTAAATACAAAGTTAATAATACAAAGTTTAAGCTTGATTTAATATTTCCGTGAAAATTAAAAAAAAGTTTTATAAATTAACAAAAATAAGCTTAAGCTATTGAGCTGAATATTCTTAATTAGATATGAAAAGTTTTTTAAATTTGGTTTATACTTAATATTATCAAAGTTTAAGCTTGATTTAATATTTACGTGAAAAATTTAAAAAAATCAAAGCTGATAAAGCTCGTCCGTTATGTTTGAAAATTAAGCTTCCAACTGCCATTTTAAAGGTGAAAAGCTTAAAAAATCGATGGAAATTTTTAGTTTGATTATTAACTTAACTGCAAAAGTTTTGAAAAAAATTAAACAAATAAACGTTTGAAATTATATTGAAAATGAAATACAAATTGAAAACGTGATCAAGTTCAAGTTAAAAAAAAAAAAAAAAAAATGTAAAACTTGGTTTTAAAAAGTTGTTTTTAATATTAAGTAACAGCATAGCATGTTTTACTAAAAGTTAATAAATTATTATTCATTACATAATATCTTTTTTATTTATCCATGAATCATGGTTTTTATGAAAGCCAAGCCACCTAACCAAAACTTGATTTCCTTTTTTTCTTATTAGTTTTTCTACAAGGTAAACATTAGGAAATTTAACGGATGTAAGTTCAGGTTCATAAAAACTGCCTTTTATTTGTTTTTGTGTGTAATCAAGTAAATTGTATGTTATTGGATCAGTTCTTTTTATTTTCGCTATTGTATAAACTTCTGTTGACCAATTACGTTGATAACCTTTTGCAAATATACCTTTAAATTTACTTATACGAACAAAATCTCCAACTTTGTATTTTGCTTTTCGGAATTAATTTAATTTATTGTAGACAGTTTTTAATAAAAATTTCTCATTTCACTTTGTAACATTTTTAGGTGGAAGTTTAATTGTATGATGATATGTTGAGTTATGTCTTTCTATTAGCGATGGCAGAATAGGTAACCATTTATATGTGCCTTGTAAACTAATTGTTTCCACATCATGTTTTTAGAGTGCGATTGAAACGTTCTACAATTGATGCTTTTAGTTCTGAATATGTATGATAATGGTTAATTTTATATTTCCTCATTTGATTTTGAAATTTTTTGTTGAATAATTCCGTACCTTGATCAGATTGTAAATTTTTTGGTTTTCTACCAGGACGCTTAAAAATATTTTTCATTGCGATTAAAACATTATCAGCGCTTTTGTTTTTAATCAGTTCAGCATACGCAAATTTTGAAAATGTATCAATAACGGTTAATAAATATTTATATGCCTTATTAAATTTTGCATATGGAATCATTTCAACCAAATCAATTTGCCAAGTATCATTTAAACCCTTTTGAATAAATTTTCTTCGTGTAAAGTTTCTTCTAGCGCCTCTATGAATTTCGGACACAACTTGTAGCCTCGACATTATTTTCGTACCATTTAATTAAATTTTCTAAACTGATTCTATAATTTTCTATTGTGTGACATTCACATGTGGCCGGTCCAGAAGTTATGTCACCAGAAATATTTTCATATGCCCACGGACAAAGGGTCAAATGAGTACCATAAATTGAAGTGAATTTATTTACTCCAGAAAAGTTTTTAATGTGTTTATATAGATGTAATATTAGTTTCTTATGATTATCTAATAAGACGGAGGAATAAATATTTTAGAACTCCTCCACTTCCATAATTCAAAATGAGTACTAAAAATATGTTCGCTGCTTTTATATGTTCTCTAAATTGTATTTAAAATTCAGTTTCTTATCAGAGACAGACCAAAAATGATTAATTTTATTCATCCATTTACAATGATGATAGCGGAACCATCTGGATGTGAGAAAACAACATTTGTGTGTAATTTTTTATTTTTTTTAGATTTATTTCTCCGAAAATTGAAACAATAAAATGGTGTAACACAGAAATTTCTGCTATTCCAAAAAATCTAACTTTTCCTTATATAGACTTTTATAAAAAATTAATTGAAAATATTGATAGATTGATTTCTCCGAAAATTGAAACAATAAAATGGTGTAACACAGAAATTTCTGCTATTCCAAAAAATCTTACTTTTCCTTATATAGACTTTTATACCAGTATCCCAAAAGAATTTAGTGGTAATGAAAATAAACCTACGTTAATTGTTCTAGATGACTAATGTTAGATTCTGCAAATAAAGAGGTATGTGAGCTATTTACTAAAGGTTCACACCATCGTAATTTATCTATTATATACACAAAACGTTTTTCATCAGGGAAAATTTTCAAGAGATATTTCATTAAATAGTAAATATTTAGTGCTTTTCAAAAATCCTCGAGAAAAAACGCAGATTTTTTCTCTTGCTTGGCAACTATATCCAGAAAATATAAAGGGTTTTTTGAGAGTATATAATAGTCAACATCAAAACCCCGCACTTACGTACACTTTGGGACCGGAGCGTGTACGTAAAACAAAAATGTACGTAAAATGAATCTACTGCTTTTATTGATGAATAATATGTTTGAAACAAACTAAAACAATAAATATATAAATAAAAAGAAAAAGAGGGATATTATGTATGTAGTTTTATACTTTTATTTCATACTTTTTTATACTATATTTAATACTTAACGTGTATTAAAAAAACTTTTTTATTTAAAATTAATTATGAATATTATGTATTTATATCTTACAAAGGTTTTTATATTGATTTATTTCTACAAAAGTTTCGTTTTTGTTCTTATTCCACTTTACATAGATATTGTTTTGAGTTGTTTCTACATGCATTCACTCATAACATGCATTCACTCATTTAGGTTTCATAGAAATAATGTACACATACAAAAACACGTTGTTACAAGTGTACATTCACAATTTTTTATTCTAGTACATACATAATTTTTTTTTCCATAAATTGCAAAACCAGAAAAAATGTAAGTAAAAAAATGTACTTGTACGTAAGTGTGAATCATTGTACGTATAATAGGCAAATGGGGACAAAAATGAAATGTACGTAAGTGCGAGTGTACGTAAAACGAGTGTACGTAACACGGGGTATTACTGTATTGTTGGATTTAACACAAGATGTACATTAACGATTTATTTCGTATTAGAACTAATCTTTTTTCCAAAAAATATTGTATATGTTTCTGTGATACGGGTGATTTGAATAACAACTGCCAAAAGTATAAAACGATTGAAGAAAAACCAACATATATTACATGTACTAGGAAAGTGCAACAACAAGAAATTTCGTAAAAATATTCTTAAATATTGTGATGATGATATTATAAAAACTATTGCTGAAATTGCAATCAATATATTAAGTGGTAATAAAAAAATATCATCGGCACAAAAAGCTAAATTAAAAAAACATAAAAAACAATTAAGATTTCTAGCCTGTGCTAAGAAAAGTATGAAATCCAAGAGAAAAATATTAGTTCAACATGGTGGGTTTTTTACCAACTTTAATCAGAACTATATTATCTGGTGTAATAGGGAAATTACTCTGTAAGACATAATGCAGCGAATGATTGTTATGTCACCAGAAATATTTTCAAAATTTAGTAAATTATTTCAAGATGATAAAAACTTGGATTTATTAGATCAAAAAATTAAAAAAGTTTTATATGATAAAAACTTAAAACCATTGCAAAAATGGTACTTATATGGTCAAAATCTCCTCAAATATGGAATTAACAAAAGACACGCAAAAAAATTACCAGAAAAGGCTAATAATCTTACATTTGATACAGGCACTCAAACAAAATTCTTTTCAATTTCGTTTAGTTTCGCATATACAGAAACTGAATTACCTAAATACAAATCAACATCAACACAGACTAATTTTGTACCATTAGTTACTGATAAAGTGTTTGAATATGATCCTAAAAAAGAGTATTCAGATATGGATATCGATTTAGATGATGAAAATTCATTTAGAAAATTAGCTCAAACTGAAATGTTGAAAGACGAAAAACCAGTACAAAGACCATCTCTAAGTTCTGATTATCGAATGTTTGAAACACCAAGTGGTGATGTAATTAACGTTGCTGTACCATCTCCTGAAAAAAAGAAGACACTAAGATCGGAGTTCAATTTCCTCACCTATACTTTCACAGTTTCCTGAAACAAAAAAACGAAAATTAAAACCTCTACTAAGAAGTCCAAAACTAAGAACTTCATCAACACCGGAATGGACAACATATAAATAGTGCAACATTAAATAAATAGTGCATATGTCTTAAAAGAAGTTAACAAAGATGGGTAGTCAAAATGACTTCTACGTAACATTGTTTTGTAATGCTAATATAAAACTTTTTCCAGGCAACACTTTAGCTTCATTCGAAAATAAATTGCCTATTCACTTTGAAGAAATGGAATTTAAGAAACGGAAACTGGAAAGTAGGTCTTTCAGAAATTTATCTGAATGATTTCCTACAAACGGAAAAATTTAACAAAGAGAATTGGGCTCTTATTAATATTGGAGAGTATAATGTTTATGTAAGAAACATTGAAAGACCTCTTGAAAAAATTAAAGTAACAAAATCTATAGGTTACACATATTATTCATATGACGATTCGCAATTACATTTGGATGATTGGAAATTTAATTTTTTGCCAACACTTATTAAAAATATAACTCCTAATCGGGGATTTACTCGAAACCAAGTTTTCAAAGAATTTTTTAATGAAGTTTTGACATATATCTCTAATACTAAAAATTATGATAATGTAACTTTTCAAAAAGTAGCAGATCAAAACAAAAAAGGTTTAATTCGAATATCACAGACTTTTGATGAAGACAGCTCCTTTATAAAAGTTAATCACAGTTATAATATAAAAAATTGCTAAATGAATTATTGCGACCGAAGCAAAATTTAAAAAATTTCAAAACAAAATTATCTGAACTATTTAAATTAGCAATTGCTAATAATAAAGGCGAAGTGAATGGAATGGTGATGATATATTCAGATATAGTTCAATCAACTGTTTTTGGAAGTAGCAAAGTACGTGCATTAAGACCTATCAACGTAGAAAATTGCAGAATACCTACAAATATTTAATTTGAAAATGCCCAATACATACCTATAGAAAAAAAATTTTTTTGAAACGATAGCAAATTTTAATGCAACCAATACGGCGATGGAATAAATTTTGTTTCCAGTTACTATCCAACAAAAATTGTACTGCACTTTAAAAAGCAATGATTGCTTAAAAACAATATAAATACTACTACTCAAATATGATATCATATCAAACATGGAAAGAATTTACGTGAGATATTACTCCTCTCAAGTAGGTGGAGGAATCAACGATATTGGACCTCTATTACAATTTTATCCAGCTATTCAAAGAGGTCGTGGTTTTGGAAATATATTCGGAAGTTTAATTCGTTACTTAAAGCCAGTTTTTACATCAGGTTAAAACTTAATTAAAACAGAGGCTATGAACACAAGTAAAAATATTTTGAATGATATAGCATCTGGTGCAAACATAAAAGAAACTGTAATTGATCAAAGTAAAGGTGGCATGAAAAATCTAAGAAAATCTGTAGTTAATCAACTGCATTCGATGTATGGTGGAAGGCGAAAAGCCATAAAAAGACGAAGAAGTATAGACGAGGAGTTTCTAAAAAGACACATTTAAAGTCGAAGCGACGAAAAAAGCAAATTAAAACCTCTGATATATTCAATTAAATATGGAGTGTATGAAATCTGAACTTGATCTTTTTGCATCATTACAAACAAGTATATTGCGTTCAGAAAAGGTAGGATACAATCCTTTAGCTTCTTTAGAGGCGTCACCATCAAATATTGAATTTGTTTCGCTTGGAAATGGAGATACATATCGAGATTTATCGTCAACCTACATCAAATTTAAAATTTAAATATTAAAAAAAGATGGATCAGTTTGGAGTGCAAATGATAAAGTAGGAACCAGAGCTGATGCAAAAGCAGCCCCGCAGCTCAGTGTTGTAAATAATTTATTACACTCTTTAATTAAACAATGTAATGTAACTCTAAATGGAAAAAACATCACTCCGTCATAATCATTATACCATTATAAAGCATACTTAACTACATTACTAAATTATGGTACAGATTCCAGTCAAACACATCTGGAAGCATCTGGTTGGGAATTTGATAAACCAAATGATTTTAACAATTCTGGTTCTAAATCAAAGCAAAAATTATACAATAATTCTACAATAGTAGAATTAATGGGAAAATTATTTGTAGATTTTTTCAACACTTCCAAATTACTTTTAAATAACGTTGACATTCGAATTGCTTTTACATTAGAAAAACAAGATTTTTCAATGATTCAGACGAAAGCTATTTAAAAATTCTTGAAGCTACATAATACATGAAACATTTAACAATTAGTCCTAGCATATTAATAGCACATAATACTGTACTGGAAAAGGCTAATGCCAATAAGGGCTAACGAAATCAAAACATTTACAATTCCAGCTAACACATCCAACATATCATTGGATAAAATATTTATAGGGCAAATACCAAAAGCTCTTGTATTTTGTATGGTTAGTAATGAAAATATGAATGGTAAAAGATCAAAAAATCCATACCATTTCGATCATCAAAATCTCACACAATTTCAATTATATGTGAATGGAGTGCCTACACCAAACTCTGCAATTGAAGTCAGTTTTACATCGAATAACAATTGCAATTCTCGTGCATATTTAACATTATTTAGCGGAACAGGTATATATCATTCTGATAAAGGCCATAAAATTTCAAAAGAACTATTTTCAAAAGGTTATACAATACTAGCTTTAGATTTATCACCAGATGGTTCTGGAACTGATACATGTCAAAGTTTATTAAACCAGGGAGTACCAAAGATTGAAGCAAGACTCAGTTCTCCATTAACTTCAACATTAACATGTATTGTGTTTGCAGAATTCGATGCCAGTATCGAAATTGATAAAAATCGTAATATCTACGTAAACATATAAAAGGAAGCTTAGTGGAGCATATCTATTCATTTGAAAATGGCATACGCTCTAGTAGATTTATTATTCTGTACGGTGTTATCGTCCGTACAATATTTGTTAAAAACCTTTCTGTGGCTGAAATAAAAGAAAAATGTAAAACTATTGTAAAGGAATTAAAGTATAAATTCCCAACCAAAGATTTAAAAAGAACAGACATCAAGAATTACTCTTTTGGACATATGGACAATGAAAAAACAACTAATAATTTAATAAATTTGCTTGAAAAATTCGGTATAGTGTTCACAAATGGTAAACTTAAACTTGAATTTTTAACGGCATACATAAGTGGAAATACTCAGCTAATTGATATTTCTCGTTTACAAAAAAATTAATACACTTCAGATAACGAAAGCGCTGTAATGTAATAGTGTCACAAGTAAATTGTTTAAAGGTATATAAAAAATATTTCAAAACCTGGTATTTTAGTAATAAACACCGACACTTCTAACGAAAAAGGAACACATTGGTTAGCAATTTTCGTGCCAGTTCAAGGCTGTATAGAATATTTTGATTCATTTGGAAATCCAACATTCCACAATGATATTGTGAAATTTCTACAAAATCAATCAAAATGTTTTGTTTTCAACAATAAGCGTTTACAAAGTGATATTACATCAGTCTGTGGACAATATTGTTGTGTATATTAATGGATGCGATGTAAATGCAAGAGCATGAACAATTTTATTCATTTATTCAACACAATGTCATCCCCACCAAAAAACGATAAAAAAATACAAATAATGTTTCTTAAAATTTTCAAAAAATGTATACGATAAAAAATATATATACAAAACTTTCGAGTTATAAAACTTTAACAGTTTAAAAAAAACATGGAGCCAACATCAAATGCTGAAGTATTTATCGAAAAACAAATAAACAACGATGTCAACAACGATAACGACGAAGCACAACAAAAAAATCTTTTATTAAACTATATTTACTATTTGGATAAAAAACAAACAATAAAAATACAAATTGGATTTAATGTTGAAAATATAGCTACAACAATAATTTTCCAACGTCATCACAAAGTCATTAGCGAGATGAATTTTTTGCAGTGGCATGCTTTTTATGTAGATTTTACAAACATTCAACCTAAATTAAATTCAAATAAATTTCCACTCAAATTCAATCATACAGCACAAACTAAAAAACTAACATTGGAATTAGATGAATACACCCGCTTTTGCCTTATGTTGGACTTTATACAAGCAGTGATGTCATATAACAATGGAGCTGAATTAAATGTGCGGGAATATGTATTCAAATATTTCGACAGATGTATTAAAAGGAATAAACTGAAATTGGAATAAGAAGATTTTTATATTCCTATGAATTTACATATAGCTCAGTGTAATTAATCTAGACTATTTTATGAAATACCATTGTTTATGTCTGAAAAATTATATTGCGCAACAATAAATAAAACAAATATTTTTTAAAGCCAATTTCTGTATTATGATGGTGAGGGCAAATGGTGATGTAATTTCTTATTTTCTGTAGAGATGGAATTTTGTTATCTAAATTGATAACTTTTACTGAATTTGAAATAAAAGTGTCTAAAAATTGCTATTTTTTAAGACCTTTTACATAAACAACATCAAATATAGTTGTTAAATGTTCCTCAAAGAGATTTTTAACTTTTAAATAGTCTATAAAGCCATCATTATAATCCATGTTATTAATGTTCTTTTTGTTGTACTCATTTTGTCGTTTAACATCACTATTTAACTCTTCAAATGAGTACGGTGCTTTAAATATAAAAAACACTGGTATTAGAGAACCATCAGCTATCAAAGAAAATTCTTTCAAAAAATATTGTTTGTTATTTCCAATAACAAATTGTAAATCAACCACAGCTTTTCTGCTACCACTGTTGTTGTTGTTGCAATTCATTTTGTTCTTTATTATAAAAAAAAAACTAATAACCTAGCCTTTTATTTATAACTCTGATTTCATAAACAAAAGTGAGGATACCTAGATATACTATAAAGCAGTAAATTTTTAAAACTATTAACGGACCTTCACAGACCGTTTCGGACCTTCACATACCGTTTTCAGACCTTCACAGACCGTTCTCGGACTTTCACAGACCGTTTGCGGATCTTCACAGACCGAAACTAGTCTTGAATACAGGCCCTTCTTCAAAATAAATAAAAAAAAAAAACAAATTAAATTTAGGGAAAAAAATTTTTTAATATTAAACTTTATTTATTTCAAAAATTTTTCCTGCGATTCGATATCAATCGATGGAATTAATTGAAATAATGCCATATTTCGTTTGTCTTTATCTCGTCCCAAAAATTTGATATTAAACTGCGCTCTATTCAATTCCTCTAATTCCGGTTCTCTTGTTACTTTTTTTGAAAACCTGTCCGGCATGAAAAATATAATTTTTTCATTGGTTATTGGATCTTCTACCTCACAAAGCACCACCGTTTGATTTCTTTTCGTCTCTAGAAAGCGCCAGGAAAGCACCTCGTATATTTTATTTTGGTGTAAAATATCAATATTATGATATTTTTCACTCGAACCCACTCCCAATTCCATTAAACTTTTTAAAACACTAGCCTAATTAAAAATAGAAAATAGAAAATTAAAAATATAAAAAAAAAAAAAAAAAACAAATATCTTACCATATTGTTTATTTTATTTTGTAATATTATGTACTCTTAATAAAGTAAATAATTTTTAATAATAGTAAAGGAAAATTGTTGCTCTTATATATGAAAAACTTTATATATGACTTCCCTACTCATATAAAAAATAAAATAAAACCCAACTAACTAACTAAATCATTATGCAATTATGCAATTTTTTTTTTTCTCTTGTTTTTTAAAGTTAAAATTCTAATACGATACAACATTGTTGCAGTATTTGAAAAATATCATGTAAATTAAAAAGTTGTGAAGGCTGCAGCTGCGCGGTGCCAAAAACATTTTTTTATAGATTTATTTGATTTTATGATTAGAATAGAATAAAGTTAAAATTTTAATACAATAAAACATTGTTGCAGTATTTTGAAAAATATCATATAAATTAAAAAGTTTTGAAGGCTGCTGCAGCTGTGCGGTGCCAAAACATAAGTGAATACCGGGTAGTTTTTAAAAGTACATATATATATGATCTTATGTTATAATCCATTTTAGTTACCAAATAATTTTTACTTAAATTAAAACAAACAAAAAAAAAAAAAAAATTAGTTTAGCAAATAAAAAAATTAAATCGGAATGCAATGAGTGCCAAAAAGTTTTCGAAAGGCCGGACAATCTAAAAAGACATAAAAGTAGAACACAATTAAAACATAAATGTGATTTATGTCAAAAAGCATTTGGTAGAAAAAAAAATTTATTAGAACATATAAAAAACCAACAGAGAGAGTTATGAAAATACAAATTTTTGTAAGAAGTGCAAAACAGCCATCTCAAATAATTTGTGGAATTACCACATTCGGACAAATGAACATAAGAAAAATGCAGCAGAAGTCATTAAAACTAATGTTAGGTGTATTAGAGATAATGATGACTAGAAACATTTATTAGAGATAATGATGATTGAAGCATATTAAACCCATCACACTTTTTAGAAAAGTTTCAAACCGATATCATTGAATTGTTGAGACAATCACTAAAAAAGCACAATGTCATTAAGGCAAATCTTGAACTTTTCGGTGAATATATAAAACCAACAGAAGAAGAGCTTGAAAATATATCAATCAAATCTTTTCAAACTCGAATGTTAAACATTACACAGGCAGACGATCTTAATGATTTTTTTGAAAATGCTAAAGACGTTATTCAACAGCAAGCAGAAGACTTCCAAGAAAAGGATAGTGGCTGGGCGTTGATTAGAATTTTACACGTGGAAATAAATATTAATAAATATGAACCAATCCACGTTTCTAGTTATATTAGGATACCAAAAAACATAGAAGATAAAAAAGCCTGCATTAATATCCACAATAATGATAACTTCTGTTTTAAGTGGAGTTTAGTATCAGCCTTACAAACTTGCGCTGAAAGTGCAAAACGAACAACTTCATACAAAATTAGTTACATTTCTCAACCCATAGTCAAGCTTGAGTTTGGCGATGTTGTACAACTTAATTTTGGCAATATGCAATTTCCAACTAAATTGTCTGAACTAAATTTATTCGAAGAACTTAATAATGACATAAGCCTAATTTTGTTTGGATTGGAAGTCATTAATAAGAAATATGAGGTTGTAGGGCCATTTTATTTGACAAAATGTGAAAAAAAGTTTCATGTCAATTTATTGCTTTTGGAAAGGGATGAAAAATTTCATTTTGTTTACATAAAACATTTATCAAGATTGATAAGTCGGTCTGTAACAAGGAATTTATATTTGTAATATGTGCTTGCAACATTTTCATACATTACAACAACGTGACTTACACAAACCCGAATGCAATAAAGTAGTTACAATGCTTTCGTCTTTTGAAAAAAGTACACTGGAGTTATCAACAACAATTGAAAACACCTTTTGTTATTTATGCCGATGCTGAGAGTATTTTACAACCTATTGCAACATGCAATTCTGATTCCACGATGTCTTCAACAACAAACATTCATCAACATATTCCAGTAGCTTTCTCTTACTACATTAAATGTTCTTTTGATGATGGTCTAAGCTCTTTCAAAGAATTTGTTGGAGCTAACTGTGCTAAGGAATTTATCCAATCACTGGCAGAAACATGCAGTGAATTATATTCAACCTTCTTTATGAGTTCAAAACCGATGAATCCGCTAACACTGGATGAGCAGCTACAACAATTGATTCAAGAAACGTGTCACATATGTGGTAAGCATTTAGATTTTAATAATAGAATTAGAGACCATTGCCACTTTACTGGCAATTATAGAGGTCCTGCTCATTCTTATTGCAACTTATTGTATAGACGATCAAATTTTTTCCCAATATTTTTTCACAATTTTTCCGGCTATGATTGTCATCTTTTATTTAAAGAACTAAACGAAGTGAATGGACATATTTGTGTCATTCCTTTGAATAAAGAACGTTATTTTTCATTATCTAAAAAAATTGCAATAGATAATAATCATTCATTTTATTTACGTTTTCTCGATAGCTTCAGATTTATGGCTTCTAGCTTTGATTCATTGTGTAAAAATTTAAATGAAAACGATTTGATTCATATAAAAAAAGAATTCAATAATAATGAAAAACTTATGACTCGAAAGGGAGTTTTTCCCTGTGAGTAATTAAATTTCATTGAACGACTTGTCGAAACATGTTTACCGTCACAAGACAATTTTACCAATCAAATGACAAACACACCATGTTCCGATGAAGACTACATTCATGCAGTTAATGTATGGAATACGTTTAAATGCCAAAATTTATGGGATTATCTTAAACTTTACCTTAAAACAGATGTACTTATTTTGACTGATGTTTTTGAAAATTTTCGAAAAATATGCTCCAAAATCTATTCTTTAGATCCTGCAAATTTTTGCACTACACCAGGTTTGTCATGGGCGGCTATGTTAAAATACACTGATATGAAAATAGAGTTGTTAACTGATGTTGATATGTATAATTTTTTTAAAAAAGGGATACGTGGTGGAATTAGTCAGTGCTCACTTAGACATTCATTGGCAAATAATAAATTTATGGGGGAATCTTATAAAAAAAACGAACCTTCCAAATATATAGTATATGAAGATGCCAACAATTTATATGGATGGGCAATGATCCAATATTTACCTCATAAAGATTTTCAGTGGATTGATACTCCTGAAAATATTGATGTGCTTTCAGTTGCCAATGATTCGCAAACTGGTTACGTTTTGGAAGTGGATTTAGATTACCCTCAACATCTACATGATTTGCACAATGATTTCCCTTTTTGTGGTGAAAACAAAGTTTCACCGAATGGTAAAATTCCTAAAGTGTTAGTTGACTTAACAAACAAACGCAAATATATTATTCATTATCGAAACTTAAAACAGTGTCTTCGAAACGGCTTGATTCTCAAAAAAATTTATAGAGTACTAAAATTCACACAAAGCAATTGGTTAAAAAAATATATTGATTTAAATAACGCACACAGGTCAATGGCTAAAAATGCTTTTGAAAAAGATTATTTTAAATTAATGAATAATGCTGTTTTTGGTAAAACAATGGAAAATGTAGATAAAAGAAAAATTTTCAAAATAGCTACCTCTTGGGAAAGTCAAGGAAGAAATTTAGGTGCTCGAGCGTTAATAGCAAAACCAAATTATCATAGTCACTCTAGATTTACTGAAAACTTGATAGCCATTCAGCTTAATCATACAAATATATGTTATGACAAACCTATATATATTTGGGATTTACGGTACTCGAACAATCTAAAATTCTTATGTATGATTTTCATTATGATTATATTAAACCTAAATATGGTAGTAAGGTTTTTTTAAATTATACAGACACTGACAGTTTCATTTATACTATACAGACAGATGATTTTTACGCTGACATATTTGATGAAATACCAAAACGTTTTGATACATCAGATTATCCATCTGATTAATTTGCCTCTAATGAATAAAAAAGTTCTAGGTCTTTTTAAAGATGAATTTAATGGAAAAATTGTTTCTGAATTTATTTGATTAAAATCTAAAATGTATTTCCTTCAAATATATGAAAATAAAACTATTAAAAAAGGTAAAGAAATAAAGAAATATGTTGTCAATTCTTTAATATTAGATAATTATAAAAATTGTTTGTTAAAAAATGAAACTTGTTTTAAAGAAATGAAAATTTTTAGATCATATTTACATACAATTTATACACAAAATTTAAATAAAGTAGCTACTTAAAGCTTTAAGTTCATTAGATAATAAAAGATATGTAACTGAAGATAATATAAAAACATAAGCTTGGGGGCATTATGCCATTGAGCAATAGTTGTAAAAAAACAAAACAAAAAAAATTAAATTTTTATTAGCTTAATAAAAAATCATAATTTAAAGATGTTTAAATGAAATAAAAAATATTATACACACATTAAAAGTGTCTTTCAATTTTAATTTTAACATTGATATACCAAAACTATAAAAACTTTTCATATCTAATCAAGAATATTCAACTCAAAACTTATAAAACATTTTTTCTATTTTCACAGAAATATTAAATCAAGCTTAAACTTATTGAAAACGTGATGAAGTTCAAGTTAAAAAACAAAAAAAAAAAAAAAATAACAATATAATTTCAATCGTTTATTTGTTTCATTTTTTTCAAAACTTTTGCAGTTAAATTAATAATCAAACGAAACATTTCCATCGATTTTTTAACCTTTTCAACTTTAAAATGGCAGTTGGAAGCTTAATTTTCAAACATAACGGACGAGCTTTATCAGGTTTGAATTTTTAAAATTTTTCACGAAAATATTAAATCAAGCTTAAACTTTGATAGTATTAAGTATAAAACAAATTTAAAAAACTTTTCATATTTAATTAAAAATATTCAGCTCAATAACTTAAGCTTATTTTTTTAATTTATAAAACTTTTTTTTAATTTTCACGGAAATATTAAATCAAGCTTAAACTTTGATAATATTAACCTTGTATTTAATCCAAACTTTAAAAAACTTTTAATATTTAATTAAGAAGAGTAAGCACAATATCTTAAGCTTATTACTGTTTTAATTTGAAATTTAAACATAACTGATATCCTAAAAACCAAGTTTAATTTAAAATACTCAAAGACTCAAACTAGTTTAAGCTTATTATGGTTTTAATTTGAAATTTAAACATAACTGATATTCTAACCGCTAAGCTTAATTTAAAATACTCAAAAGCACAAAACTTTTTACTTATCACAATTTTATTGCATAATTTTAGGAGAACTGTCGAAAATACCTCCTCCTGCCGCTGAAACGACATATACATACTACTAGCGTTCGTGGAAGATAGGCTACTACACAACGAAAATATATCATAGAATTCATTTGTACTTTTATAAAAACAAAACATAAACAAAAAAAAAAAAAAAATTTTTAAGTTCATTATACCATAATTTTTGCTTAGAAAAAAAAAAAAAAATTGGCCCATACGAAAAGTTGGTCGAGTGATGTTCAGCTTTGCCAAGTAACTTGACCTATTACTTTACCTGCCCAATTTTAAATTTAACCTCGTAGCTTCATTAGTTTCACAGTTATTTAATTGAAAACTTTGTATGGCAGCCCCCTGAAAATGGGGCCGTAACATTTTGAAACTTCATATAAGTGCTCGATTCATTATATAGATTACCGTGTGTAATGTTCATCCTCTTAGAATAATTAGTTTTGAAGAAATTCATATTGGTGCAAAGAAGTTGTACGGCAGCCGCCCCAAAAAGAAACCGTAACATTTTCAAACTTCATATAAGTGCTTGATTCATTATAAACCTAAATTTGTGTAATTTCCATCATATAAGTGCTCGATTCATTATAAACCTAAATTTGTGTAATTTCCATCCTCGTAGTATAATTAGTTTTGAAGAAATTCATATTGGTGCAAAAAAGTTGTATGGCAACTCCCCGAAGCCTTGGTCCGATTTTAACTAAAACTGACTTTGTGTGAATTTCAAAACTCTCGCCCTTTTAGTTTTTGAGTTATTGTGCTGAAACACGAACGGAACGACAGACACACACAACTAGTTCGAATTATTTTTCGATGCTGATCCAATACGTACCCTTGATACTATATCTAGATCGTCGATCCGTTACAAACGGAGGAGCAATTTTAATATAAACGATGTCATATGTGTATGCACGGGTATAATAAAAAAAAAAAATCATTTTAAATTCGCAACTGTGAAGTTTAGAGCAGTTCCAAAATTTTACGTTTTATTAAAATGACTAATAAATTATATGATCAGATGTTTTTATTGTGTAATACTAAAAACGTACCAAATGTGAGTAAATTTAAATAAAATTGTACTTTTGCCTAACACAAAAAAAGACGTTGACAGCCCTTGGAACTATTCTATACTACACTCGTAATTCGAGTTAAACGTTTTGGTTCTTTAACTGTTTTCCACTATTTCTTAAAAAATCGGTTTGTGTTTTTTTATGAATGTGTACGAATGTACATTGTTTGTATTTCAAAACATTTTCTAACTTAATTTAATAATTAACTAAAATTATTTACTAAATTCATTATGGTTTTATTATTTTTTCAAATCGGAATATCTCAACCTACTTTTGTGTCAAAAATAGAAAAAATATAAAAAAAAAAGAAAAAAATGACATTTAAGTTGTTCAACTTTTCCATACAACTCAAAATGTAAGACTAGGCCCAGAAAAATCAAAATTCGCGATCGTGTATGGGAACATCGTGTATGTGATGCATAACAACAAAACAGGTCCATCGTGTATAGGATGCATAATATTAATTTAAAGTTATGACTTATGAGTATTGCTATCATTATTTATTGCGTGGAGGAGACTTATAATAATTTTGTTGTTCAAATTTTTTTTACATTTTGGTAAGGTAGGCTACCATGTATTGCTACTTACGCTAAACGTAAGTAGCAGGAGAAAAAATGACACCATGTAGAGCGCATATAGGAAATTTGCGCATTCGTAAGTAGCAACTTTGGTACCATGGTGTGCTACTTGCGAACATTTTTGACGTTTATTTTACTTTTTTCATTCGCTTGATAATTTGTTTGCCAAGGAGGTGTAATTTTTTAGTTTTTAACAATTAGTTAGTAGTTTTTAATAAACATGTAAGTATATACAAACAATATATGTCATTTATAGATTTTATGATAATTAAAGTTCTATGTTTAAGCACAAATTACTTTAACAATACTTTGTTTCAAACTAACAAAAATATTTTAAGGTAAAAAATTTTTTGTTCATTGTGATATAAACAACAATCTTTAATATTTTTTGTGCATTAACATATTACTATGTATTTACATTTATTTTGTAGATCTAAGCAAACAACCAAGCCATCGAAATTTCAAATTATGGTGGACTTTATGGTACAACATAAGGAATTAGCTCAAGGCTATTCACGAACAGTGGATGGTCGGGTTAAATCCAATAAATTGTGGCAAATATACATATAAAAATGCTTCCTTTGATAGCCGGAAATTTTTGATAAAACTAAATTGTAAAAAATAATAATCAATTATTAAAAATGAATCTTTTACTTAAAGAAGCCATAAGACTTTTTACCTCTTGGTAGGCATTTGCATTATGTTAGATTTTTCCCTAAGAATTTTTCTTTGAATTTGCACATTATTTTCTTCATCACTGTCACTTAAAAACAATGCTATGGAATCCATTTTTTTTTATTTAACTTTATTTTTTAATTAAAATTATCTTTTATTTTATTTTTAAAAAAATTTTTTTTGAATTGTTTACAAATTTACGATTTTACAAACAAAAACAAATGTCTAAATGTCAATTTTAAAAATTTTAGAAGGAAAAACAAATGTCAAAGTGTCAATTTTAAATATTTTCAATGGCAGCACTATTTTTCGATGCGTTTTTGTTACATGGTACCAATTAATTTACGCATCGCAAATCAAATGCGCACATTTTTGCGATGCGCATTTTTTACATGGTAGGGGCCAAGGTCTCGCCAACACTTGTGTTATATGATATTACCTAAATTTTAATATAAAATTTTATTATTTTAAAATATAAATCTATATGAATGAATATTGCATACTAAAAAATTAATATTATTATAATGAAAAGCTTTAAAAGCTGGGATTTGGCAAAAAAAGCTCATGAAAAATTTTGGATTCCAAACTAACCTATAAAAATCACCAAGAAAAAGAAGGACGATCTGATATCGCTCCTGCCATATATTGATAAAGAATTCATAGTTTTTATCAAAATTTAGTAACTAATGAACTGTGAAAAAGTAGTTAAAATAATTTAAGTGGTTATTCCTTTTTGCCACAGATTTTATTCCTGCAATTTATTTGCATGGAATAATGGAATAACTTATAATAATAAACATTTTAATATTTAATAATACTAATTGGAACAACCATGCTATTTACATTTTCATGATTGTCTTCAACAATAATAAATATAAAAGCAATTAGGCATTCTGTGCCTGGAGATGAGCTAAGCCTTCAAGATGTTTGAAACAAATGAAGGGACATATTGCATCAGGCAATTTATTTGATTGATATGTACGTGTATAGGGAATGAAGGTTAAAATTAAAACTGGGCAGGTAAAGTAATAGGGCTAGTTACTTGGCAAAGTTGAACATCACTCGGAACAACTTTTAGGGTGGGTAAATTTTTTTTTTTTAATGATTTTACTTTTTTATTTTAATTATTTTATTTTTTGTAATATATCTAATAACATAAGGGAATTGAATAGCGATTAATTTTATTTTATTCATTATAGTGGGTATACACGACAAGTGATGATCAATCATATTTGACAATGTATAATTATAATAGGTATCTGACTAATAAATGAAATGCATAAATAATTTTAGTTCGGTCATTGCACTGATATTAGATTACTTTAGTGCAATTACAAATTGACCATATGTAGTTGTACTACATATTTATATGAATGTTGTGTATACTATATTTATATACTACATCTCCCTCCAAAAGAAAAAGGAAAGAGAAAAAAAAATTTCTACCCATATGTTTAATTTTTGTTTACAAAAATAATTTTGATTTTCGGTTTTTTTTTCACTTTTCTTTCCATTCAATTTCAAGTATATGAAATTTTATGTTTATTTAAATCTGTTTTTAAATTTTGACTGTTGTAGAAGATATTAAGCATTTTTGTTCATGAATTGTAAGTTATATTTCAGTTCTTTACTACAACTATCGAAATTATATAGTGGTTTGAATTTTCCATTGAATATTTCTTCTGGTGTTTTACCTAAAACTAGTTCAAATAGTGCATATTTCTCTCGAAAACTGGCGTTATTAGTAAAGTTGTGACAGTACGTTAAATAGGGTAAGTACCTGCCCCAATCATCTTTGTTTTCTTTTATATATGATTTTAAATATTCATTAAGAACTCCGTGGTTTCTTTCCCTTGTTTCTAATATCTCATGATGATATGCTGTTGAGCATTTATGTACGATATTTAGTAAACTAAATATTTCTTTCTAAAAATCTAATTTGATTTTTTTACTCAGCTCCTCTGTCCATTAAGAAGGTTTTCATTATACCAAATATTAAAACACTATTCTCAACAATCGCTTTTGCAACAGTTTTTGTTTCTTTATTGGGAATTGCTTTGTTATTAAAAACTTAGCCAAGTCACAAATAATTGTTACAGCACCTTTTTCAAAAGGTTGTACTTTATCTTTAATTTTTTCATTTTTATTTGCTGTATTTCATTTATTCATCATTATTTCATTATTTCCGTTCTCGTATGTACTTTCATTACTTGACTGGTTTCAACATTTTCATGGGTAAATTTAAGATATTTTATGTTTATACGGGACAAGGTGTCTGCTACTACATTAAGTTTACCATTAATGTATTATATAGTAAAATTGTATTCTTCTAAATCTAACCTCATACGGGTTAATTTAGATTATGGATTTTTTAACGAGAATAATTAAGTCAATGGTTTATGGTCGCTTTTAGCGGCAAAGTGTGCTCCATATATGTATGGTCTATAGTGTGTTATTTCAAAATGAATATAGAACATATATAATAGCAGTTAACTCTTTTTTAATCCTTGATTTATTAAGTTCGCCTTTAGTAAATGATCTACAGGCGAATGGGACTAGTAAATCTCTTATTATAATGTTCGGTTAGTGCTGCTTGCACTGCATCTTTTGATGCGCCAGCAATTAAGGTAAATTCTTTAGAAAAATCGGGATTGTGTAATATTGGTGATTTTAGTAGTGAATTTTTTAATTTTACAAATGATTTCTGACAATCTTGATTCCAGAAAAATATAGCAAAAGCTACCAAACGTCTGGTTTCATCTTTATCTTTTGTTATTGTATATTTGAAAATTATTTCATATTTAACGTCATCTGGATATGTACCTTGATCAGTACATTTACGACCTAAGTCATAAATTTTGAAAATTTGAACTTTTCAGGATTTAACTTTATGTTGTATTCGTTGCAAACTGAGAATACTTCTTTTAAATTTTTCAGATGATGATTTTCTGAACATCCTGTTACTATAATGTCATCCATATAGAGAAAACATTGTAACGGTGCGAAAGCAAGTGATCTGTCCATCTCCGAATATAAATACCTGATTATGTGATGAAGGATGTTATATCCCTAGATTGTACAACTAGTGGTACTTGATGAAAACCAGAATATAGGTCTAGAACAGAGAAAAATTTGCTTCTACCTAAATTGTCAAGAATATCCTCTATTCTTGGAAGTGGAAATTTGTCAGCTATTACTTTTTTATTCACCATCTTTTAATCAATACGCATTCTCCACATATTTTTATTTCCTTTCTTTGAAACTAATATTATCAGGCTATTGTAATTAAATTTACTTGGTTCAATTAATTTGTTTTTTAGAAATTTCTTAATTTGTCTAGTTATTTCATCCATTTGGGTTTGAGCTTGTCTGTAGTTTTTTATATATATTAGATTATCATCCATAATTCTTAATTTTTGCTTATAAATGTTATTAACAGACATAGGGTGTGTTTCTAATTGAAAAATATCGGAATACTCATCACATAATTTAAGCAATTTAGGGAAGTATAATTTATTTGTAATTATTTCAGTTAATTCCTTGTTACGATTAAAATTTTTATTATACTTTTGTTTAGGATCTACTATTTCAAATCCTGAAATGGTACTGTGTTTAATTTTACATTTTTAAAGATTATTTTATTTTCTGAATTTTTATTCACGAACAAATGGGTTTTTAGTTGCCACTATTGCTTAAGTATGAATACATCTTTCTTGATCTAAAATTAAGCAGCCCTCAGCAGAGGGAAGATTAAATTTTCTTACAACCTTTGATGGAGCTGGAGCTATTTTTTGATTATTAGGTCCGCTATGGATTGCAATATCTATAATATTTTGAACAGTTTTATGTTTGGTCTGTTTTGAGACCTTCCTTTCGTCATAGTCAATGTTAAATTTGTAAAATTTTATAAAATCTTTACCAGAATACCATCAGGTCGTATATCAAAATCGTGTAAATCACTTGATAATTCGTGGTTTTCTATATATATTTTTGTATATACTGTTCCTAGACTTATTGTAGTTATTCGTTATTACCTTAATTTTTATTATATTATTTTTATTTAATTGATAGTTGTTTAAGTTAATTGATGATATTTTCAAAAAGTTAAGGTTAGATCTATTTAGTTTAGTATAGATTGAAACATCGTCTGAAAAATTTAGGTTTAAAGTATATATTTTCTTAATATTTTCTAAAAGTTCCAAATTCGTCCTCTCTAATTCTATTCGTTGGACCCCTCTCTGCCTACGCCATTGAGGGGGGTACAGTTCCCCATATCTTACGTTTCTAAAGTTCCTAATATTGTTATTTCTATATGAATTGTTAATTTTTTTTTTCTATTTTTTTTTTAAGCGCTAACTGTTCAACTGTTAGGCTAATAAGCCTGTCTATACCATACGTAAATGTTGGAACAGGGAGTTATATTATATTCGTGTTATTAGAATAGGTCTTATTGAATTCCACATACAATTTAAACATGAGATGTTACTAGGCCTTATAACATGTAGAAACGTTTTAGATTTTCAATATTTACAAGCCTATTTTTTGTTTATATTGTAATATTTTATATTTTACTTATATGGTATTCTATATCTGCGAGTTATATTATTTAATTAAATTATTTGTTTATATTTTGCATTTGTTTATATTTTTATATTAAAGTATTTTTTATTAAAGATTTATAATTATTAATTATTGATTATGCCATTAATTGGAACCCAATGGCGAATGGTATCTGAGTCGAGTCGAAAACAAGAAAAGTTTTTTCACTTTCACTAGAATTCGAACCCGGGCCCTTCCGCATGAAAGGTCAGCACTCAACCACTGTGCCAACCAGCTGTTTACGGTTATTATTATTGTTGTTTGGTCTAAAACCTTTACCCCTATAATTATTGAAGTTTCTATTATTATTAAAACTAGGTTGATTATTTCTAAAACTATTTTTATTAAAATTGTTTTAATTATTTTGTTTATTGAAGTAATTATTATTAAAATTTTTGTTCCTAAAATTTTGATTTTTTGATTTTGCGTTGAAATATAATACTTACTTTTCTTTACTTTCTGTGTTGGTTTCAATTATAAATTTTGAAACCACTTCTTTTGGATCATCAAATTTAGAAGCTGCTAAAATAGACTTAACTTTTTCAACTGATAACTCTATAGCTTTATTAGTACTGATCCCTTCCATTACTAGATTTCTTCTGAAACTTTGGGCTAGACTTTTTGCTTGGTTGGCAAAATCCTGTAATTTGACTCTATCGGTATTTTAGAGCTTGCATCCTACCCCAATTATTTTTGAGCTTACAGTTTTTATTTATCGTTTTAATGTTTCAACGACTTTCCTACTGTATCTTTATCAATAATATGTTCTCTAGCTTTTTCTTCTAATTTAGAGATTACAAATGATTTCAGTAGTGACTTGATGTAGTCGTTGGCATCTCTACTAACATATTTATTGAATCTATAAAAGATTCAAAACTAAGTGGGTCACCATTATAATTTTCATTAATGCTACCCGACGCTATTTTAAATAATTCGGAGTTTGTGAAAGCCATTTCTAGTTCTGAATTATCGCTATCTGAGTCTGTCGTATCACTTACTAACTGTTTTTGTTTGGTATTTCAGTCTCACAACCTAATATCTTATAAACTTATTTGTTGTTTTTATTTGTTGTTAATTGTTTCTTCAAAAAATATTCTTTAATATTAAATTTATTTTTAATTACAACTAAGGGTAATTTAGTTTTCTATTCATTTGTTTATCTAGTCAATTAATTTTTCGGTTTAAGCTCTATCATATTTTTATTTATTTGTTTGTTTATTTCAATTTAAAAGAACATAGAATTATTTATTAAAAATTAAACTTGTATTTTTTTATATTTAGAATTATTCTAAAATTATTTTTTCTCTTTTTTTTTTCAATTATTTTATATTAAAAGAAGTTAGATACTGAGAAATTAGTAGGAGTCGGTTAACAAAATTTTTTTGTCAAGCTACATGTTTAGAAGCTATAAGGGCTCGAAAATTGAAATTTTGCAATTTTTAAACACCTGTAAATTGAATACCTGTCCAAATTTTTTTTTTGTGATATACAAAATTCAAAGCTCTATAATTATATTTAAACATGTGTTAAAGGTTTTTCTTAATTTTGAAGGGTGACGAAGCTACAGCCCCTGCAAATTCCAAAAAAGCCCTATATTTCAATTGATATAACAAGATTTCTGTTAGGTTTATTTTCAATCGAAAAACGGTAGAAGAGAGCTGCTTTTATAGGCTTAACAAAAATATGTCGCTTAAATGTATAGGGTTGCCATACGGTACTAAAATTTAACATTATACAAAACTCAATTTTTACAAAATTTTTGGCCACACATATCTTCTTAACGGTTCAAGCTAGGGTCTTGAAATTTTGGGAGAAGTTAGGTCCTCCGAAATTAGTAGGAGTCGGTTAACAAAATTTTGTTGTCAAGTCCCCTGTTTAGGAGTTATAAGGGCTCGAAAATTTAAATTTTGCTATTTTTAAGCACTTGTAACTTGAATACCTATCCAATTTTTTTTTATTAATATACAAAATTTAAAGGCCCAACATTATACTTTAACATATTTTAAAGGTTTTTCTTAAATTTAAACGCGGTTCCGTAAATTGAAGAAAGTGTCTCTCAGTTATACCCATTTTTACTTAATTCTAAGTAAAATTCCAAATTTTTGTGGAATTCACAATTTAATTCCAAGAACCTAAAAAAATGGAAGGGGACGAAGGGGGGGGGGAGTTAGATGAAGGTAGATCCTTGAGAAAATTGGAAACCTTCCCCATTGAAGGGCTATAACAAATTTAAAATAAAAACTTTACTGTTAGCAGTAAATTTTATAATTAAGCAGTAACTATTTCCAAGTAAATATTTCCAAAGTTAAACTCAATATGTAATACAATATAAATTTGAAAATGTGCTTTTTTAAAAACCCTTGGTTTTTTTTCATCACTTGTTTTTTTACATAACACAACACTTCACATTTAGTTTCCTCAACATATTACCAAATCTCTCTTTTTCCACTGCACTTAAAAAATCCTTCGTCAGTAATTACTGGAAGTTCTTTCTAAAATATCATTTTATATTTATTTTCTATTATTTTTTGTTTTAAATATATTTTTTTTTATATCTATGTATTTCAAAAGAAAATTTTACATATTTTTTTTTTTCTTGTTTAAGTTATTATATATTTTTTTTTCTAGTTTGTAAACTATAACACCAAACCGAACACCTATCACGGTTAGCAAATAATGGTTCTTAATTTATTTTAAACTAGCAGATTTACCCGGCGTTGCCCGGAAGCGTGCAAATAGTAAAAAATCAAGTTTTAGCAAATTTTTTTAAGTAGTTGGTTAAAAATAAGGTCTCAAAAAAATATTTGTGGAGTTCCGTTAACCCATCGTGGTCCAACAGCTTTTTAAGATTTTTTCGTTGCTTTGATATATATTATAAATGATTTAACCGTTTGAAAATGAAGTTCACTCTATTAACAGACTTGGAATTTGTTAACCCATGCCGACCCGACGATTGTTCAATCTTAAGTAAATTAGGTCCAATTTTTTAAAGTAAAAATAATTTGTCAATTTCTTTTTACCGATTGCGAAACAAAAACTTTGAAAAACAGTTTGCAAAACAGTTTGAACTATTATCTTTAATTTTTCTATATGTGGTGCTTCTTGACAATTTGGTGCTCCTTGACGATATAGTTGAGGATGGTGGGTTTCCGGGAATAATGTTAACTAAATTAAAATGACTATACGTCAAAAGGGTATATTAATTTGCCATCATACTATGTCAATAGTAATTTTCTTGAATTGCCAACGTTTAATAAAATATAGTCGATGGTTTGGAAAAGGTTTAAAAGTCTGCTTTTAACTTATATTTTGTTTTGTACTTATTTGAAGGTGATTTTATGAGAGAAATGTAGGCTTCTTTTTTGGAAAAACAGTTTTAAATTACTATGTATTTAAGCATATTATATACGGAATTATTTTTTGATTTTTAGATTTTATTTGAAGAAAACTGCAATTTCACACTGAAATCTATTTTTAAACGAGGAAGAGTGTAGTAGAGTAGACTGTGTCAACTCTGGGATACCCGTATGACCGTAACATATACATTATATCATCCGGTTAATTATTTTTGGCAAAATTTCACACATACAGCTTTATTAGGTGTCGTGTAATGCTTATATAAAAGAAGGAGTTGTATGGCAGCTACTCGAAACCTTTGCAGTAGATCAACCAAATTTTGCAGAAACTTTGGCCAGAAAACTAAACTACTTTTGGTAAAATTTCAGACACGCAGCTGTAATAGGTACAGAATAATACTCATATAAAAAAAGAAGTTGTATGGCAGCTAATCGAACCCACTGCAGTAGACCAACCAAATTTTGCAGAAACTTTGGCCATAAAACTAAACTACTTTTGGCAAAATTTCAGACACGCAGCTGAAATAGGTACAGAGTAATACTCATATAAAAAAAGAAGTTGTATGGCAGCTACTCGAACCCATGAACCAAACTGGCTAGATTTAAATAGCAATGACCGCTATTGCAAAGAAACGAATTTGCGAAAATTTCAAGATCCTAGCTCCTTTAGTTTTTGAGTTATCGTGATTACGGACGGACGGACAGGCGATCCATACACTTGAGTCTATACCTACCCCCTCTCCTTCTCTGCGTCACAAACGTAATGGCAAATTTAGTATACCCTTTTGACTAATTGTCTACGGGTATAAAACAACAACTGCAAAGTAGATGAAAAGAATGACTTACGAAAAAATGTAGAGAAGGAAAATGTTATGTTATTTAATTTTAGAGATATTATTATTCGGATTCTTTATTAGCTTTATTTTTATTATTATTAATATTATCTCATTTAGCTTTTGCACTATTTGAGACTACTTAGAGCAAGCAAAAAAATTTGTCTTATTAATTAAGTGAGCTTTTGGAATAAAGGTTAACTTGCGTTAATACCAAAAATTTTAAAATATCATTTAATCTTTGTAAAAAAAGCGTAAACAGGTCAAAACCAAATTAACCATGTGGGTTTTTATAATTAAAATGGAGATACAAAATTTTCAATAAGATTCTTTTAATCGTGTAAGCAAATAAAATTTATAGAAAACTTCATGGCGTCGTCGTGGAAAACGGGCCGAAATGTGTTTATTCATTCAAACTAAATTTATACAACTAATTCCGGTTGCAAAGAGGAACATTTGTTCCGCACAGGAAATAGTAAAGAGCACCCATGTGCCAAATTTGAAACTTCTAAATTTGTTCGAAGTTACTATCTTTATTAATTTTGAAAATATGCTTTAAGGTCTTCGGAACTGTGTGGCTGGTCCTCAACCCACTACTCCAATTGATCGCAAATTTCAAGGACACATAGGAAATAGAAAGAGACACCAAATTTAGAAGTTCTATCTTCATTGGTTTTGGAATTTTGCTTGTTTGGCCTAAGTTCGATAAAAAAGTTCTATGTTTCGAACCCATTGTCCATTCCCCTCAGTACGCAATCACCGCCATAGTTTTATTACCAGTACCCTACAACACAAATTTTATAAAGATAGCGTCATTAGTTGTTGAGTTATCGTCATTTATTATATATTTTCGATAGCCCTTAGAAACGATTAAAAGGTCCAGAATCTGAATCCTTGGGCCGATTTCGTCCATATGAAGTGCGCGCTGTACTTTAAATACTAATTAACCCTTGTACACAAGTGGAACGTTCTATATTAATTTTAAGTTATTATTTTTAGTAATTTCGATTATAAGCTTTTAAACCTTCGGAGGTCTAAGAGGGTTACTGAACCACCACTCCAATAGATCCCAAATTAGGGAGACTCACAAGAAATAGTAAAGAACAACCTTGTGCCAATTTTGAAGCTTCTACATGTTTTCAAGTTGCTATCTTTATTAATTTTAAAGATGTGCTTTAAGGTCTTTAGAAATCTGTGGTTGGTCCCCGACCCAGTACTCCCATGGGGCCCAAATTACAGGGACACTAAGGAAAGAGGAAGGGAAACCCTGGTACCAAATTTGAAGGCTCTATCTTGATTGGTTTCAGAATTATGCTCGTTTGGCCTAAATTCGATCAAAAAGTTCTAGGTTCCGAACCCATGGTCCAATCTCGATCATATGCAATCGCTGCCTTAGTCTCATTACTAGTAACCTACAGTACAAATTTGATGAAGATAGCGTCATTAGTTGTTGAGTTTTCATGATTTTTTATATATGTTCGTTAGCCCTTGGACCTATTAAAAGGTCCAGAATCGATTTCGCCTTTATGCAATCCCCGCCGTACACTCAGTCCTAGTAACCTACAGTTAAAATTTCATCAAGATAGCTCTATTATTTTTTGAGTTATCGTGCCTACGGAAGGACGGACGGACGGACGGACATGGCTATATCGACTCAGGAGGTCACGCTGATCACAAATATATATGCTTTTCCATATCTAGCTCGCTTCCTTTAGGTGGTTACAAACACCATACCAAAGTTAATATACCCCTTTACCTATTCTATAGGTGTAGGGTATAAAAAAAGTAATAAATAGAAATTTAAAGAAATATATTTAGAAACTTTTTATTACAGATGCCGTTTTACAATGTACATGCGAAACAACCCGGCAAAATATGGATTAAAAATTTTAGCTTAGTTATTTAGCAAACACATACATTTATGCTGGTAGAAATAGTGTAGAAGGAAATTGTGGTATTCAAGAATGCTTTTCAATTCCCACTCAGTCAGTTTTGCGCTTACGTAAAATTATTGAAGGAAGTAACCGGAATGTAGGAAACAGCCGACGATTGGTTTCATTCTGCATTGGCTGAATAATTAAAATTGCGACATCTTATTCTGCTTGGAACCATAACAGAAAAAAGAGTACTGGCTCCAATATGTATGGATTTACAAAGAAAATGACATTGTTTTCTTAACGTCGCAACAAAATATGTTGCTTCTTTGGACAATGCGCCATGCTGCAGAAACCGATTCTCTCTCCAATAAATCTTTGATGATAGTAGATTATTTTGACACGAAGGGCAGAGTAGATGGGTTAGATAAAAAATGCAATTTCTATTCATGAGGTCGTCGTACAGCACGTTGGCCAATGTCCATCTTTAATTCAACTTTAAAACATCAATACGGTAAATTCTTATATTTTCTTTCGTTCATCATCTTCTGCACAATCTTCAAATATGTTACGAGCTTCATTTTTATTAAATTGGGGAAAAAAATTAGTATCGGAACATTTACAACGTCATCTTAATAATGTAAGAATTTCAAGAGATGTGAGAACTTTTGTTTAAAGATTCTACAATCACCACTAAAGGAGTTGCTATATCAAAGACTACATGTTATATATGTCCAAGTTAATATAAACGTAAAACGACACATGCATGTATGAGGCAATTAATTTAATTTCATACCAACTATATTTTTTTTGAGTAGTATAATTACATTCTACTTGTATTCTATTTGCTACTTATTTGTTTTAGTTTTCTAATGCATTTTTTTTGGAAAATTTAATAGCAAGTAAAATATTAAGTAGATTCCGTTATTAATTTTTTCATATGACATATTATATTTATTATATAAACCAGTCTTGTTCGAAGTAAAGATGAAACAAGGAGATTTAAAACGTGGATGTAGATATTTTTATTTAAAACTTTTGATTATGAAAATTTGGGTTCGATTATTAAATAAAATTTTTATATTATTTTAATTAATTAGTAAATAAAACGTTTAAATATTATTTTTATAAATTAGTAAATGAAACTTTTGAATATTATTTTAATTTTGGTGATAATAATTATAATTCTAATAATTTTTGTTTTCAGATTAATGGTTCCTGAAAATTTGTGATTTTGAAGATATTTTTATTTTTAATAGTTTGAATGAAATTTTTGTTTTCCTTTATTTATTTTTTACCAGCAAATTTACCCGGCGTTTCCCGGAATTTTTCAAAATTTAAATTTATATTTTATAATCTTAATATGGTTAAAGTGAAATTTTTTTTTGGTTTTTTACTTTTTTAATTAATGTGAAAACTATTATTTTTTAAATATGTAAATAAAAAAACACGGAGTTTAAATTTAACGGCCTTTATTAGATTAACTTTTAACATAAACTGAAAAACATTTCTTTTGTTCAATATTTTGGTCTTTTTAACAATATTAAAAAATTGTAACTGTACTTGAAAATTTTTTATAATAATATTATCTTATCAGCAATATCGATCGTTTCATAAAAATCGGAAAAAAAGGTTCAATGGAACATATTGAATTATCAGCAATATTTTTTATTTAATTATTCAATGCATATGTTTCTAAGTGGATAAATAAAAGGAAGTTTTATATTTCGAAATTGCTTAACATTTAAGAATGCTTAAGTACGATTTACATTGTTGTTTGATTTATTTTAAAAATTTTAATTTATTTACATTTTATAACATTTCGTCATATTTTTCATTTTTGTTTGGTATGTTATTTGGAGGTTCTCCTTTTTTATTTGAAAGTTAACAGTTATACATAACTTGCTCACTCAGCCAATTATCATGAAAACTTGATTTTCAATTTCCAAATTTAATATGTATTTTTTACAATTTTTTGTTTTCGTTTATGTTATGTACGCAAAACAATTATTATACTGTCAACTATAATAATGTTTGATATTGATACAAATATTAAAGTTGATTATTTTATAGGGCTAGATAAAAATATAATGTTAAGATATAAAAACAACCTTCATATAATGTACAAAGCTTGAGAATTAAACTAAATAATTTAGAAGTATTGATTAATAGTTTACAGTGGGCATGTCAAACTCATTTCGGTATAAGGGCCATTTTTTTCGAAAATTGTATTCCAAATCCTTTTGTGGGCTACATATTCTTAGTTTTATTAAAAATTCCAATTTTGTGTGTTAAATTTACCAGAAATAAAACAAAAAAACAAAATTTTTCATATAAAAAGATATTTATTAATAAGAATTTAAATTATTTTTTGCTGGATATAATGCACCGTTTTTACCCTGAAGATTAATATTGAGTTGACTGAGATGGACAGTAATGTCAACTGAGAAAGCCAAATCTTGTATCCAATTAACGTCTTTCAGTTCTGAACCGTCATAATCTTTAATTTCTAAAAAAAATACGATTTCAACCAACAGTTGTAAAAATCTTTTCAAAACTTGATGACTCGAAAGCCAACGAACTTCAGTATAATATGGCAAATCTTCGTAATCAGATTCCACATCTTTCAGCAATGTCGTAAAATCCCGAAGGTTTAATCCCGATCCGCGTGCTCGAATAAAATTAACAATCTTAACAACTTTTTTAAATACATTATCAATTTTAATTACTTTTGAACATAAGACTTGCTGGTGGATAATGCAATGGAAGTGTTGAAAAGATTTATTATGTTCGGTTTTAACATAATCTTTTAGTCTCCCAGCGACACCACGTATAGCTCCCGTCATAGAAGGCGCTCCATCAGTTGTCAAAGATAGTTATTCATTGGAAGATCATATTTTTTAATAGCAATCATAAGGATGTCGAAAATATCATCTCCAGTTGTTGTGCCATGCATTGGAATTACTTCTAATAACTCTTCAGTTATTGTCATATTCCCATCACATCCTCGAATAAAAACGGCTAGCTGTGCTATATCTGTTGCATCAGTACTCTCATCGATTGCAATTGAAAACACTTCAAAATTCAATGCAACTGAGCGAAGTTGACCGCTTAAATTTGAAGCAATGTCAGTGAATCTATTCGCAACTGTATTTCGGGACAAACTTATGGTTATAAATTTTTTTATTATATCTGGGCATAACTCTTCAGCAGCTATTATTAAACATTCACTAATAAATTCGTCTTCCATTAATGGTTTTGATTTTTTCGCTATTGCATGCGATAACCGATAACTAGCTTTTATGGCGGCCACATTTTCTGCGATTGGTTTAGTGAAAATGCTTTGTTGTTTTCGAAGAACTGCCTTTAATTTGAACAACTTTTCCTCGCGCATTTTTCCAACGATATTTTCATATTCTTCACTATGGATGGTGTCATAATCGACATATCAAGCAAAAAATTTTAACTTTTTCTTGAATAAAAAAATATTTAATCTCCCATTTTTCTTGAAACAAACGATGTTCACTTTCAATTGATCGTTTTTTACTCGTACTTGGCATCAGCTTCAAATTGAACGGCTTTAATATTGTACTACTAAAGAAAAATTCGTTATTTTTCATATGAAAGAAAATACTAATAAAACTTACCAGATTACAATAACTTTTTTATAAAAACTATACTCCAACACGACTTAACAAAAAACTAAAACAATCAGTGTGTTTGGTGTTCAAAACTAAAAGTACAACGAAATTCAACTACCGCTAATAGAAACCTTAACTATAATAGTTGCGAAGAATAAATCAAAGATAATGCGTTCAAGTTAAATTCCCCCCTACTAATACAAATCTTTTCGTTAGAATTCAAAATATGAGATTGAAAATTCTACAAGATATGCAATAATTTTACTGTTGGGGTTGTTTAGAATATTTAAATATTTAGAACACAACTAGAAACGCAAACGAAACGTTCTAAAACTTTATTCATTTTTTTTGTATATTTATTAAATAATTTTTTTTTGGTATTATTTTTCAATTTTTTTTATAATTTTTTAATTAATACACTATAGTTGTGGAAATGTATAATGGGCCGCAAAAAATTTAGCAGTGGGCCGCGGCTTTGACATGCCTGGTTTACAGTATGACATACATAAAATAGAAATCTTCTATTCTTCTAAAAGAAGAAAACCAACTCTATATTATTCCGGGATAAACTGCCTATTTTTCTAACCATGAAAAATCGTATGGTGGCGCTCCAATTAAAAAGACAAAAAATATTTATAAGAGCATTACTTTATACCTAACTAGCTAATACCCGGTGCGTGTTGCTGCGCCTCTCTTAAAAAATTTTGACCAATCTTAGGACGCAGTGTTAACAGACTTAACTCCATTTTCAAGTTGCTTCACACATATAAAATTTCAGGTCAACCGACCAAATTTAGAGTTAAGTAACGGAAAAATCTATGAAAAGCCGCTGTGCTCCAATGGATTAACGGAACTACACTTTCTCTTTGGGCAACGCAGTATTGCGCAAAATTGGACATAATTTGCTTCCAAATCTTTTTTTGTCAATCGTCGGGCCGGCATGGATTAACCAATTGCAAGTCTGCTAAAAGAGTTAATTTCATTCTCAAAACGGAAAACATATACAAAATTTGAAGAAAATCGGTTAATCCGTTTCTAATTTAGAGTAAAGTAACCAAAAAATTTATAAAAAGCTGTTGGGTTAATGGAACTCAACAAAATTTTTTTGAGGCTTTCTTTTTAGCCAAAGCAGTACTTCGCAAATTTTGACAATATTAGCTTCCAAAATTATTTTGACCAACCGTCGGGCCGACATAGGTTAACAAATCCCAAATCTGTTAATAGTGTCAACTCAATTCTCAAAAAGCATCACGTATGCAAAATTTGAAGAAAATCGGTCAAACCGTATCTAATTTAGAGTTAAGTATTGAAAAAACCTATAAAACCCATTGCTGTTGGGCCGCAATGGGTTAATGCAACTCAATAAAATTTTTTTGGGGCTTTCTATTTAGCCAAAGCAAAAGAATTTCATAAAAACGGACAAAATTTGGACTCAAAATTTTTTTTGACCAACCATCGGCCCAACATGGGTTAACATATTATAAAACTGTTATTAGTGTCAATTCAATTCTCAAGGAGCATCACGTATACAAAATTTGAAGTCAATTAGTAAAACCGTTTTCATTTTAGATTAAAGAAGTTTAAATACTTGCACCAAGCCCACAGTACATAAAAAATAAAGACTTACGAAAAAATCTAGAGATGGAAAATGTTATGTTTCTTAAATTTAAGGATATTTTTATTCGGGTTCTTTATTAGCTTTATTTTTATAATTATTAATATTAAAAATGAGCATTTAAAATTTTTAGAGTTTTTAAATATTATTATAAAACTTTAGAAAAAGTCATTAAGTATCGTGCCCAAACGGGTTATTATATCGCAACCAAAGTATCTCACTTAGCTTTTCCCTATTTGAGGAGACCAAAAAAATTAGTTCAATTAAGTAAGTGAGCTTTTGGAATAAAGGTTAACTTGTGCCAATACCAAAAATTCGAAAATTTTTGTCCAAAGCGCGTAAACAGATCATAACCAAATTTAGATTTTAAAATTGTATGAGTACATGTATAATACTTGTCAATCCTGTCAAAATAATTTTGTCAAATAATCTTGTCAAAATAATTTTGTAAGTAAATTATTTCCAGTTTTTGGAAGTAAGTAAAACTTCTTTGGATTAGGGGAATTTTTAAAAAAATTTTATTAGAAAACAAGTAAGGAAAAAAACCAAGGGTTTTTAAAAAGCACATTTTCAAAATTATATACGGTTTCTTACTGAATATTTCATCATTTATTTTTATAAAAATATATATAAAAATAAATGATAATATTAATTTAGTTATTTCTAATTACTTAGAATACAACCCCAATGCACTCAAGGAAACCTGTTAATAAGTGCGGAAAATAATGTTGCAGCTTCAATGTTAACGTTTAATTTAGGAAAAAACTTACAATGGTGAATAAGTTACTGTTTTATATAAACAAAAAAGTTTTAATTTTTAAGACCTAGTAGCCCTTCAATGGGGAAGGTTCCCAAATTTTTGCTTAGCAAACTTATGATGGATCTGCCCACCCCCTCCTGTCCTCTCCCTTCAATTTTTTTCGGGGAAATCAATTGTGAACTCCACCAAAATTTGGAATTTTACCTAAAATTTCATTATCTAAGCAAAAATGGTTAAAATTAAGAGACAATTTCTTCAATTTAAAGAAACCCTTTCAAATTTAAGAAAAACCTTAAACATATGATGAAACATTATGCTGCAGCTGTAAATTTTGTATATTTGTAAAAAAAAATTTGAACAGGTTTTCAAGTTACAGGTGTTTAAAAATAGCAAAATTTAAATTTTCGAGCCTTATAGCTCCTTAACAGGGGACGTGACAAAAAAATTTTGTTAACTGACTCCTACTAATTTCTAAAGGTCTAACTTCTCCCAAAATTCAAGACCCTAGCTTGAACAGTTTAGAAGATATGTGGGGCCAAAAATTGAGTTTGCATAATGGTAAATTTTAGTACCGCATGGCAAACCTATACATTTTAACTTTATATTTTTGTGTATCCCATAAAAGCAGCTCTCTTCTCCCGTTTTTAGATTGAAAATATATTTAGTAGAACTCTTGTTAAACTAATTTAAATATAGGGTTTTTTGATTTCGGGGGCTGTAACTTCGGCACCTTTCAATATTAAGAAAAACCTTTGAAACATGTTGAAATATAATTATAGGTCTTTCAATTTATCATATGACTTAAAAAAAATTTTAACAGGTATTCAAGTTACAAGTGTTTGAAAATACCAAAATTTCAATTTTCGAGGCCTTATAGCTCCTAAACAGGGGGCTTGACAAGAAAATTTTTTTAACCGACTCCTACTAATTTCGGAGGACCTAACTGCTCCCTAAGTTTTAATACCCTAGCTTGTACCGTTTAAAAGATATGTGCGGCCAAAAATTTTGGAAAAATTGAGTTTTGCATATTTCTAAATTTTAGTACCGTAAGACAACCCTAAACATTTGCTCTTAATTCTTTATAAATTTTATAAAACCAGCTATCCGTTTTCAGATTGAAAATATACCCAACAGAACTCTTGTTATAACAATTTAAAAATAGACCTCTTTCCAGCTTTGGGGAGCTGTTGCTCCATAACGGGTGGGGCTACTCTTCTACTCTTCTAGTTCTTCTTCGAAATTATTTTCTTCGTAATATCTACCCGTGGTTAAAATTTTTTATATCTATTTCAAACGGTGTCAAAGTTTTTGTAAACATACGGATAGACGGACGGACGGACAAAGTGAAACTATATTACCACATTTTTACAAAATTTTTTGAAAATGTCCTAAAAAACTGGAATTTTATATTGAAATCTGACTTTAGTGCAATGACTTTAGTCCTAAAGATGAATTGATTGGTGATTTTAATCTACCCAATCTTAAATGGGTAAAGCATGACGAGGAACATTTTATGATTCCGAAACATATTAGGACTGAATGTGAATATGTATTTATTGATAAATTAAATACTAATTATTTGCAACAAGTCTCAGAAATTTGTAACTTTCAGGGTAAACAACTTAATTTAGTGTTTGCTTCTGAATGGAACAATTTAATTTTCTGCGAAAATACCTTCCCTTTAATAGGTATTGATAAGTTTCATCCACCATTAAGTTTTACTCTTTGTGTAAATTAACCAATCAATTCTGATTATTCTAATTCTTATATTTTAATTTTAACAAATCTACCTTTGCTGCTTTAAATGAATTCATTAGTTCCTTTGATTATCCCCGTGCATACATATATGAACATCGGGTATATTAAAATTACTCCTCCGTTTGTAACGCATCGAAATATAAGAGCTAGATATAGTGTCAAGGGTACGTATCGAATCAGCATCGAAAAGTGAATCGATCTAGCTATGTGTGTCCGTCCGTCCGTCCGTCAGCACGATAACTCAAAAACTATAAGAGCTAGAGTTCTGAAACTTTCACAAAGTCATTTTTAGACAATTTCTAGGTTCCCTATTGTTTTTGGTTAAAATCGGACCAAGGCTTCGGGGAGCTGCCATACAACTTTTTTGCACCAATATGAATTTCTTCAAAACTATTTATACTACGGGGATGAAAATTACACACGGTTAGTTTTATAATGACTCCGGCACTTATATAAAGTTTCAAAATGTTAGGGCCCCATTTTCGGGGGGCTGCCATACAACTTCCTTGCACCAATATGAATTTCTTCAAAACTAATTACACTACGCGGATGAAAATTACACACGGTTAGTTATATAATGAATCGAGCACTTATATGAAGTTTCAAAATGTTAGCGCCCCACTTTCGGGGGGCTGCCATACAACTTCTTTGCACCAATATGAATTTCTTCAAAACTAATTATACTACGAGGCTGAAAATTACACACGGTTAGTTATATAATGAATCAAGCACTTATAAGAAGTTTCAAAATGTTAGGGCCCCATTTTCGGGGGGCTGCCATACAACTTCTTTGCACCAATATGAATTTCTTCAAAACTAATTATACTACGACGCTGAAAATTACACACGGTTAGTTATATAATGAATCGAGCACTTATATGAAGTTTCAAAATGTTAGGGTCCCATTTTCGGGGGGCTGCCATACAAAGTTTTCAATTCAATAACTTTGAATCTAATGAAGCTACAAGGTTAAAATTAAAATTGGGCAGATAAATTAATAGGGCAAGTTACTTGGCAAAGTTGGACATCCCTCGGACCTTCGGACTTTTAGGGTGGGCCAATTTTTTTTTTTTTGTTTTTTTTTTTTTTTATTTTTTTTTTTTTTTTTTTAAGCTAAAGTTATGGGACAATGAATGAAAATTTTGTTTTTTTTTTTTGTGACTTTTTTTTTTTGTTAATTTTTTTTTTTTTTTTTTTTAAGTTATAGTCATGGGACAATGAATGAAAATTTTGTTTTTTGTTTTGTGATTTTTTTTTTTTTTGTTAATTTTTTTTTTTTTTTTTACGTCAAAATTATGGGGTAATGAGTTAAATGTATAAGGGAAGTAAATTACGGTTTATTTTATACACCATAGTGGGTATGCACGGGTATCTAAAAGTTGACAAGGGCAACTATAATCTTCCTCGTTTTTTTAAAAAAATATATGTATTTATTTTATGTTTGAAAAAATTTTATTTTATAGAAAATTTGACAGAAGACTCTCATTTATATTAAAAATTATTAATTTTTTTTAATATTTCTATAAAAAAATTCAAAACTGTTATTTAAAACAAACAATATTGATACCATAGAAACTACGATTATTTAAAACTGTTATTTAAAACAAACAATTGATACCTTAGCAACTACAATTATTAAAAAAAAAAATAATGAGATAAATAAAAACTCGTTTTGTAGACAAATTATTAATTGTTCTATGGTATAGTGGATAGGACATGGGACTAGTAGTGAAAATGTTTCGGTTCGATTCCTGGCTGTGGCAAAATTTTTTTTATACCCGTATGACTATATAGTCAAAGGGTATAATAAATTTGCCATTACGTTTGTGACGCAGAGAAGGAGGGGGGGGGGGGGTAGATATAGACTCAAGTGTATGGATCGGATCAGAATCGAAAAAAAAATCGATTTAGCTATGTATGTCCGTCCGTCCGCACGATAACTCAAAAACTAAAGGAGATAGGATCTTGAAATTTTCGCGAATTCGTTTTTTTGCAATAGCCGTCATCGCTTTTTAAATCCAGCTCTTTTGGTCCATGGGTTCGGGTGGCTGCCATACAACATCTTTTTTTATATGAGTATTTCTCTGTACCTATTACAGCTACATGTCTGAAATTTTGGCAAAAGTAGTTTAGTTTTATGGCCAAAGTTTCTGCAAAATTTAGTTGGTCTAGTGGAGTGGGTTCGAGTAGCTGCCATACAACTTCTTATTTTATATGAGCATTACTCTCCACCTAATGAAGCTGGGTGTCTGAAGTTTTGCCAACAATTGTTTAGTGTAATGGCCAAAGTTTCTGCAAAATTTGGTTGGTCTGCTGCAGAGGGTTCGAGTAGCTGCCATACAACTCCTTATTTTATATGAGCATTACTCTCCACCTAATGAAGCTGGGTGTCTGAATTTTTGCCAAAAATTGTTTAGTGTAATGGCCAATGTTTCTGCAAAATTTGGTTGGTCTACGACAGAGGGTTCGGGTAGCTGCCATACAACTCTTTATTTTATATGAGTATTCCACTACACTTAATAAAGCCAAAAGTAATTAACCGGATGATATAATGTATATGTTACGGTCATACGGGTATCCCAGAGTTGACACAGTCTACTCTACTACACTCTTCCTCGTTTTTTTTAAATTCATCTTAATATTTTTTAAATTCATTTATAAATTATTTATTTTTTTTAATACATTTTTAAAAAAATTCAAAACAGTTATTCAAAACAAACAATTGATACCATCGCAACTATAATAATTTAAAAAAAAAATTGAGATGAATATAAAGTCGATGGCTTAGTGGTTAAGACGTCGACATTTTAATTGAACAGTGTGGGTTCGAATCTCGTTGAGAGCATATTTTTTTTAAATTCATCTTTTTTTTTAATTCATTTTTTTTTTATTAATTTTTTTTGTAATTAAATATAAAAAAAAAAATATTTTGAATTTTCTGCCAAACAGAATTTCTTATTTATTTAATACACGCACGGGTATCTAAAAGTTGACAAGGGCAACTATAATCTTCCTCGTTTTTATTCTGTATTTAATAATACAGATGTTAATATAATGACAAAAAGGTTTTATGAAGTTATTTTTGAAGGCTTTCGGCAATTTGCACCAAAATCTAAGAATCAAAATCCTTTATTAAGTCCACCACGGTTCAATTCGGATTTGAGAAAACTCAGAAATAAAAAGAGTAAAGCTTGGCGTTGTTATCTTAAATCGAAAAATTCGCATGACTATAATAGATTAAAAATTCTTTTTGATGAATTTAAATTTTTATCTAAATTACTCTATAATGAATTTATTTCTAGTACATATTCAAAATTAATATCAAACCCAAAATGCTTCTGGAAATTTGTTAATTCCAAGAGGAAAAGTGACGAGTTTCCTTCTCATATAAAGTATAATAGTGTTTCAAATAATGATTCTAAAATAAAATCGTGAATATTTCTGTTTTTCTTATAGTAATTCCATTTTTACACCAAATTATAATGATATCTCTCATTTGGATACTTTTCTGAAAACTACTTGGTCTAATATAAACATTAATGAAGGTGTAATTAAAATGTATTTAGACAAACTTGGGAATAATAATCTTCCCGGACCTGATGGTATACTCAAAAAGTCTTTCCAGAAGTTATACTCAAAAAGCATTCGTGCTTTGGCTATTCCCCTTTCAATACTGTTTAATTCTTCTTTAAATTCAGGAGTTTTACCTTCTATCTGAAAACACACATATGTTAGACCTATTCATAAGAAAAATGCCAAAAATGAAATTATTAACTATCGACTAATTGCGTAACATTCTTCACTTCCTAAACTGTTCGAAATAATAATGTATAATTCTATGCATAGTCACTATCCAGCCGATGGTGCAGGTGTTAAGCGCCGGCCTTTCATTCGAAAGGTCTCGGGTTCGAATCCTGGCTGGGTAAATACCAATATACTCATAATATGCCATATAACAAATTATCTTATATCCTATACTCGAATAATTTAATACCTAAAAATAAATAATTAATAACAAAATAATATAAAATAAATTACCAATAATCCTATAATCATGTTCCCGAAATAACCTATAACACCAATATATACAATACTAAATAAATACTAATAATAACAAAAAAAAAAAAAAAACATGTGCATATGTCAATAGAGATGACGGAAGAATCTAGAAAAAAACGCAGTGACATCTTGCGGAAAAATTTGGCGTCGCCTTGTCCACAAGGCGTGAGATTGAAATCATGTGGAATAGCTACAGCAGACTAATCATCTAGATTAGTGAACAAAAACGATTAGCGAAACGGAAACAGAGCCTCGGATATCAGATGGAAATACGGTAACAACTATTGGCACACGAAAAAGGACTAGAATAGGAAACTGGAATGTTCGGACACTCAGAGAAACGTCAAGACTAGACAAGTAGAAAAAGAAATGGGGAACTATAAGGTTGAAATTATGGGTTTAAGTGAAATGAGATCCGAACAAGGGTCAAATCATAACAGCAAATGGCAATACATTAATATACTGTGGTAATAACAATAGTGAAAGCGGATTAGGAATAATAATAGCAAAACATCTTAGCAAAAGTCTTATGAGTTGGCAGGACGTCTCTGATAGAATTATAACTGCTAGACTATATACACCAATCAGAAAACTAACAATACTGCAATGTTTATGCCCCTACAGAACTAGCAAGCGAAGAAACTAAAAATGAATTCTACCTACAATTAACAACAACTCTAAGTAACATACCCAGAGCGGATATTGTAATATTGATGGGGGACCTGAACGCCAAAGTGGGCTTGAACAGCTCAGATGACATCAACGTGATAGGCAGGCATGGATTGGGAACAAGAAACAACAATGGTGAAAGACTAATTGAAATCTGTCAAGAACACAAATATGGTGATAGGTGGTACTCTATTCCCCCACAAAGAAATTCATTATACATGGACATCACCAGACCAACGCACCCGGAATCAAATAGATCATATATGCATCAGTCACAGATGGAAGCAGTCCCTGCTCGACGTCAGAACATGGAGAGGGGCAGATATAAACTCCGACCACATGCTTTCTCACAGGGCTTGTCCGCTTAAGACCTAAAGCAATTAGAAGTTCAAACATGGCTAGAAAGAAGAAAATCGACACTCAAAAGCTTAAAAATTAAGATACAAAGTCCGAATTTGTATCAAAACTCGAGGACCTTAGTAAGAAACCAGACAACAGCGAGTGGCGATCCACAAAATATAATAAGACAAGTAGGAGAAGAAGTCCTAGGTACCAAAAAGTCAGAAAGGAAAGAGTGAGAAAGGAAAGAGTGGATTTCTGATGAGACCTGGAGAAAAATTGAACAAAGAAGACAACTAAGAACAAGTCTTATTGTTAAATCCAAACAACAATGAACTAAAGTTGCAGTACATAAAGCAAAAAGAATTGAAAAAATCTGCGAGAAGAGACAAGCGACAATATTACAACAATATAGCCACAGAAGCACAAAAGGCAGCAGAACAAAACAACATGCGCACACTTTACAACAAAATCAGAGTACTGTCAAATAAAGCAAAAGGAGGGCAAAACCTTCCAATTAAAGACAAAGAAGGCAAAACACTGACATCCACGCAAGAACAACTATGTAGGTGGCAGGAGTACTTTGCGGAAGTCAATAACAATAACAACATCCAACAGTATCAATCCCGGCAAGAAATCTACAGCAATAGGAACCTTAGAGTTAGTCAGGACCCACCTAGCAAAAGAGAAATAATAGATGCCATAAACAAACTAAAAACCAATAAGGCTGAAGGTTCTGACGGTATCCCAGCTGAACTACTGAAAGCAAATCCCAGTATCACAGCAAACATAATATACCCAATTCTGACTGAAATCTGGAATACAGAAAATATCCCCAACAAGCTGGAAGAAAGGGATCATAGTAAAACTACCAAAGAAAGGTGATCTTACCGAATGTAAGAACTGGAGAGGCATCACGATACTAAACTCAGTCACAAAAATATTGGCACTCATTATTCACTCTAGAATTGAAAATATAATCGATGAGCAACTGAGAGAAGAACAGGCTGGGTTCAGAAGACGACGAGGATGCCCAACACCCTAAGGATAATTATAGAACAGTCAGTCGAATAGAACTCGCCGTTATACATCACCTTCATTGACTTTGAAAGAGCCTTCGATACAATAAACCGGGAAGCAATATGGCAGTCTCTACAGTACAAAGGAATACCCCACAAGCTAGTCCAAATTATCAAAGCTCTCTATACGAAGATGCAGAATTGTCAGTACTACACAAAGGCTACATGAGCAGCGCAATAAAATTAAGAACAGGAGTCAAACAAGGCTGCCCACTATCCCCCCTCCTGTTCAATTCGGTACTTGATGTAGTAATAAAAAGAGCAACAACCACAGCAAGAGGAATAAAATGGAATCTAACACGCAGACTAGAAAAGTCTCGAGGAAAATGCCTTAGAAGCTGGTCTCCGAATAAACGCAAACAAAACGAAAAGCCTAAGAATAAACACAAGAAATAACACACCGCTCAGCATCAACAACAAAAATATAGATAGTTACTATAGATGGAGGTACTGAAAAAGACATAGAAAACCGTCTAAAGCTAGCGAGAATGGCATTCGGAAGATTATGGGGCATATGGAAACAACCACACTAAGAGTATTTGATGCCTGCGTAAAATCGGTACTCTTATATGGCAGTGAAACATGGCTGGTTAAGAAATCATACATAAACAAAATCCAGGTCTTCATAAATAACTGCCTACGAATAATATGCAGGACATTCTGGCCCAGAAGAATTAGAAACACAGAACTCTGGGAAATAACGAAACAAGAACCCATAAATAAACAAATAAAGGAAAGAAAGTGGAAATGGGTAGGGCACACTCTTAGAAGGCCTATAAACAACATAGCACGTTAAGCTCTGGAGTGGAACCCGCAGGGTAAAAGAAAAGTAGGTAGACCGCGTGAAACATGGCGTAGATCAGTCCAGAAAGAGCTAGAAAGCAGTGGAAAAACATGGTCAGAGATTAAACAACTGGCCCAAAATAGAGTCAGATTCAGAAGCTTTGTGAAAGCCCTATGCTCCCAAGGGGAGTAGAATAAGGAAAAAAAAAATAAAAAAAAATGCATAGTCACTGTAAATCTTTTTTGGTAGTTCATAATCAACATGGATATATGTATAAAAAATCAACAGTTACTAATCTTGTTGAGTCAGTTTCAACTTTTACAAAAAAATGTGGAAGAAGGTTTTCAAACAGATGTTATCTTTACAAATTATAGAAAAGCATTTGATGTTTTACCACATTCTATAATATTGATAAAGCTGAGAAAACTTGGTTTCCCAGATATTTTTGTGAAATGGGTTGACTAATATTTATCTGACGGGACCTACAGTGTTTTATTTAGAAATATTACTTCTAAAATTTTTAACGCCAATTCCGGAGTTCCACTTAGGTCCTCTTTTTTTCATGATCACGGTAAACGATGTTTCTTCAGTCATTGTTAATAGTGAGCTTCAAATATATGCGGATGATATGAAAATTTTTAAGGAAATTGAGTTAAAAACATTAATCTTCTTCTAAATGTAAATAAATGAGCACTTATGTGTTTCACACGTCGTCTTAATCCGATTTGTTTTAATTACTGCTTGAACGGAATTAGCATTTGAGAATCGAGATGGTCAAACCCGCTGATCTTACCTCCTTATGAAAATAGGTTGAACTTAATTCACTTGAAAACTTTAAAGTTAAGACGAGAAGTTGCTGATGTTATTTTTATTACTGAAGTTGTAAAAGGTAACATTTCTACTCCTCAAATCCTCAATAACATTAAAATTAATTCAAATAATCGTTTACGTAATTTTAATTTATTTACGTTAAGTTTTCATAGAACAAATTATGGCAATTATGAACCGATTAATAGGATGTTGATATTGGGTAATAAACACAAGAACAACGTCGATTTCACACTTTCAAAACAAACACAAAACCTTTAATTGTATAAATAGAAATATAAAATTTTTTTTTTTAATATATTTCGTTTTTTTTATTGTTCACTTAAATTTTAATTTAAGAATATGAAATTGTAACTTAATTTATAAGCTATTTCTTTTATATGTTGTATAAAACTAATTGTTAAAATTTTGTAAAGTTTGAGTTAAACTAATAAATAAATAAATAAATAAATTAAATTTAAGGATATTATTATTCGGATTCTATTCTATTAGCTTTATTTTTATTATTATTAATATTATCTCATTCAGCTTTCGCACTATTTAAGAAAAGCAAAACCAAAATTGTTTTAATCGTTTCGTAAACAAAATTCAGTTAATCGTTTAATCAAATAAAATTTATAAAGAACTTAATGGCGTCGTCAACCGGTTCGTGGCGTGGAAAACCGGTTCATCGAACTTAATTAAAATCTTTTGCAGCCTCTCTACTGAACTGCAAAATCAACTTGTAAAATTGGACACTATCGGAAACAAAAAATTTATTGGAAGCCCGTCAGGCCGAACTGGGTAATATATTTTAACCAACTTTATACAATTAATTCCGTTAGCTAACAGGCACATTTGTACAAAATTTCAAGTTATTCGGTCAAACTATTTCGGCTCGACATCAAAAACATTGAAAAAGTTTCATTGCACCCTGGGTACAAGGGTTAATTAAACTCAACAACGGGTTAATTAAACTCAACAAAAATGTGTGTCAGCGTCCATTTTCGACTGCAAAACCACCCTGTAAAATTGGATAAAAATCGGAAACACAAAATTTTTTGCAAACTTTGCACAACTAATGCCGTTTGGTAAGAGGAACATTCGTTCAAAATTTCAAGTCAATCGGTCAAGCCGTTTCGACTCGAAATCAAAAAAACGAAAAAGCTTAAGACGCCTCTGCAGCCGCAACCTGTTGACTTATAAAAATATGACATAGCCTATGTCACCCCCCGGGCAACCAGAATTATTCCACTAAAATTTGGTGACAATCTGATCAGTGAATCCTGGACAAACAAAAATAAATAAACAAATAAACAAACATATTTTCTTCTTTATATATTAGACTAGCAGATTTACCCGGCGTTGCCCGGGAGCGTGGAAATTGCAAAAAAGCAAGTTTCAGCCATTTTTTCGAAGTACTGCTTTGGTTAAAAAGAAAGCCTCAAAAAAATATTTCTAGAGTTCCGTTAACCCGTTACGGCCCAACGGCTTTTTATAGGTTTTTTCTTTACTTTGCTATAAATTAGAAATGGTTTAACCGATGGACTTGAAATTTTGCACAAATATTCCTCTTAGCAACCGCAATTAGTTGTATAAATTTGGTTGGAATAAATTGACCCATTTCGGCTAGATTATCAGGACAAGTACATAAATATACTGAAGTCATCAGAAAAAGTAAGGAAAAAACATGAGTGGATAAACAGTGATATTACTCGTAATATAAAAATCTGTGAATCTTTTTTTAAGTATAAAAAAAATTATCCAAATTATGCAAGAGTTAAGGAGCTTAAAGAAAAGTACAGGGACTTAGTAAAAAAAAAATTAAATAGGCTAAAAATAATTTTTATAATAAAATCATAGCTAGTCATCCGAACGATGCTAGAAAACTTTGGAGCATATACAAAAGAATTATGTACAATAATAGTTATAATGATAATAGATGTGTATTAAGTGAAATTGACCACAATAACACTAAAATAACTAACGTTTTAAAAATTTCAAATACAATGAATACATATTTTATTGATGTCACAAAAACTTAAAATATCTCAACCGAGACTATTAATAAAAATTACTTAGCATCTTTTTTAAAAAATATTTACGAGGATTTAGTTTTAACATCCACTAACATAGAAGAAGTTAGTAATACTATAGTCATAAAAAAGACAGGTAGCGCAAGTGGGTAGTATATCATCTAAAATATTTAAGAAATTTTTCTATTAAATTAGCCCAATACTAGTAAAATTTATAAACAATGTTTTTGAATCTGGTAGTTTTCCTGAAACTTTAAAGCTTGCTACCGCTACACCTATACATTAAGTTGGCGGAAAAACAAATCCTTCAAACTATCGCCCAATATCAGTTTTAAGTTCTACTTCTAAAGTATTTGAAAAAATAATTAAAAACAGGCTAACATACTTCATAAATGCAAACGGCATCTTGTATAAAGGGAAATATGGTTTTGAGGTAAACTCCAACACTACGGCTGCTTGTTTAGTTCTAGCGACTTCATATCAAGAAGTATAGATGATAGAAAATATACGGCTTGCTTATTTTTGAACTTATAAAAAGCTTTTGGTTGCGTAGATCACGATATACTTCTTTTCAAATTAAACCAGTTAAGAATGAAACCTATTCAATTAAATTTTATTAAATCGTATTTCTCTAATAGAAAACAGCGTACACGATGTAATGATATCTACAGCGATATAGAACATATCAAAAAAGTTGTTCCGCAAGGATTGGTTTTAGGACCAGTATTATTTAAAATTTTTATAGGTGATATAGCCAGGCTAGAATAAAAAGGATCATTACAGATTTTTCTGATGATTCCGTTATAAAATATTCTTCAGGTAGTGAAGCTGAACTTTTATTATATATGACCTGGGGTATGTTGAGAAGTGGCTGCTAAAAACAGGATGTCATTAAAAATTAGTAAAAATTTTAGAATTTGAAAATAAAATAATTAGTTTCACTGGTTTTGCCTACAAAAATTTTCAAATTGATTTAGTAAAGAATTTTAATTATTTAGAACTCATTATCGATAGCAGACTTAAATGGCAAGTACACATAAATCATATTATTAAGAAGGTTGTTCCATATGTTTTTATCTTGAAAAGGTTAAGAAAATACTTAAATTAAAAAGCATTATATGTTATCTATTATGTTATCTAATTCATTAAATTCCGGATATTTTCCTCCTATTTGGAAAATTTCTTATATCAGGCCAATTCACAAAAAGAATGCTAAAAATGAAATCACTAACTATCGCCCAATAGCTAAATTATCTTCAATTCCTAAATTATTTGAATTAATTATAACGGATTCAATTTATAATCATTGTAGGAATCTTTTAATAGATAACCAACATGGCTTTGTAAAACAAAAATCTACGGTGACTAATCTAGTTGAAACCACATCTCTTCTTCTTAATAACATGGAAGAAGGATTTCAAACAGATGTTGTCTATACTGATTTTAGTAAAGCATTTGATCTATTGCCACATAATATTATTTTACTAAAACTTGAAAAATATGGTTTTCCAATATTTTTCCTTAAGTGGATACATTCTTATTTATGTGATCGCTCCTATAGTGTTATATTTAAAAATGTGATTTCAGAACCTTTCGTGGCAAATTCGGGAGTTCCACAAGGTAGTCACCTTGGCCCTCTACTTTTTATCTTATCTGTAAATGATGTTTCTTCTTTAATTTCTAATTGCGAGCTTCAAGTTTACGCTGATGATATGAAACTTTTTAAAAAGATTACATCTTATAATGACGCCATCCTTATGCAGAATGATCTTCAAAATTTTAACAATTGGTGCATTAATAACTGTTTACTACTTAATGTAAATAAATGCGCACTGATATCTTATACACGCCGATCTAGTCCTATTTGTTTCAATTATAACTTAGATGGTATTAGTTTACCTAAAGTTACCTCAATAAAGGACTTAGGGGTGTACTTCGATTCCCAACTTAGCTTTAAAATCCATTATAATAACATTATAAATAAAGCTAATTCACTATTGGGATTTGTTAAACGTTCTGCAAAGGAATTTTCAGATCCTTATGTACTTAAATCGTTGTACACTTGTCTTGTAAGACCAAACTTGGAATATGCTAGTCAAGTTTGGTCTCCGTTTTATATTGTACACATTGATAGGATTGAGGCAATACAAAAAAATTTTCTTAGATTTGCCTTACGCCATTTGCCATGGTCGAATCCCATTATTTTACCACCATATGAACAAAGGCTAAAATTAATTGATTTGTGTACTTTAAATTTTCGACGTGAAGTTTCTGATGTAATTTTTATTACAGAAATTGTCAAGGGTAACGTTAAATCTAATTTAATTTCTAGTAAAATTATTATTAGAAATCTTCAACGCCTTCGCTCTTGCAATTTATTTAAAACTAATAATCATAGGACTAACTATGGCAAATTCGAACCTATTAATAGAATGCTTATTATAGGTAATAAACATAAACATTATATTGACTTTACACTTTCAAAACACTCTCAAAAACAAAAATTATACAATCGCTATTATTAGGATTATTTTTGTTATGTTTTTCTTGTAGTAATGTAAAGTTTATAATTTTTAACTTTTAATTTTAATTTTAGTTTGAACATATTTATAATTAGTCAAATATGTAATTTTTTATATTGATTTTAATTGTATAATTTTAATTGTTATTTGTATGATTTTTTGTAAACTGTTTGTGTTAAGCAGTATAATAAATAAATAAAATAAATAAAAAAATAAATATTCGTCTTTTATTTGTTCAAAATTAATCTACTTAAATCCTATATGGAGTAACACTTCCCAAATATACGTAAAAATATTACATATCATAAATAAAAGAGCGATAAAAACAATTAATGATTTTCCAATTAAATATCCCACGAATTTATTTTATTCGTCTAAATACTTAAGCTTTGAAGACATTTGCAAGAGAGAAATGTATTTCTTAGCTTTTAAAATAGTTAACCATTAAATTAAACACAACTTTTTAATAAATCGCAATTTTGACATACATAATCATAATAAAGGGTGTTCAAAGTTGAGGAATAATTTTAATAAAAAAAGACTTTTTAATGTTAAATATATTTTTATTTCCATTTATTACAAATAGGTTCTAGTTAATAATGAAAAATTATGTCGGTCAAGTGGCCCCCCTACTACTTCGGCAGGCTTCCAACCATTTACCAAAATTCTGAATCACGTTGTTCAATAAACTGTTCTCAATTCAACTATCTGCTCGATAATGTTGTTTTTAAGCTCTTGAATTGTTGTGGGATTATTGCTGTACACTTTCGATTTCACAAAATCCCACAAAAAAAATCCAACAGTGTCAAATCGTACGATTTTGGTGGCCAATTCACTCCTCCTCTACGAGAAATAATGCGATCTTCGAACTTATCCTTTAAAAGATCCATTGTTTCTCTTGGCAAGTGGCACCGTCCTGTTGAAACCACATATTCTCTAAGTCCAAATCATCAATTTCCCGCCACAAAAAGCTTCGGATCATCTTCCAGTAGAGATTTCCATTGACCGTAATCTCATTTCCATTTGCGATAACCCTTGGATTCTCTTCACCCCAAATTCGGCAATTCTGTTTATTGACGTAGCCATTGAGCTGGAAATGAGCTTCGTCGGTGAATATTAGTTTGTTAAAAAAAATTCTCATTTTCGTCTTGTTTTTCGATTGCCCAAGAAACGGATTGCCGACGTAATGCATGGTCAGTTAGTTTTAATTCTCAAAATAAATTCTCGACGTTTCAATTACATCTTGAAAACTTTTACCACTTTGAAAAAATGTTGTAAAAACAAAAACGTTGTTCCTTCGTGTAACGTTCCGTATCAACTAACCGGAATGTATTTAAAATATACCTAAAGAAACCTTGTATAAAAATTCCAGGTAGAAAAAAATGTGCGGCAAAATCAAAATGATACCTCAATTTTGAACACCCTTTACTAGAAACCGGAGTAACTTTAATCTTTCTTTGTTCCGATCTGATACGTAAAAAAAAATATTTGTGTGCATAATTTAAGGGCATAAAATAACTTGATGAATTAAACAAGTGATGAAAAAACCAAGAGTTTTTAAAAAGCAGATTTTCAAAATTATGTAGGGTTTCTTAGTAGTACGCAAACCGCTATTTCAATTCATCCAGAATTTCACTTACACAAAACAATTAAGAAGAAACACCTGTTCCTCAAATATAAGGTTCTACCTTCTTTGGTTTCAAAATTGTACTCATTTGGCATCAATTCAATCAAAACCTTCTAGAATCCGAACTCATTGTCCGAACTCGACCAGAACGAATTCCCATGGTACTTTCATTACTATTAATCTAGAATTTAAATTTCATCAAAATAGCGTAATTAGTTTTGGGTTACGGTGTTTTTAAGATATATATTTATTAGTCCTTGAACTTTTCAAAGGTCCAAGACCCCGAAACAATGGTACGATTTCGCCCATATACAGTCCTCGTCATAATTTCAATTTAAGTTAACCCTTGTACACAATTGGAACGTTCTACCATTAATTTTAAGCTACTATTTTTATTAGCTTCGATGATAAGACTTTAAACCTTGGGGGATCTAAAACAGTAACCTTAACCAACACTCCAATTGATCATAAACTAAGGGAACACGTATAAAATGGTAAAGAACACCCTTGTGCCAAATTTGAAGCTTCTACATTTATTTCAAGTTACTATCTGTATTATTTTCGAAGATATGCTTTAAGGTCTCCGAAACTATGTGAATGGTCCCCGACCAACTGCTCCAATTCGTTCTAATTTTCGAGGACAGTAACGGAATAGGAAGGGACACCCTGATACCAAATTTGGAGGTTCTATCTTCTTTGGATTCGGAATCATGCTTGTTTGGCCTAAATTTGATAAAAAATTCCATGATCCGAACCAATGGTCGAATTTAGCCTATATGCTGTCCGCGCCGTTCTCACAATACTAGTGAACCCTTGACCACAATTGTAACGTTCTTTCTTATTTATAAGTTACTATTTTTATTAATTTCGATGATAAGCTTTTAAGCAGGCAAATTTTTTCTTCTTGCTTACTTTTGACGACTTAAGAAAAAACATTAACGTTCAGTTTTTAGCAGATAATTTTAAAATAAATATTGGGGGTAGAAATACGAGAAGCACTAAATATTTAGTTGAAAATACTCATAGAACTGAATATGGAAAAAACGAACCAAAAAACAGATGTTGATTCAATATATTATACTCGTATTACACTTCAAGTTTACATTATTTTATAATTCTATAATTTAGTTATTTTTATTTTTTTTTATTTATAAATTGCATTTTAACTGTGTTTTCGCTATGTATGCGTTTTTTAATCTACAAAAAATAAGTAAACTTTTGATTTTAATGTACTTAAATTTATGCTTTGTAATTAAATTTCATGTTAATTTTAAAATTTAGCTATAAGAATTTTTTGTAAAAACCTTGTTTTGGTTCAAATAGAATAAAAAACTAAAACCTTGCAGGGTCTAAGAGAGGTACTGAACCACCACTCCAATTGATCGCAAATTAGGGGGACGCGCAGGAAATAGTAAAGAACACCCATGTGCCAAATTTGAAGCTTCTACATTTGTTTCAAGTTACCATCTTTATTAATTTCGAAAATATGCTTTAAGATCTTCGGAACTGAGTGGCTGGTCCCCGACCCACTACTTCAATTTGGCCCACATTTCAAGGACACTAAGGAAATCGAAAGCGACACCCTGATACCAAATTTGGAGGTTTTATCTTCATTAGTTTCGGAATTATGCTAGTTTGTCCTAAATTCGATTTTTGAAATAAGTGTGTGTGTTATACTTACCTACTGTTATAGTAGGTACTGTACTTCGGATTTTTAAATTTTAAAATTTAACAAAGTGTGTAAAAATATTGTAATTGTTTTTTCTTATGTTGCTACGATTAAGTTTCCAAAATAAAATATTTTAAAATATTTTTTTTTTAAAAAACAAACATTCAAAATAATTGAAAATACCTATTATATGTACACAAAAAAAAACTAAAAAATAATCTTCAACTTAAATAAAAGCGTTCGGCGTATAATTTCTGTCAAAAAATTTGCAAATAAATAGGTACATGAATTTACATGAGAGCAACCAAAATACTTGTAACGCGATGTACTGTAACTCGGATTTTTAAAATTTACAAATTGGCAAAATACATATAAAAATTTTGTTTTTGGTTTTTCTTATATTACTAATTATGTTTTAAAAAATATCTAATATTTAATAAAATCAAATTATATGAAATTAAAAAATTTTTTGTACTAAATTTAAACATTCAAATAAATATTTTTGTATGTAAGCGCGTATCGATTTACGGATATGTAGATAGACATTTTGACGTATTACCTTATAAAAATTGTACGTCGTATGTTTTAATTTAGGTTAATTTAGGCCCTGTTAAATAAAAAGTTTATTCTACATTTTAAACATATGTTTTTTTATAATAAAAAACTCCTTTTAGTTTTACTTTGCCAGAACGCACCAATTTTATATAATGCATACGTTCCTTTTACCAAAAATTGTTGATGAAGAGTAGGTAGAAGTTGTTTGTAAATGGAAAGCTAATTTTTGTTTCATGCTTATATAATTGTCAGATTAATTGTCCTACATAATATTTGACATTTATTAAAACTATCTTTCAATTGTGAAGTTAATAATATTTAACATATTTCGATAATGAAAAAAAAGTGAAAAAATTAAGGTTTATTGCTGAAATATATAAAGACTATTTTTTAAAATGGAAGAGTTATGTGATTATTAGTAATCAAATAAAAAATATGATTGAACAAAAACTACTCAAGTGAAAATTCATCTATTATCAAAAATTTATTTAAAGCTATCTGCCGAAAATTATTTAATTATCAACTACTCTCATCTACTATTTTTCAATAGCTGGGCCCTATTTCATAAAACTATTAGTATAATACTAATAAAATAATAATTATTAGAACTAATAAATATGGAGTAATACTTTTTTGTTTCATAAAACTTTTCTGCAACTAATAAATTATTACTGCAAATCATAAATTATTAGTATAGACTCGTCACTAATAATTATTATTTGAATGTTCAACTATTTGGTTTATATTAAATGCAAGACTTCTCCTTATTATAAAATAATCTTCAAAATCACTCTCACTATCAGAGCTTAACATGATTTTTAAATTTATACTGAATTATGTTTAAGTTGTAACCAAAATAAAATGTTGTTGATTAATGTAAAGTATGTATAATAATGCGTAATTTTTTTTTAGATTTTATTATTTATTTATTTTGTACAAAATATTTAAGATTATTTACTAAAAAAAATAAGTTTATGGCATACAATATAAAGTTTAACCTCTATTATATATAAATATCCTAATATTTAAAAGACTAATAATGAATTTATTAGTCTTTCTAAACTAATAAAAATTTACTAATAATTATTAGTGTAGCGACAAATAATTATTAGTCTAATAGTTTTATGAAACAAACGCGCTTTGCAGTAATAAAATTCACTAATAATTATTAGTGTAGCACTAATAAAATATTAGCCTTTATGAAACAGAATTTTACTAATAACTAATAAAATATTAGTAAATTCACTAATAATATTAGACTAATAGTTTTATGAAATGGGGCCCTGGTGTGGTATAGCTGGCAGTAGGTGAGAGTAAAAAAGAGTAGTTTACTCCTCATATAGGAACGCAAGTAATAACATTTCTTTCTTTAAAGAAACTTATGAGTCATGACTCATAACCAAACATAGAAAAAAATAAATATATCAACTAGACAAATAGGTATAATATAAAGTAAACTAAAGAATTCAGAACCATTTTTTGCATACATACATTTGTAGTAAAAATTTCAGATTTTATTATTGAAATGTAGTGCCTACTTGCCTATCCAGCTACTAAATTTAAAAATGGATTAAGGGTAGGAAAAATTTATCAAATTTTTAGTTGATTAGTTATTTTTTTTAAATATTTTTGTAAATATGTTATAAATCTTAAAACTGTGATTTTAAAAAAAATTTCGACTTCTGTCAATTTAACTATTATTTTATACTTCTGGCCGCTTCAATATAATATAATACTAAGTACTAAACTTATGAATTATGATAGGTATTTTAAATTTTGTTGTACATATTATGCTCTATGAATAAGCTTTTTAATTAGGATACAGAATACATACATAACATAATAGTTCAAATCGTACTAAAATGTTTAGAAACGAGGAAGATTAAAGTTGCCCTTGTCAACTTTTAGATACCCGTGCATACCCACTATGGTGTATAAAATAAACCGTAATTTACTTCCCTTATACATTTAACTCATTACCCTATAATTTTGACGTAAAAAAAAAAAAAAAAAATTAACAAAAAAAAAACAAAACTTTCATTCATTGTCCAATAACTTACGCTTAAAAAAAAAAAAAAAAAAAAAAAATTAACAAAAAAAAAAAATCACAAAAAAAAAAACAAAATTTTCATTCATTGTCCCATAACTTTAGCTTAAAAAAAAAAAAAAAAACAAAAAAAAAAAAAAAATTGGCCCACCCTAAAAGTCCGAAGGTCCGAGTGATGTCCAACTTTGCCAAGTAGCTTGCCCTATTAATTTATCTGCCCAATTTTAATTTTAACCTTGTAGCTTTATTAGATTCAAAGTTATTGAATTGAAAACTTTGTATGGCAGCCCCCCGAAAATGGGGCCCTAACATTTTGAAACTTCATATAAGTGCTCGATTCATTATATAACTAACCGTGTGTAATTTTCAGCCTCGTAGTATAATTAGTTTTGAAGAAATTCATATTGGTGCAAAGAAGTTGTATGGCAGCCCCCCGAAAATGGGGCCCTAACATTTTGAAACTTCATATAAGTGCTCGATTCATTATATAACTAACTGTGTGTAATTTTCATTCGCGTAGTATAATTAGTTTTGAAGAAATTCATATTGGTGCAAAGAAGTTGTATGGCAGCCCCCCGAAAATGGGGCCCTAACATTTTGAAACTTCATATAAGTGCCGGAGTCATTATAAAACTAACCGTGTTAAATTTCATTCCCGTAGTATAAATAGTTTTGAAGAAATTCATATTGGTGCAAAAAAGTTGTATGGCAGCTCCCCGAAGCCTTGGTCCGATTTTAACCAAAAACAATAGGGAACCTAGAAATTGTCTAAAAATGACTTTGTGTGAAGTTCAAGACTCTAGCCCTTTTAGTTTTTGAGTTATCGTGCTGACACACGGACGGACAGACACACATAGCTAGATCGACTAATTTTTCGATTCTGAGCCGATACGTACCCTTGACACTATATCTAGCTCGTCTAGATCGATGCGTTACAAACGGAGGAGCAAATCTAATATACCCGATGTTCATATATATATGCACGGGTATAAAAAGTACAGATTTCCATATATAGAACAGCATTAACTCGAATATACATATGTATTTGTTTAGAAAAATCACCAAATTTTCAAAACTATAATTATACTAGAACACTATTTATATTTAGAATGTAAATCACTTTTTTTTTGTGTAATAACTGTACAAAATTATACTCTCTTTATAGCGCGTTAAGCTACAGGAATAAAATTCAAAAATACTTAAAAACGTTATATTGAAAAAAATATACCTAAATTTTTTTTTAAGCAAATTTCAAACGCAAGAATTGTTGACAACATTTTTGCCATAAATTTTATTATGTATAGGAAAAAAAATAATTAGTCTAATATAAATTACACAAAACGAATTTTTTATCTAAATTTAAAAGCACAAAAAGCTCAGCACAGGGTGATACAAGTTATTATTAATGTTCATATATTTGATATATTTTTAAACTATTATGACCAAAAAGCCAATTAATGCCTAGGGTCTCAAGTAATATATTTATAATACAATAAAAAATATGTATAAATTACTTAATAAGTAAATAAAATAAAAAAATTTTAATAAAACAAAAAAAAAAAAAACTCAAAGGTCCTACAAAAATCATTATATATATAGCTAAGATATTAAATGCTAATATTACTAAAACTGATATTAAAAATGAAACACCAAAGAAAAAAAAGATAAAAAATGTTAAACTATTAACCGGTTATACGCGGTTAATAGTTTTATCTGAATCAACAAAAATAGAATTGATGACGAAAAAGCAGAGTTTTCAGCAAATATTGACAGAAGAAATTGAAAAACTAATATAGGAGGGAATCAGGGAAATAATTTTTCGGAACCAGCTGTCTTCATTTTAGAGCAAGTTGGCATTTAATTTAATTAATTGAAGCTAAAAAATCAAAAAACACAAAATCTTAAATTTATGGATTAAAAATATCAAATTTTTATTAGAAAGACGAAAACAAGTAAGGTTTGTAATATTCTGTCGTTTAATGACATTGTTTTATTAAAAATGCACTCAACATTGTGGTATAATCTGGTAAATTTTTATTTTTATCTTTTTGTGCATTATACTAATATTATAAATTTTTTCAAAATGAAAACTCACTAAGATTTATTTTATAACTTTTTATATTACAAATTTTTGTACCCGTATGACTATAGGTCAAAGGGTATAATAAATTTACCATTGCGTTTGTGACAAAAGATGTCAACGATTTAACTACTCGGCTTATAATTGCAACATGGAATTAAGATGCGTAAAATGTGGCGGTAACCACTTACCAGCAAACTGCACTATTAAAAAAGAAAGCCCAGCAGAAAAATTATTTTGTACCTTGTACAAGTCATATGGTCACCCTGCATCTGACAGATTCGATCCTTAGTCTTCGTGTTACTAGCAAAAAAATTCTAAAAAAATTAACTCGAAATAAAAATACAAAATATATATGCGTATATACATATATTATTTTAAACATCAAAAAAAATTGTGATTGAATAATTATCCTTAAATTAAGAGAAAATATTTATTTTTTTATATAAATCTTTAAAAGAAAAAAATAAAAAGGTGCGAAAGTGATTGGGTTCCTTTAAATAAAGGGCTGCAACCATGCCGGCCAAAAACATTGAAAAAACTAAAAATAGACTAAAAAGCTCTATTAATAAAAAATTGTGCGATTTATTTGATAAAGGTGAAATAATAGACTCAAAAAACGCTCGTGAAATAAGTGAGTTAAAAAAGTTAGTAGAAAAAATAACCAAAATAAATGAAAAAATTTTAAAAGAAAATTAAGAACTCAAAAGTGAACTAAAAAAATATCAGCCGTCATCCAGTAAAAAATTAAAAAATAATAACTATTATGCAAGTCTAGATGATATAGACCTAATTGAAGGTATTTCTGATGATGAATCAGCAATTATTACTGAAGAATGCAATGCAAATATAAGTACAGAAGGAAATTTGATAAGGACAAATATAACCTCAAAAAATCAAAAAAACAAAAAAAAACAAATGAAAAAATTAAATTTTTTTGATACAAAGGTAAACAACTTTAAAAGCCTAATGAGAAAAAAATTAGGAGTTGACAATTTCCTAATTAAAGAATTGAATGATAATCATTCAATCTTATACACAAAGGATATTGAAGATTATAAAAAATCTCGCGATTCTTTAAGTGAAGCTAGCATTAAGCACTACTCATACACTCCAAAAGTAGAAAAAAAGGTATCATTAGTTCTAAAGGGTCTTAATAATGCGTACTCACCAGATGAAGTGCTCCAATTATTAAAAGCGCATGAATTAACTGTAACCAAGTTTGAAAAGGTTATCAGACTAACTACAAAGCATTCAATTAAAATGAATATCGTTTTGCCATATTTCATCGTTCAAGCTGCAGCCGGAAGCTCAGTTAACGAAATAAGAAATATTTCCGCACTGGATTACCAAATCATATACCGGGAAAAAATCCACAAACCAAACATCCTGCAATGTACCAGATGCCAGCGATTTAGTCACTCGTCTGTAAATTGCAAAATGGAGTTCCGCTGTGTTAAATGCGGCGAAAACCACCAACCTGAAAACTGCACCATAAAACCTGAAGACCCCAGGGAAAAATTCTTCTGCACTTTATGCAAGAAGCATGGACACCCAGCTTCTTTTTGTAAATGCCCAGAGCATAAAAAAAAAATAGAAAAAATGGAACAACTGAAGGAAGCACTTAAACAAAAAATCTTAAGTAAGCACATTTCTAATAATAATTTTGTAAATAAAAACATTTCTTTCTCTGAAGTTGTAAAAAATAATTCAAATACTACTAACAAAACACCAAATAACACTAATTTAATAAATAACACAAATGCTTCAGATTTAAATAATAATATTTTATTAGAAATAAAAAATTTAATAACAAATTTAGAAAAAAAACTACATTTAGAAATTGCAGAAAATAAAAATAAAATTAATTTTATTTACGAATCACTTAATTCACTTAACAATAACAATAACAACTGATGACTAACCACATTAATTTTAAAATTATTTCTGTCAATTCATTAATATCATACAGTAAAAAATTCTCTTTTATGCACTGTCTTGAAAACAACAAACCTGACATTATATGTATGAGCGAGACAAAACTAAAACCAAGTCTGTGGTAAAAATCAATAATCGCTTAAGTCGAGATAATAAAGAATTGAGTTACTTATACCGCTATATTCGTTTTTTCGTATATTTTATACACAAAAAAATTGGTGCATTTACCTCTATTGAACCGAAGATATCTTAAAAGATATAATCGCTCAAGTTGTGAATATACCACTTGACACATACAATAAAAGCTTAAATTACTTAAGAATTATAATAGAAACTTTTTTAATCATGCAAATGAAACTTACATCGACCTAAGTTGTTATTGCGTATTGCTTATACTAAAATACCTTTTCCATTATATGCACTTCAATAAAAACATATGTCGACTTAAGTGCTTATTGTTTTTTAGACGTAATATAATTATGAAAACTTATTTGAAGTTAAGTCTTTATTGTATTTTAAGAATAATAGTTTTTGGAAACTTATATCGAGTTAAGCGGTTATTGATTTTTTTTTACCGTTATGATATTATTATTTCAAAATAAGTTTTTGTTGTATATTTCAAAATTTTTTTGTATGATAATTATATCGAGTTAAGCGATTATAACACGTGCAAATCGGTTCTAGCTAAGCCGATATATGAACAGTTAGGCTTTTATGGTTTATATTTCTTTGTTATTGTCACAGTTAAGTGTTGATATTTCGTGAATAAAGGTTGTTTGGCTAGTTACTAAAAAATAATAATAAAATTATATAAAATTGAATTAAATTAAAGTGAAATAAGAAAAAAATAAAAAATAAAATAAAAGATGTCGTCACGTGCAATGAAAATGATTGAGTTGGCCCGGAAAGCAAAAACTATTAATAATATTATAAAAAAATATTAATTAAATTAAATTAAATTATAATAATTTTATTACCTTCGGTTTTATAAACTTAAAATGTTTTCATAAAAGCTGCAGACTGTAATATAAGTTTGCATGCATTCAGCGTAATTTGCAATATCGAAGAGAAATTGGAGGTACATAAACTTTAAACGGAATATTCTTTAAAATTGTTAATCCAAAGGTATTATAAACCAACAAAGGAGTTGAAAATACTTTTATTTTTATATATAATGTACTTATGATACGTTAGGTCGGAGTAAGAAGAACAAAAAATTCATTCCAAAAATAAAGTTCATTCATTCATTCATTCGGTCGTCTAAAAAAATATTTTTAAAAAATTTTTTAAAACATGAATATTGTAACGGAAAATTTTTTGTTATGATTATTTTTTTTTTAAAGAATATTTTTTAAAATTAAAAAAAAATAGATCTGGTTGAGAATAGAAATAGAATAGAAATTTTTTAAAGTATTTAGACTTTGCATTAACCCTTAAGTCAAAATTCGTATGGAATTTTTTTCTAAATAGCAAAACTACTATAAGTTGAACAGTACACAGAACAGAACATTATTAAAAAACAAAAAATGAATATAAAAATATACAAAAATATATTTTTTAATTATCTACTTATAAACATTGCCAATAAGGGTTTTAAGTCACTTTACTAGATCTTGTTAGGAATAAAATAAATAGACTATGGACACAACTACATACAAAACAACATTTATAAAATAATGTAAACATTTTTTAGCTTGTAATAATAATCTCATAAGATTTGTGTTATTACAATTGTTGGTTGACGCCTATAATATTAAATAATTATAAGAATTCATATGAGTATATGCATTTGTCATTACTTTTTACTTATATAATAATAATTCTTATACCTATAGTTCAGTGTGCAAATATAACAAAAAGTCATTGATAATAAATAATGTTTGTTCCATTGCCATGATGTCGCCTGCAAATTTGAATTCAACAGAAATTTTTTTTTCGATTTTCGTTAATTTTATTTTTAAAACTCAGCAAATGTATGTTACATATTATTTTAAAAACTTGGTATTAAAGCAAATCTTTATTTTTAAAACTCAGCAAATGTTTGTTACATATTATTTTAAAAACTTGGTATGTATACGCAAATCTTAATGCACTATTAATTTTAATAGAATCTTAATATAATAATTATGACGTTGTTATGAAAATGCCTAGGAAAATGAATTCATGTAATTCTCTTCTAATTTATTTAACTTAACTTGAATTAAATACTTATTGCTTTTCATAATTAATTATAATGTTAATTCTGTTTTATTACTTTTGCGTAATAGATAAACACGAAATTCCCAAAAATAGTGATGATGCTGAAAACAAAAAAAATTGTGGAAATAATTCAGCTTCCAGTTCGAAAATAAATGTTCTGCCTTCTACTTCTGCACCCGATTTTGTTGTCGAAGAACTCAGCGACTTTGATTCGGACAACACAGTGTAGGATCCAGATTATACAGTTTCTAAAAATGATATGTCTTCTGTAAATTCCTTATTATTAGAAGAAGAAGTAGACAAAATTGGTGACCATATTCAGGAAAATGCAGAAATGGGCAGACAAATTGAACGAAATTTATCTAGTTCCACACCAGATTTAGACATGAATGAGGTTCTTAAATGGAACAGAAAAAATTCAAAAGAAAAACGGAATAAAGTCTCACATAAACGAGTCTCACATAAGCGTCAAAAAAAGTGGTTTCAAAAAGAATATTAAAACCATTAAATGATTGTAGGAACAAATGCAAAAGCAAAATTCCCTTTATAAGTCAACAACAATATTTCGACAAATACTGGGCATTAGGAACATATAACCAAAGAATTTTGAATATAGGATCATCGTTAAGCATAAAAAATAAAAAAACTGAAACTCAACTAAAACATCCGACTAAATCCCGTAACCGAAAACATAATATTGAGTATCACCTGGAATATAAAAAGATCAAAGTAAAAGTTTATCAAAAGTGCTTTCGACAATGCTTCAATGAAACGGAAAGTTTCCTTAAAACTGTCGTAAAAAAAAAATTGCAAACACCCAGTATTAAATTTAGTGATCTCCGTGGATCGATAAATAAGTTATCCGAAACAACTATAAATGCTGTAAAAAATCATATAAATAGCTTCCCTGTCTACGAGAGCCATTATTCGAGGAGAGATACAAATTATAAATATTTTCATAGTGACATTTCACTTGCTTTAATGCACAGACTATTTTGTGAAAAGAGTAAGTCAATCATTAGTATTGGTAGAAATTCTAAAATTTTTAAAGGTAAGAATTAAAAGATATTATATTATTTATCATTTAACTTAAAAATGAAAAAATCTATAATTTTTTTTTATTTTCTATAGGTATGAAGATAAAGTTCAAAAAACCCAAAATAGATACATGTAGTACTTGCGACAGACTTAAAGCAAAAATTGATATTGCCAAAAATGAAAATAATACAGCAGAATTGGAAGAAGTTCAAAATCAACAATCTATTCATCGCAATAAAACCGAACTTGCATATGAATCAAAGAGAACCGACAAACTCAATGCAAAGGGTGATCCATCCATAAAGGTGTACACATTCGACTTGCAACAATGCTTGCCGACTCCGTTCTTACGAAACTCAATTTCTTTTTATAAAAGGCAATTATGGACTTATAATTTGACAGTGCATGATTGCGTTACAGAAAGTCCATACTGCTACATGTGGCATGAGGCAATTTCTGGTCGTGGGGGTAATCAAATTGCATCGTGTCTATATAGTTTGAATAACAATCCCATTTTAAAACACTTAATTTTTTATAGTGACTCATGTGCGGGTCAGAACAAAAACTCTTTCGTTAGTATAATGTTCATAACAGCATTGGCAGAGTTCGCACATCTAGAAATTATAGATCACAAATTTCTAGAACCAAGGCACACACACATGGAGTGTGATAGCGATCATGCCTTGATTGAGAAAAAAAAGAAGAAAACCGAAACTTTGATTCACCATCCCCACGACTGGTACAACTTTGTTAGATCGGTTGGCGTAAAAAAAAAATTTTCTGTAATTGAAATGGAAGAATATCATTTTTACGATTTTTCAGCTTTACTAAAATTAAAATATGTTTGGAGGGCAAATAACACAGAACGAGAAAGATTTTTGTGGAAAAATGTACGCTTGATAAGATACATTAAAAATGACGTTGGAAAAATCTTTTACAAAACTTCGTTAAATCAAGATGAACCCTTTCAAATTTTAAAAATTGGAAAACGTGGAATTAGTAACACACAATTTTGCGTTCCTAAACTAAAACACGAAGTGAAAATTACTGAAAACAAAAAAAAAAGATATTGAAGATTTATTATGCTTTATTAACCCATGTTTTCATTTATTTTATAAAAGTCTTCCAACTGAAAATAACCAAAATATTCCTGATATTCATCCAGATTTGATTGATTCTGAAGATTCTGAAGCAAGTAATGAGTAAAATTATATATGTACAATTTTTCTAATAATTAATTTGTTAAATTTAAGTTTTGTATTAATATTCTTGCGAAAGAAAAGTTTATTTTATTGTTTTTTGCTATTTATTTCGACTTTATTTTTATTTTTAGGAATATGAAGTAGTTGTGTAATATGTATGTTTTTTCGTTTTTTATTAATAATTACTTTTAAATATCTTTTGTAAGTCAATTTACAAAAAAAAAACAATTAAATGAATTTATCAAATTTGTTGTTTTTTGTTTATTTTTATTTTTTTAAAATAAAATAAAGGGAAAATAATATTATTATTATTCAGGTTATGTCAGGTTCAAGTTTCAGCATTTAGATTGTTTAATTTTCAAAACAATTGTAGTTTTGTATTTTAACAATGAAAGCTTAACTCTATTATAATAATCACAAGAAAAAAAATTAAGTTCGTAAAAACAGCTTAAGTTGATTTAGTACAAGCACAAAAAAAACTTTAAATTTGTTATAAGAGCGTATGTCGACTTTTGAATGTTGAACAAATTTTTATCAAAAATATTGCACCTGTAATAAAAGCTATTGTCGACTTTGGAATGTTGAACGAAATTTTATTATTTTTCTATAACCGCTTATAATATATATTCCATAATATTTCCCAAAATATTTTTACTTTTAATTTTAAATCTATATAGTCTTGTTTTTATAAAAAAAAGCTTGCTTTTAATGAAAGTACCATTTTAATACCTCTTCATGTATTTTTAAAACACACATTTGAAATTTCAGATTGAAATTACACGAAACAGCGATTTTCGACCTAAGCGGTTATTGATTTTGTCCACAGAAGTAACCACATGGTGGTTGAAAATTATAAAATAATTAGAAAAAATAGAAATTTTGATTTAGAAGGCGAAGGTGTTGCCATAGGCATTAAAAATTGTTTTCAATTTGAAATTGTAAATAATAGCATTTTCGATAATTTTTTATGTATCGAAACATGCATTATATCAATACAATTAAAGAAAAGAAAAAAATTATTCATAATTTCTATTTATGCAACGAATAGAAATTCACATAATTTTATAACAGAATTAGAAAAAATATTCGAAATTTTGAATTTAGTGAATATTAATAACTTTTACATATTAACTGGCGACTTCAACGCCAAACATACAACATGGCTTAATACCTTTAACAATACCAGAGGAGTACAGCTAAACAATTGGTTGCAAGACAACAAAATCATATACAAATGTAATTTGCTCTTAACTGATGCACCAACACTTCCGCGTGCAAACTCTTATATTGATCTAGTTTTTTCCGATGCCAGAATAAATATTTGTTTTTCTGAAAATGATAACAAACTCTCCACTCTTTCATATGATAGCGACCATAATGCTATCTGCATACCTATTACAATAACAAATGAAGACCTCTTATCACTGCAGTTGCCAGATTATAAGAATAAATTTTTATTCTCAAAAGTAAATTGGGCTAAATTTCAGATTAAATTAAATAAAAATTATTCTTCTCATTATTTAAACAGTAGTAACAAAATTTTGGATAATTGTAATATTTCCAACCAAAATATAGATTTTCATCTCTTACAACTAAATGAAATCATTATTAAAACTATGGATAACGTTATCCCCAAGCCTAAAAAACATAGTAATTTAACAAAATTCTACTGTGAAAAATTAAAAATTCTACTAAATAAAAAACATAGCCTAATGAAAGACATACATAAAATTAATAAACAAAGATTAAATATTTCAATTCAAACCAAACAACTTCTAAGAAGCCTTCTAAATAACGTAAATAACTTAATTAAACAACAAATAAAAATAGAAATTAATAAATATTGGGAATTCCGTCTCCAAAAAAATTCTCCAAAAAATAGCTCAAATATGTTTCCCGAGATTAATAAAATATTCCGCAAAAAATCATTTAACCAAATTTTAAAATTACATGTTGAACAAAATGATATACACTTACTTTTCCAAAATAATATAAATGCTAATACTTTGAAAAAAACAACAACAAACCAATTTTTAATACAAGATCAATCACAAATATATAATGTAATGGGCTCTTATTTAGAAAATACTTACAAAATACAATTAACATCGGAGAGAAGAATACATAATAAAATAATAAACCGAGTAGAACGATTCAATAATTATATCAAACATGTGAGAGATGATAATATTTCTCTTTCCAATTTCTCTAACTCAAATAAATCCTCTGAACAGAGTGGTGAGTTTACAAATCACGTAGAGCTTTCTGCAAAGTTCAAAGCTCTTAAAAAAAAAAATTTCTTCTGGTATCGACAATATCCCAAATATAGTGTTAAAAAATCTAAGAAGCTTTATTATATCTAAATATGTAATTCTTTTTAATAATGGAATAAACAATTCGTATTTTCCTAAAAATTGGAAAATAGCGAAAACCATATTGCTAAAGAAACCTGGTAAAGATCCAACCAATCCCAGCAACTATAGACCAATAAGCTCAATGCCAAACATTAGTAAAATATTTGAAACTTTGTTAAATGATAAAATTTCGAGCATTGCACACTCAAAAAACCTCATACCTGATAACCAGTTTGGGTTCAGACACAAACACGGTATAATTAACACTATAACTAAATTAACTTCTGATATTTGCTGGTTTATAAATAAAAACTACGATGTTGGTGCCTGTCTCATTTATTTAGAGAAGGCTTTCAACACGGTTTGGTTGGACGGTTTAATATACAAATTAATAAAATACAAATTTCCAATACGCTTAATAGTACTTATTAAAAATATGTTATACAATAACAAATTTTTAGTACATAGCCAAAATAATATGTCTAACAAAACATTTTTAATTGAAAAATGTCTCCAACAAGGTATTGTTAACGCGCCAATTCTTTTCTCGATCTACATAGCAGATCTTTTGCTTTGGTTAGACCGAGTTAAGGGTAATAGTTATGCTCTAGCGTTCACAGACGACATAATAATATACTCTGCGAATGACACTGTAAACAGCATTCAGTATAATGTTCAAAAAATGTTTAACATTGTACAAGATTATTGCAAAATATGGAAATTAAAAGTGAACTTTAGTAAATGTGAAACCCTATTATTCCGTAACACGGTAGACAAAACAAGTTCAGACATTAGGAAAAATTGGAAAAATTTTACCATTAAATCGCCTATTTCACCTCTCGCAAATAAAAAAGTCGTTAAATATCTTCATAGAAATCTGAACTTCATAGATCATATAAAATATACAAAAGAAAAAGGTAATAAATCTTTTAAGGCAGCAAAAAATCTCTTTTACAATAAAAATATTAGTAACAGAGTCAAAATAATATGCTACCAAACATTAATAAGGCCTAAGCTTGTATATGGTGTACCCATATGGTACAACATCAGTGCAAGCCTAATGGAAATAATCCGCATGTTCAAAAGAAAGTGCATAAGAGTTTGCATCAATAAATATAGAAAACCGGAGTCCGAGTACAAACATTTTTACTCCAATAAATATTTGTACAAGGAATCAAAAATCATAAGAATTGATAATTTTATTATAAAATTAATTCGAAATCACTATGATAGAGCATTAAATACTCCAGAAAACGGTTTAATATCGCATATATTTTACCACAATGAGGAGTACATCAAGAAGACTTTGCTCACGGGCTTCATAGCCCCTGAGCACTTCATCTTCTTAGACCAGTATGGTTATATACAAAATCAAAATCTAGTCCCTATACTATTTCATTATAGTAGACGGGCTACATGTAAAAAAATTGAATAAGATCCAGCTAACATCAATCCAGATAATATGAAATATGACATGTCCATACCAGATAAAGACAAATCAATAAGAAATAATTATTGGTGGTTAAGCACTTCATAAAAAAAAAATATGTATAAAAGAATTATTAGATTAGTGTTTTTTTAATATCAAAGTAATACATGCTAGTTTATAAGTTGTAGTTTTAATTAGTTGTAAGAATAGGGTAAGTTAGATTAGGGTTGCCTTTGCCTTTTTAAATTTTTGAAATTAATACATACTTAAAAGTATGATTAAAATATGAGTAAGCGTTCATAATAATTATTAAGAAAAACTATTTAACATAAAAAAAACACTTCATTTTTTACATGTTAATTTTTAAAATAAGAAAAACTTTTTTTGTTAACTATTTTTGTAGGTTAAGTTATTATAAGTATGTAAGTAAATAACAAAATAAAAGTTTAGTTAAAAAAAAAAAAAACCCTGCATCTGCAAAAAAATAAATGAAATTGAGATAAGTAAACAAAATAAAATAAAAAAAACAATAAATAAAACAACAAAAATTGATAGTTTTGTAAATAGCACCTGCTCCTATGCAAATGTTGTTTGCAACAACAATAACAATACTAATAACAACAACAATAACAATATTAATAACAACAATAACAATGCCAACAATAAAAATAATATTTCATCTGAAAAAAATACAAATAACATTAACAACACAAATTTAGATAAAATACTTTTAGCTATAAGTGATTTAACAAAAAATGTGAACAAATTAAATGAAGATTTTAAAAATGCACAAAATGAAATGCAAAAAGAAATGCATAGTTTATCGGCAAGGGTAGGTTTCTTATTTGAAACTGTCCATGATGATGAATAAAACTTTGCTACAATTAAAATTAAAAATGTTTTCTATAAACGTAAATTCTTGTAGATCTTATCTTAAAGTTGTTTGCATTAATAAATTTTTTAAATGTTCACAACCCGGATGTGGTTACCTTATGTGAAACGAAATTAGATAAAACTAGTCGTATAAAAATAATGGATTTTAAATTAATTCGACATGATAGATCTGAAGCTACTTTAGGTGGAGGTAAGGCCATTCTAATTAAAAATAATTTAAAATATGATATAATTAAAGATTATGCTCTAAATAGGTTTAAATGTTTAGAAGTATGTATTATAAAAATAAGACTTTTAAATAGAAATAAAAATCTTTTTATAATATCTGCTTATGCATCACAAAATCATAATGCTAATTTTAATAACTCTTAATTTAATAAACTCTTCAATTAGATAACATTAATAACTATTTTATTTTGGCAGGAGACTTAAACGCTAAACATATAAAATGGGGAAATCAATCAAATAATGCTCGAAGATCTATTCTCGAAAAATTTATCGAAAGATTTAATTGTATGATAGGATTAAATTATATTCTTCCGATATACCGTCATTTCCGAGAGGAGAATCGTATATCGACATATTCCTAACTGACATAAGAATTAATTTAAAAACTAATAATCAGAACCAAATAAAAACATATTTTATGATAGTGACCATTTGGCTTTAGGGACTGAAATTAGTTATAATAATAGGGAAGAATATTTACTGGCTCTATCACCTGAAAAAATTTATTTATTTAGGAAAGCTAAATGGAACAAATTTAAAAAAGTGTTAAATAATTTAGTAAGAAATAATGAAGTTCTTAAAAATATTCCAAACAATAAAAACCAAACAGATAGGGATATTGACTTTTATATCGAAAACATTGAAAACTCAATACGGAAAGCAATGTCGTTAACCATCCCCTCCAAAAACAATAATTTTAATAGCCTAGATATTTACTTAAATCCAACTATTACTAGACTTAAAAAATATAAAAGTGAATAACTTACAGCTAAATTTAAATTAATTAAAATAAAAATAGACAAAAACGCACCATCATTTCTAAGAATTAATTCATTACTGAAAAACATAAATTCGTTAATAAAACAAAATATTAAACTTTCAATTATTATTTCAATAATTACTGGATTAACAGAATCAAAAACATAAAATTATCAAACAATAAAAACTTGTTGTCTGAAATTAAAAAAATTTATAAAAAACAAACCTCAAACAAAATTGACTACTTAAAAATTCCAATTAACAATACGCAAATTCTAAACGACGCCCAATTAAATTTAAATAAACTTAAAATAGAAAACAATTATTATATTATCAAAGAAAATGAACAAATAAATGAAGTAATGGCTACACATTTATACCAAGTTCAAAAGCAAGTAACAAACAGATTTTCCCCGATAAGTAACAATGTAGAGCAAAGTATTAACAATTTAAACCAAATAATTCAAAATAACAAAACAAATAAAATATCCCTTATCAAATAATTTACTTGAAAATGAAACTTTAAATAATTATTTTATAGCTTAAAATGAACTCAAAGATATTTTATCAAAACTTAAAGGTATATCTAGATAATATTACAAATATAGTGTTAAAACATCTTCCTATTTCAGTAATTAACTTATACACAATCATTTTTAACAATATTGCCTTAATATAAGCTACTTCCCAAATAAGTGGAAAAAAGCAGTTGTTATTACATTAAAAAAACCAGGAAAAAGTGCTTCAGATCCTAGCAGTTTTCGACCAATAAGTTTATTACCAAATATAGGAAAAATCCTAGAAATAATAATAAATAAAGTTATAGTCAAAATAAGTGAGATTAAAAATATTATACCATCAAATCAGTTTAGTTTTCGTCATAAACACAGCACAATACTGGCTATGATGAAGCTTTCATCGGATATATGTGGAAATATAAACGATGATAAAGTTGTAGCAGCATGTTTTGTGGACTTTGAAAAAGCTTTTGACACCGTCTGGATTGATGGTATAATATACAAACTCTTAAAATATCAATATCCCTTACATTTAGTTATTCTGATTAACAACATGATTAGAGGTAAAACTTTTAGCACATGGAGATCGGATAATAATTTATCCAAAGAATTCAAATTATCCGATGGGTTACAACAGGGCACCGTAAATTCCCCAATTTTGTTCAATATATACATAAGCGAATTACTGAATTCACAGAAGCATTTTTCTGTGATGGAAAAATTAAGAATATTCGAACACAAGTGTTTAAGAGCTTGTACAAATTACAATAGAAAACCTAACACTAATATGCACTATTATTCAAATAAATTTATATAGGATAAGGCGAACATAATTAGAATCGACAATTTTATCATTCGTCTCATACGTAACCATATACAAAGGGGTAGTGAATCATGCGAAAACTCATTAATCTGCCATCCATGGTACGAAAATTTTGAGTACATTAAAAACTGCCTAGTTATCATTACATTAAATTAACGTACATTAAAACTGCCTTTTCTATCAAATTAGCCCAATACTAGTAAAATTTATAAACAATGTTTTTGAATCTGGTAGTTTTCCTGTATCTTTAAAGCTTGCTACCTTTACACCTTTACATTAAACTGGAGGAAAAACAAATCCTTCAAAATACCGCCCAATATCAGTTTTAAGTTCTACTTCTAAAGTATTCGAAAAGATAATTAAAAACAGGCTAACCTACTTCATAAATGCAAACGGCAACTTGTATAAAGAAAATATGGTTTTGAGAAAAACTCGAGCACTACGGCTGCTTGTTTAGCTCTAGCGACTTCATATCAAGAAGTATAGATGATAGAAAATATACACCGTGCTTATTTTTGAACTTACAAAAAGCTTTTGATTGCGTAGATCACTATATACTTCTTTTCAAATTAAACCAGTTAAGATTGAAACCTAATCAATTAAATCTTATTAAATCGTATCTCTCTAATAGAAAACGGCGTACACAATGTAAAACAGCGATATAGAACATATCAAAAAAGGTGTTCCCCAAGGATCCGTTTTGGGACCAATATTATTTAAAATTTATATAGATGATAAATTATATAGACTAGAATTAAAAGGATCATTACAGATTTTTGCTGATGAAATAAAATATTCTTCAGGTAGTGAAGCTGATCTACGGGATTTTATTATACAGGACCTGGGGTATGTTGAGAAGTGGCTGCTAGAAAACAGGATGTCATTAAATATTAGTAAATCAAAAATTTCAGTATTCGAAAATAAAATAATTAGTTTCACTGGTATTACCTAAAATTTTCAAATTGATTTAGAAAAGAATTTTAAATATTTAGAACTCATTATCGTTAGCAGACTTAAATGGCAAGAAGAGATTAATCATATTATTACACAATTGAAACGTTGTATCTTAATTTTAGGTTTTTAATTAATTTCGATGATAAGCTTTTAAACCTTAGAAGAATTGAAACGTTGTATCTTAATTTTAAGTTTTTAATTAATTTCGATGAAAAGCTTTTAAACCTTAGAAGGTGGCTGCTAAAAAACAGGATGTCATTAAATATTAGTAAATCAAAAATTTCAGTATTCATTCAAAAATTTCAGTAGAGGTTATGGAACCACCACTCCAATTGATTAAAAACTAAGAGAACACGTAGGATATAGCAAAGAACACCATTGTGCCAAATTTGAAGCTTCTATATTTGTTTCAAATTACTATATTTATTATATTCGTAGATATGCTTTAAGGTACTCGAAACTTTGTGAATGGTCCTAGACCCACTACTCCAATTTCAAGGACACTAACAACATAGGAAGTGGCACACTAAAACCAAATTTGGAGGTTCTATCTTCATTGGTTTCGGAATTATGCTTGTTTGTTTGATACTAGAACCTTTTGTTTAAATTCAATCAAAAAGTTCTGGGATCCGAATCCATAGTCAGATCTCGACTTTACGCAGTCTCCACTGTTGTTTTATGACTAGTAATCTGCAGCACTAGTAGCCTTACTAATTGTTGATTTATCGTGATTTTTTTTTATATGTTCGTTAGCCCTTAGAACGATTAAAAGGTGCATAATCCGAATCCATAATTAAAAGATCCAGAATCCGATTTCGCCCATATGCAATCCCCGGCGTACTTTAAGTACTATTAACCTACAGTTAAAACTTCTTCAATATCCATTAGTTTTTGAGTTATCGTGTCTGCGGACGAACGTACGAACGGACGGACATGGCTTTATCGACTCAGGAGGTCAAGCTGTTCAAAATTATATATTATGTTCAGCTCTATTCCTTTAGGTGGTTACAAACACCATACCAAAGTTGATATACCCTTGTTCAAAATTATATATGTGTCCAGCTCTCTTCCTTTAGGTGGAGATGGAGTGACGAACACCATCCCAAAGTTGATATACCCTTTTCCTATTTTATATTGGAAAGCGTTTATTAAATAATATCTTTAAAAATAAAACATTAAACATTAAAAAAAAAACAGAACTTAAAAAAAAAATATTATCAAAAACAGTATAAAACAAGTAACATTAAACAGTCAGTCAGTCGTTGAAACTGACTTAGAAATACCCTACACCTATTTGGTTCAAATTTAATGAGATATCCATAAGTCATATTAAAACCATAAAAGTTTTATTAGTTTGATCGTAAGTCATAGCTAACCAAATTAACTTTATAATATTAAAAACATTTTCTAATTACTTTATCTATTCAAAAATATTAAAAATTCTTACTAATCTATTTAAAAATATTAAAAAACAAAAAAACTTGAAATAAATGAAAAAAAAAATATTTATTTCAATTCAATTACAAAAGTGAAAAAATTTGAATTATTAAATTTTGTGATAAAAAGCTAATCAAAGCATAATATATTTAATTACGCAAATTTTTCAAAATTTCAATTATTTTAAATTTTTAGTTTATGAACCTATTAAAAAAGCTTATAAACGCAAAATACGCAATAAATTTATTTCTAAAATACAATTACAAACTTAAAACTTTTCACATAATTCATTTATATATAAAAATAAATTTTACAAAAATTCAGCAAGTACCTTTTAATATGGCTGAAGTATCGTACACAATGTCTTAATTATATATCCCCTATGGTAATAAATCAATAATATATATGATATAATTAAAATTAAAAAAAAAGGAATTTAATTGTTTATTAAAAAAATATTTTGTTTTTAATTTATAAAATATTATACAAAATATGTTTCATGGTAAGATTCTTAGCCTTTTAAAAATATAAAAGTGTTAAATAAAAACGGAATTATGAAGAAACCCTCGCGTATCAAATTTAAAGTTCCTATCTTCATGGATTTAAAGATAAACTTTTAAATTTTGGGATTTCTTAAGGAGGCACCTGAACCACCACTACAATAAAATCTAAATTTCGGGGACATATAGGAAATAGGAAATATATTCTTTGGCTTCGAAATTATACTCGTTTGGCCTCAGATCGATCAAAAGCTTCTACAATCCGGACTCATTGCCCGAACTCAACCAGAACCAATTCGCATGGTACTTTCATTACTAGTAACCTAGAGTTTAAATTTCATCAAAATAGTGGCATTATTTTTTGAGTTATGCTGTTCTTAAGATACATCTTAGTTAGCACTTGAACTTTTCAAAGGTTCGAGAACCCGAAACCATGGAACGATTTCGCCCATATGTAGTCCCCGTCATACTTTCAATACAAGTTAAGTCTTGCAACGTTCTATATTATACGTTCTATACGTTCTATATTAAATTTAAATTACTATTTTTCTTAAGATCGATGATAAGCTTTTAAACCTTTGGGGGTCTAAGAGGAGTACTGAATCACCACTCCAATTGACCCAAAATTAGGGGGACGCGCAGGAAATAGCAAAAAACACCCATGTGCCAAATTTGAAGCTTCTACATTTATTTGAATTACTATCTTTATTAATTTCGAAAATATGCTTTAAAGTCTTGGGAACTGTGCGGCTGGTCCCCGACCCACTACTTTAATTGGTCCCAAATTTCAAGGACACTAATGAAATAGAAAGGGACACCCTGATATCAAATTTGGAGGTTCTATCGTCATTCGTTTCGGAATTATGTTCGTTTGGCCTAAATTCGATGAAAAAGTTCTAGGTTCCGAACCCATGGTCCAGTCCCGGACGTACGCAATCCCGCCCTAGTTTCATTTCTAGTAACGTACACCACAAATTTGATGAAGATAGCGTCATTAGTTGTTGAGTTATCGTGATTTTTTATATATGTTCGTTAGCCCTTCGATCGATTAAAAGGTCCAGAATCCGAAACCATGGGCCGATTTCGCCCATATGCAATCCCCGCCGTACTTTTAGTCCTAGTAACCGACAGTTAAAATTTCATCAAGGTAGCTCCATTATTTTTTCAGTTATCGTGCTCCAGACGAACGGACGGACATGGCTATTTCGACTCAGGAGGTCACGCTGATCACAAATATATATACTTTTTCATATCTAGCTCGCTTCCTTTAGATGGTTAATAACACCATACCAAAGTTAATTTACCCTTTTATGTAGGGAGAAAATTCAGATAAATATCCCTTTCTGTATGGAGAAACCTATAAAAAATATTTATTTTACAATGCGAATAAAACAAAAGTTATTTTTGTTTAGAGGCAGTTCAATAAAAAAATTTTCAAGAAAAATCAAATAAAATAAAAGAAAAAATTATTGATCAATAACTGGCCAGTTAACTATATAATATAATTAATAAATAACTAAAAATTGAAATAATTAATCTAATATATAAAGAGGAAAATTTGTTTGTTTGTTTGTTTATTTCTTTGTTTGTTTGTTTGTTTGTCCATGATTCACGTGAAAACCATTGGTCCGATTGTCGCAAAATTTTAAAGGAATAATTATGAGAGCCCGGGGGGTGACATAGGCTATGCCATATTTTTAAAAATCAAGTTGCGGCTCCAGAGCAGTTTTAAGCTTTTTCGTTTTTTTGATGTCGAGTCGAAACGGTTTGACCGATTGACTTGAAATTTTGCACAAATGTTCCTCTTAGCAGCCGGAATTAGTTGTTTGGATTAACCCATTTCGGCCTGGCGGGCTTCAAAATTTTGTGTTTCCTAGTTGTGTCCAATTTTACAGGCTGATTTTGCAGTCCAAAAGAGAGGCTGCAAAAAGTTTTAGTAAAGTTCGATTAACCCGTTTTCCATGACGAAGCCATGAAGTTTTCTATAAATTTTATTTGCTTAAACAAAAAGAATTGTATTGAAAATTTTGTACCAGAATTTTAATAATAAAAACCCACAGGGTTAATTTGGTTTTTACGCGTTTTGAACAAAGATTCTATGAAATTTTCAAATTGTTGGTATTAACGCTAGTTATTCCAAAAGCTCACTTAATTAATAAGACTAAATTTTTTGCTCTTCTTAAATAGTCTCAAATAGTGCAAAAGCTAAATGAGATAATATTAATAATAATAAAAATAAAGCTAATAAAGAATCCGTATAATAATATCTTTAAATTTAAATAACATAACATTTTCCTTCTCTAGATTTTTTTCGTAAGTCTTTGTTTTGTATCTACTTTGCATTGTTGTTTTTTAAAAATAGATTGCAGTGTCAAATTGTAGTATTCTTCAAATAAAACCTAAAAATCAAAAAAAAATTTCGTATATATTCTGCTTAAATACATAGTATTTTAAAACAGTTTTTCCAAAAATGAAACCTACATTTCTCTCATAAATTCATAAAAAAACGAGGAAGAGCGTAGTAGATCTTGCAGGTAAGTACAAAACAAAATATAAGTTGAAAAGCAGATTTTTAAACCTTTTCTAAACCATCGACTATATTTTTTTCAAACGTTGGCAATTCAAGAAAACTATTGACATAGTATAATGATAAAATGGCAAATTTAGTATACCCTTTTGACCTATAGTCAAAAGTATATAATGATACTTATATGTAAACTAGCTTTAACCGGCGCACGTTTCCCCGCCACTCAATGGAGTTTTAATTTAAGTTGATTTTATTGAAAAAAGTTAACACCAAAATTACATATGGTGTACATGTTAATTTTAAAATGTAAATAAAGAAATTTTTTTAAAACGCTTTTTTTAGAATTATTCTTGCAATTTTCCAATAAATTTATCAAATTTCACATGAAACTTTTCATAATATCATTAAACAATAATAAAAAAAAAATTTTAATTCAGTTCTCCGGAAACCCACCATCTTCAACTCTATCGTCATGGAACACCAAATTGTCAAAAAGCACCACCTTTAAAAAAATTAGAGATAATCGTTCAAACTGTTTTGCAAACTGTTTTTTAAAATTTTTGTTTCGCAATCGGTTAAAAAAACACGACAAAACATTTTTTTAAACATTCCCCTAATTCAAAGAAGTTTTACCTACTTTCAAAAATTCGAAGTAATTTACTTACAAATTTTTTTTTGAACATTCGTCGGGTCGGCATGGGTTAACGAATTCCATGTGTGTTAATAGCATGAACTCCATTCTCAAAGAGAAAGCCATATACAAAATTTGGAGTCAATAGGTTAAAACATTTCCAATTTATAACAAAGTATCGAAAAAATTTATAAAAAGCTGTTGGGCCACAATGGGTTAACGGAACTCCACAAATATTTTTTTGAAACTTTTTTTTTAACCAAAGTAGTACTACCAAAAATTGGCTCTAACCTGCTTTTTTACAATTTGCTCGCTCCCGGGCAACGCCGGGTAAATCTGCTAGTAAATAACTAAAAATTAAAATAAATAAATAATAAATAACTAAAAATTAAAACAAATAATTAATGAATAATAAATAACTAAAAATTAAAATAAATAATAAATAAACAACTAAAAATTAAAATTAATAAAATAATATTTAAAATTTTTTTCTAATAAATATTTTTTTTAAAAATAAAGTATTATAAGATTTTTTAATAAATAAAGTTTTAAATAAATTATTTAAGATTTTCTTCAACAAATAAATAGAATTTAAGATTTATATTTCCCTAATAAATAAATTTTTAAAAAAGTAAATATTTTAAAATTCTTTAAATAAGTTTTTATCAAATAAATTTTCAAACAAGTATGTGAAGATTCTGTTATTAATAAATGAAATGTCAAATAAATAAATTTCTTAAGATCACTCTTGTTGATAAATAATTATTATAGAAAAATTTAGTAAAACAAAAATAAATATATTTTTTTGAACAATTTAACTTTAAATAGTTTTCTAATTATAATTGAAAACTTTAATGTTTGTTAATGATAATAAAAAATATTAAGTTTAGAAAACTTTTAATTTAATATAAGATTTTAAAAATTTTTATCTGTTTAATTTTTAGAGAAGTTAAAACATTTTTGTATAATTATAAAAAATGTAAGTACGGCTGAGAGCAAAGAAGAATTTTTCTTTGAAAGAAATATTTTTAATATAATAAAGAAAATAAGCGCATCTTCACCCAGAAAATTTGGTTTAATAAAATCACAGGTAATTTCGAATCTTATATCAGATATTAACTAAACCTCTTTTAAATAAAGAAAAATTTTTTTTTTGTTCTTGTTATACTTTGATTACAACCTTTCTAGTTTTTCCCTTTCTTTTGAATAAATTTCCATTTTAAATAATTAAACAAAAATGAATCAAGAAGAAGCGACGCCGTTTGTAATGTCATCCACCCCAGAAAATTTAAATCCAAATCTGAGTCCAATAAGGGAAAATAAACATGATGAAAACTTTAGCGAATCAATTATAGTGATCAATCAGTATGAGGCCAGAAAAGTAATAAGAGAAGGCTACCATCAAGGGTTACATCAGGAAGTAAAAGAGGAAGAAGAAGAAAGCGAACAGGGGTCTATATTTATCCTGACGGCAACCTTGATGGCGTGGACCAAGTTCCAAACATCATAAGGGAAATAGATGATTTCTCTGGAGAAGTGAGATCGTATGCGTCTTGGAAAAAAGTAGTAGAGGAATCAATAAAAATCTTCGATCATCTGAAAGGCACATCGAGATTTATGGGATATTCAGAATCAGGCAATAAAGATTCTTTTTTTGATCTTGCAGGGAATGAGGAACTAATAAAACTATTAATAGACACCGGATCAAACAAGAACTAAACCTAGATTCATAAAGAATCCCATACCTAACAAAACAACATTCTATGCTAACTCTATAAGGAGTGACGTTTAAATTACCCACCACGTTGAAATAGACCTTTTTAAAACTAAAATTCCAAAAATTAAATTTTATCTGCTACCAAACTTAACTTTTTTTCAAGGCTTAATAGGTACCGATACATTAAAAACGCTAAAAGCAATAATTAACATAGACGACGAATACTTGGAACTACTAAATAACATAAGGATTTCATTAAAACAGCAAAAGTCAGAATTCGTAGACATGATCGAATTGAGAACTTCAAATCAGAACAAGGAAGAACGAGAAAAACTCGGATATTTAATAAGAAGGTTTACTAATTTATTCGCCGATCCTGACGAAAACTTGACTTACACTACTAGAATCATTGCAAAATCTGTACAACAACCATGGAACCGGTGTATTCAAGGATATACCCATACCGTATGGCATTAAAAAGCGAGAGAGACGACCAATTCAAGCAACTTCTAGATGACGGAATAATTAAACAATCAAGGTCACCATGCAACTCCCCTTCATGGATTGTCCCAAAAAAGGAAGATACTTCAGGAAAGAAAAAATATCGGATGGTGATCGACTACAGGAACTTAACAAAGTCACCATCGCAGATAGGTATTCAATCCCTAAAATCAACGAAGTTCTAGCAAATTAAGGGAAAAACAAGTAAAGAAACCGTCAGTCGGTGCAACCGATTTAGAAATACCTTACACCTATTTCGTTTAAATTTAATGAGATATCCATAAGTCATTTTAACACCATAAAAGCTGTTATTAATTTGATCGAAGACACAGCTAACCAAATTAACTTTATAATCCTAAAAACATTTTCTAATTACACTATCTATTAAAAAATATTACAAATTCTTACTACTTTATCTACTAAAAAATATTAAAAAACAAAAAACTTTGCAATAAATGAAAATATATTTATTCCAATTCAATTACAAAAGTGAAAAAATTTGAATTATTAAATTTTGTGACAAAAACCTAATCAAAGCATAATATATTTTATAATTCAAATTTTTTAAAATTGCAATTATTTTAAATGGTTAGTTTATGAACCTATTAGAAAAGCTTATAAACGCAAAATATGCAATAAATGTATTTTTAAAATACAATTACAAATTTAAAACTTTTCATATAATTCATTTAAATATAATAATAAATTTTACATAAATGCAGCAAGTACCTTTAAACATAGCTTAAGTATCGTTAACAATGCCTTAATTATATATAACCTAAGGAAATAATTCAATAAAATATATTGTATTTAATTTCTAAAATATTATACATAATACGTTTTATGGTAAAATTCTTAGCCTTATAAAAATATAAAAGTGTTAAAAAAAAACGGAAATAGGAAAGAACCCTCGTGTATCAAATTTAAAGTTTCTATCTTTATGAATTTCGAAGATAAGCTTTTTAATTTTGGGATTTCTTAGGAGGCACCTGAACCACCACTACAATTAAGTCTCAATTTTGGGGACCCATAGGGAATAGGAAATATATTCTTTGGCTTCGAAATTATACTCGTTTGACCTCAAATCGATCAAAAGTTTCTAGATGTGGAAAAGTATTTATATTTGTGATCAGCGTGACCTACTGAGTCGATATAGCCATGGCCGTCCGTCCGTCCGTAGACACGATAACTTAAACACTAATGGAGCTATCTTGATGAAATTTTTTCTGTAGGTTACTAGGACTTAAATTACGGCGGGGATTGAACCTATGGGTTCGGAATCCGGACCTTTTAAATGATCAAAGGACCAAAGAACTTATAAAAAAAAATAAGTATAACTCAAGAACTAATGGCGTTACAATCATGAATTTTATGATGTAGGCTACCAGTAATGAGACTATGGCGGGGACGGCGTATCAACGAGTTCGGACCATGGGTTCGGATCCTAGAAGTTTTTGATCGAATTTATCAAAACTCGGGTGCTTAAACTTTTTAACCTAAAACACAAAACAGTTATTTCATCAGACGCTTCATCATAAGGAATAGGTTTTATTACAAATAGACGAGAACGAAGTACTATGTCCAGTAGCTTACTCTTCAAGAACTCTGTCGTAGGCAGAGAAAGGATACGCCCAAATAGAAAAAGAAGCCCTTGCAATTACATGGGCTGCTTGTGAACAATTCCGAGAATTTTTAACGGAAATTAAATTTAGCATCGAGACAGACCATAAACTCCTGATCTCGATATTTAAAACAAAAAATATAGATGAACTGACACCCCGTCTACAAACGGCTTAAAAAGATGAAATATGGATATGAAATTTATTATACAGCGGGAAAAGTTTTGGTCGCAGCTGACGCCCTATCATGACATCCTATCACATTTAATGACACTTAAAATCATTAATCACTTAAAATATATTTTTTGTAGGCGCGGAATTCCAGAGATTGTCAGGTCTGACAATGGGTCACAGTTTCAAAACTCAACCTCTCAGCATATTCTAAATTCGCGAAAGATTGGGGATTTCACCATATAACTTCTTCACCCTGTATCCTCAAAGCAACGGATTTATTGAATCAGCAGTTAAAATTGTCAAATCTCTACTTAAAAAGAATACAGATCAACACTTAACACTAATGGAATACAGGTCAACGCCATTAGCAAACGAATTATCACCTTCCGAAATACTAATGGGAATAAACTACGAACAACACTACCAGTGAGCGATCAGCAACTTATTCTTAACTTCGAAATTGAAACACAAATTTTAAAAGATAATACCCTAAAAGATAAGCAACGCGACAATTACAATAAAAGGCATAAAGTTATTAAGCGGAATCCATTTGAATTGGGAGATATTGTTTGGATTAGAGACCTAAATACTTGGGGCCGCGTCGAGCAGTTAGCAGATACTCCGCGATCATATATAATTGATACCAATCGTGGTAAGTTCCTTCGAACTTCCCATCATTTTGTACATGCTAAACGTAAAGATATCCCATATGAACCGGGACAAGTCATAGAAATTGCAACACCAAGTCCTACACCAGAATCCCCGACAATACCAAAAACATTAAAACAAACGGAAACGGAAAATGAAACAGAAATAGCGCACAACAACAATACATCACGGTTTAACAATGAGCTACAGTCGTCTAATACATCAAGATACCTCACGACACCGGTCGTGTGGTAAAAGTGCCAGAAAGATACTAGATTACCATTTCTACTTAAAAGGGGAGATGCAGAGTATTCCATTTATCACGACTTCACTGCATGTTCCAATTATCATGACTTCACTGTACCACATGCGGATTATCAATTACTGTAAAATCGTACCATAGTCTCTCCGTATAATAATACTTTCATATTTCAATATTCATATTACTAACATGCTTACATCATAATATATGTACTAATATACATTATTAATTATTAATTGATCATGTACATTAACACATTATATCTACATACACATTATATTTTATTTGTGCATAATTATATTTAAGTTAGATAAAATAAAGTCAGTCTTGAATTACAGTCAAGATAGTGTGTTTCTCTAAATACAATACACTACAGCTGCCATTCAACTCCTTCTTTTATATGAGTATTCCACTACACTTAATAAAGCTGTATGTTTGAAATTTTGCCAAAAGTAATTAACCGGATGATATAATGTATGTGTTACGGTCATACGGTTATCCCATAGTTGACACAGTCTACTCTACTACACTCTTCCTCGTTTTTGTATTAAAATTAATTATATGAAACTGTTCAAAATTTATCATTGTATTTTAGAAATACATTTATTGCATATTACGATTATGAAAATTTTGGATAACAAGCTAATGAAAGCATTAATGGTTTTAACTAACATTAAAAACCATGAAATTATATAAACTTTTATATTTATATTATTACAAATTAATATTTCGTTCGAATATTAATTCTATAGAATATTAAAAAATAAGTAAATTAAGAGAATAAATTTAAAAATTATTGAAAATTGAAATAATTAACCAAGCGTACTAAATCATTCTACAGTAAATGCATTACAGCTTAAAATCCTGAAAAGGAGTAATTGCAGCATGTGTGTAATATTTTATTGAATTGGATAAAAGTTTTAAATATGTAATTTTGTAATTGCATTTTACGAATCCATTTATCTCAATTTAATTTGTTGTAATAGCTAAGTTAGTAAGAATTTTTAATATTTTTGATTTGATAAAATAATTAGCAAATGTTTTTAGTATTATAAAAAAAATTTGGTTAGCCATGTCTTACGATCAAACTAATAAAAGCTTTTATGATTTTAAAATGACTTATGGACTTCCCATTAAAGTTGAACCAAATAGGTGTAGGGTATTTCTAAGTCGGTTGCGACTGACTGTTTCTTTACTTGTTAAGATATATGTTTGTTAACCCTTGAACTTTTCAAACCATGGTACGATTTCTCCCATATGCAATCCCCGTCATACTTTCAATGTTAGTTGATTCTTGTACACAATTGGAACGTTATATCTTAATTTTAAGTTACTAAGGTTTAAACCTTGGGGGGTCTAAGAGAGGTACTGAACCACCACTCCAATTGATCCTTAATTAGGGGGATGCGCAGGAAGAAGTAAAGAACACCCATGTGCCAAATTTGAAGCTTCTACATTCGTTTCAAGTTACCTTTTTATTAATTTTAAAGATATGCTTTAAAGCCTTCGGAACTGAGTAGCTGGTCCCCGACCCACTACTCCAATGGGGCACAAATTTCAGGGACACCCTGATACCAAATTGGAGGTTCAATCTTCATTGGTTTCTGAATTATGCTCGTTTGGCCTAAGTTCGATCAAAAAGTTCTAGGTTCCTAACCCATTGTCCAATCCTGAAAGTAAGCAATCCCCGCAATCCCTTCCTTTAGCTGATTAGAAACACCATACTAAAGTTAATATACCCTTTTACCTATTCTATAGGTGTAGGGTATAAAAATGATTTCCCAATGTGATTGTTGGAAAACAAATTTTATAGCTAAATCTAAAGTTGTAAAGGATAAAATATGTGCAATATGTTTCATGCTAGATGTGCTAAGCTATCAGATGATACCTTTGAGCTTCTGAAAAGAAGTAATGTAAATTGGCAGTGCTTCCAATGTCCTAAGCAATTAAATGAATCAATTGTAAAGGTGCCTGAAGATAATGATTCGAAATCTGAAGATGGTGATTCTAAAGATAATTACTCGTCATACTCACAAACGACTCAACAAAAACTCGATGATTTGTCTTCATTTGACTCAACAAATTGTACTCTAGACAAAATGGTACAGTATTTAAAAACATTAGGATCAATAGTAGGATCGGACATTCACAATTCACAGGTATTCCGAGCTGAGAAGCTTGATAAAGCACAGCAAGAAAATATATTATCAAAAAAGAAAATGAAGCTTAAAAAAAAGAATCGAATGTATAAAAAATTATACAAATGCCATGGAAGATAAATTAAATAAAATCGAGGAAACTGTATATAAATCAGAGTAACTGGAAAGAAAAAATAATAAAGTGATGGCTGGATTAACGGTAGGAGTGGAAAATTATCAACTTCATGAAATAATCACTAAATTTAATATTGATATTTCAGAGAGCAGATATATATACAATCATAAAAAATGTAACACCGATATTTCAGAGAGCTGATGGTAAGCCGGATGAATGAATATATAGTAAAACTTAATTCTGAGCAAATAATAAACGACATACTGGCAAAGAAAAGAACTTTTGGACCCTTATGTTCTGCTGAACTCAACTTGGGCGGTAAAAATAATGCTATCCTCTTTCGCCACCATTTGTCATCTCTTCAAAGTGGGATTTATTACGAAGCTAAATCAATTAAAACAATAAAAAATTTTGAATTCTTAGAGGTAAAAAATAATGCAATCTTTTTCGGGAAAGCGCTACAAGTAAAACCTTTAAAATTTCTTTCAATTTTTTTTTGGAATTTTTTTTTGGAATTTTTTTTTGGAATTTTTTTTTTTTGGAATATTTTTTTTTTGGAATTATTTTTTTTCTTTCTTTGGAATTTTGTAAATTTGGAATTTTTTTTTTGGAATTATGACACCATCCCATTACTTCTAAACACCTCGCTTCAATCTGTCATCTATCAAACAAAACTAGTTTTTATTTTTTTATCTTCTCATATGGTACATATGCTATTTTGTTTTTTATTTTTCTCTCTTAAATTTTATATATGATTCCTGATAATGGTTTTAACATCTCTGATGTCTGATAATGGTTATAACATTTATGATTGTTTAAATGTGAAATATAGATCAGGGACATGCAACCCAAAATCGTTTGTAAATGATAGATCAAATTTAAATGTTATGTATCTTAATGTGCAAAGTCTTCGTAATAAACTTAATGACATAGAATCCTTAATATTTACATAATTATATTAACTGAGATATGGATAACTAAAACGGAAAATAAATTTTTTAACATACCTGGATATGATTCTTATTTTTCTAATAGATTAGTACCATATGGTGGGGTTGCAGTATACATTGAATAAGAGGAATTGAATAAAACGAATATTTTAGTAGTTAAATTAAACAGCGTAAATATTAATATTTTTGGAATTTATAGATCACACAAGACAGAGGTGTTTGAGTTTATTGATAAACTTGATGAAATTTCATCTACCTATAAAAATTCTATCATTTTAGGAGATATTAATCTCAATCTACTAGATGTCAATAAGAATCAGGTTACAACATATACCAACACTTTGTTAAGTAATGGGTTCTTTATTTATAATAAAATTACGCCTGATTATGCTACGAGAGTTAATAAAACAACTAGAACAATTATTGATCATCTTACCAGTGATTTATTCAAATGTACATTTTACCTTGCCATTACTAATAACCCTTTTTCTGATCATGAAATGTTACTCGTTAGTCTAAATCTTAAACCAAAAATAGAAGAAAATATTAAAAATATGACTGTTCTAGACTATGACAAAATTAATTTAGTTAATTTTTGGTTTGGTGTTGACTCATACACTTATTTGAATCTTTTAGAACTCCAAAAATATTGCTAAGAAAAAGGGAAAAAAACAAAAAAATTTGGATGACGACCGAAATATTAAACAAAATGAAAATCAGGGACTCTTACTAAAAAATATCTCGTAATACAAAAATTGCACAAGGATTTTTGAACTCTATAAGAAAACTAGATCAGAGATTAAATATCTGATTACGCAAGCTAAATCAATATTTCATCTTTACTAATAAATGTTTCATATTTAAACACTGACAGGATAATTCATAGCAAGTCTTCTTTATATCCTACGAATGCTGAAGAAATTGAACAGATAATTTCTAAACTGAAGATATCAGCTGCTACGGGATATGACAAAATATTTACCGAGTTTTCTAAGAAATTCTCCCCTAAAATTTCACCAGTGCTAGCTAAACTAATAAATATTGCTTTGAAAACGCTGTTTTCCCAAAAAGTTTGAAAAAGGCAATAGTAACACCTATATACAAAACTGGTGGTGCATCAAGCCCATCAAACTATCGGCAAATTCAGTGTTGAGTACTTTCTCAAAAATATTTGAAACCACAATTAAATACCGATTAAACTTCCTTGTAACTAACAATAATATTCTACACAAAGAGCAATACGGTTTTGAAAACAACTCTAACACAACCGCTGCATGCCTTAGTTCGACAAATTTTATAACCAGTAGCTTAGATGATAGTAAATATGTAAAAAGCATTTGATTGTGTTGACCACCAAATACTTTTGTTGAAACTTGCAAATTTTGAATTTTCTTCTAAAGGTTTAGATTTTTTTAAAACGTATCTAGCTGAAAGGCTACAAAAAGTAAAAGTAGGAAATTATGGTAGTGATTATTTAAAGATTAAAAAGGGTGTTCCACAGGGATCCATTTTGGGACCAGTTCTATTCAAACTCTATATCGCTGATATTACTCGACTAGCTGTCAAAGGTTCCATCCATCTATATGCCGACGATGCTGTGATAAAATACTTTTCTGTAACCGAAAATGAATTAACGAATGATATTGAATATGTTCTCAAAATGATAGAGGTATGGCTCCTACAACATAGGCTGAAATATTAAAAAAACTTAGATAAGCTTAAATATTAAAAAAAACTTAGATTCTTTTAGTAGGCAATAAATTATACAGCTCTGAAAATTTTTACTAAAATTCTGAAGTTATCTATACTGTAGACAGTTTTAACTATTTAGGCCTAACTATTGAAAGAAAGTGAAAATGGGGAGATCATTATGGGGAACAAATTATTACATCAAGTTTATGTCATACATTAAAAAGCAATAAAAATTATTCATTTTTATCCTCCTAGGCACCCAACACATTTGTTATATTCGGATAGATATATAAGTTTCAATAATATATGTAAAAGAGAACTATATATAAGAGCACTTAAAAGAATAAATAATAAAATCAAGCATAATTTCATTCTGAGCAGATTGATAAATACCCATACGCATATATGATTGCATAATACACGCAATAAATCAAACTTCTACCTTACACTGTTTAAAACTATTCAACAAAATAATTATTGCCTGTGTATATGCTTAAAACTATTCAATGAATTACCCAACGAGCTAAAACAAATTGATTCCATAATAATTTTTAAGAAGGAATTAAAAAGAAATCTAATTTTGAATAATAGCATATAAATAAATCATTCAAAAGAGAAGAATAGTTCAATAATGAAAAGAAAATTTTTGTTTTTCTTTTCATATTTATTATACATTAAGATTAAATAATAAATTTAAGTTTAAATAACTAGCTTACGAATATTGTTAACATATTGAAAAATTATGTTTTTACTAATCAAAAATCAATTACGAGATCAGAAAGCTTGTGCTACGATCTCTATAAATACCAATTTTCTTTTATTTAGTTTTACTTTTAAGGAATTTAAAACAATAATTTTATTACATATGTATTACTTTTTAAATAGAAATAAAGAAAATAATTATATTATTTGCATTATTGAAAATAATGTTTCTTATTGATTTCTACCATGTTATTGTCATATTATTATGAGATAATTAATATACATTATGAAAAAAAATAAAATTCAAAAAAAACATAAACAAAAAACTAGATACATATGTATACATAAATCGTTTTATTTTTCATTATACCTAGAAATTATCATAAGAATTACCAACACATAAAATTTTAATATTTACTAGGTACCGTTTCTTTAAAAAGTAAAACATATCATAATATTTAATCGGCTTATTTTTTCCCATACAAATATAAACATCCTTTTTCTGGGTAAACTATTTAACCAATTTTAATGAAACAACAACCAAAAGAAAGGTTTTTTTTGTTTTCATAGGACAATCATATTTTTTTTTAAGAATATTGCGTTTTTTCAGGTGAAAACCTTTCTTTAATTTAACGTAATTTTGAATTTAACAGTCACGCTGTTAAAAGTTAAGGCTAATGACTCTAATATTATGCGCCGACTTTCTGTGTAAATGTAATTCATTTTCGGTTATAACTCGCAGCTAAATCTAAATCAAAAGATTATAGGCGCCGACTTATGTATATCTTTCTTTTTAGCACATTTTCAAAAAATTTTGTAAAAATGTGCCTATATAGCTTCACTCTGTCCGTCCGTCCGTCCGTCCGTCCGTCCCTTTTTACCTACGATTGACAAAAAAATATCAGAAATGGGTAGGTATTGCAATAAAAATAATTTAATGTTAAAACTTTTTTTTGTAGTCTCCCCCGTTGCGGAGCTACAGCCCCACAAAGTCGAAAAAAGCCCCATTTTTAAACAGTTATAATTAGAGTTCTATAAGGTATATTTCCAACCTGAAAACTGTAACAGACAGCTGCTCTTATAAGCTTTACAAATTTTTAAAAATCAATTGTATAGGGTTACCATACGGTACTAAAATTTACCGTTATTCAAAACTAAGTTTTACAAAATTTTTGGTCCCTCATAACTTCGGAACGGCTAAATCTAGAAACTTGAAATTTTGGGAGAAGTTAGATCCTTAGAAATAAGTAAGAGTCAGTTAACAAAATTTTTTTGTCACGCCCCCTCTTTAGGAGCTGTAAGGGGTCGAAAATTGAAATTTTGCTAAAAATTTTGCCTTTAAACACCTATAACTTGAATACCTGTCAAAATTTTTTTTTATTTGTATACAAAATTGAAAGCTCCAAAACGAAAGTTTCATTAGGTGTCAAAGGTTTTTCTTAATTTTGACTTTGTCCGTCCGTCCGTATGTTTACAAAAACTTTTACACCGTTTGAAATAGAGTAAAGAAATTTTAACCACGGGTAAATATTACAAAAAAATTAATTTCGTAGAAGAATTTTTTTTTGTAGCCCCACCCGTTACGGAGCTACAGCCCCCCAAAGTTGGAAAAAGTTCTATTTTTAAATTGTTATAAGAAGAGGTTTGTTAAGTGTATTTTCAATCTGAAAACGGCAAAACATTGCAGGTTCTATAGGCTTTACAAAAATATAAGACTTAAATGTATAGGGTTACCATACGGTACTAAAAGTTACCATTTAGCTAAACTCAACTTTTGCAAAATTTTTGGCCCCATATATCTTCTAAACGGTTCAAGCTAGGGTCTTGAAATTTTGGGAGAAGTTAGGTCCTCCAAAATTAGTAGAAGTCGGTTAACAAAATTTTTTTGTCACGCCCCCTGTTTAGGAGCTATAAGGGCTTGAAAATTGAAATTTTGCTATTTTCAACCACCTGTAACTTTAACACCTGTTCAAATTTTTTTTTACAAATATGCAAAATTTACAGCTGCAGCATTATGTTTCAACATACGTTAAAGATTTTTCTTAAATTTGAAAGGGTCTCTTTAAATTGTAAAAATTGTTTCTTAGTCTTAACCATTTTTGGTTAGATAATAATATTCTAGGTAAAATTCCAAATATTGTTGGAGCTCAAAATTGATTTCCTAGAACCGGAAAAAAATGGAAGGGTGAAGACAGGAGAAGGGTGAGCAGATCCATCATAAGTTTGCTAAGCAAAAATTTGGGAACCTTCCCCATTGAAGGGCTACTAGGTCTTCAAAATTAAAACTTTTATGTTCTTATAAAACAGTAACTATTCACCAGCGTAAGTTTTTCCAAAATTAAACGTTAACATTAAAGCTCCAACATTGTATTTTGCACTTATTAACAGGTTTTCTTGAGTGCATTGGGGTTTTATTCTAAGTATTTCATTATTAATCATATAATTAATTATTAATGAAATAACAAAATTATAATATTATCATAATATTATATATTTTTATAAAAATAAATGATAAAATACTCAGTAAGAAGCCGTATATAATTTTGAAAATGTGCTTTTTAAAAACCCTTGGTTTTTTTCCCTCACTTGTTTTTGTTTAGTTCAAATATTCAATGAACAAGGAGATTTAAATTTTTTTAAAATTTCTTTTTGGTTTTTGTTTTTGCTTTATCTTAAAAAGTGAACGAAAAAAATGAGTTCTATTCGAAATGAAAGCAATATATTTGGTTTATACAGTAGTTTTCATTTATAACGAACTCGGTTCAATTTTAAATATAATAAACTTTACACTTTTTGATAAAGAATTCACAGCATTCTTTTAAAACGACATTCGTTTATTACGACGAATATTTCCGTCCCATCATGGTCGTTATTACCAAAACGTACTGCACTTTGTTTTCGTTTGCTTAAAAATTTTTTTTTTTAAATCGTATATTGTTGTTGCTTTTTGTTAAGTTTTTTGTAAAATTTTGTTTGTTAAGTTTTTTGTTTTTTTGTATTTTAAGAAAAATGATTTGTTACTTATGGATCAACTAAATTCAGCATGTACGACGTTCAGTTTCTGTCAAAAAACTTTGAAATAAGTTGTTATGTAAATAAATTTACATGAAAGCATACGCGACGTACTGTACCTCGGAGTTTTAAAATTTAAAAATTGACAAAGCGTATACAAATATTGTAATTGTGTTTTCTTATGTTGCTACGATTAAATTTTAAAAATAAATATTTTAAAATAATATTTTTTTAAAATAATTTTTTTTAAAACATATATTCAAAATAATTGAAAATACCAACAATATGTTTGCAAAACTAAAAAAATTATCTTTCTTAAAAAAAATTATTTGTTCCTTACGTCCCAACCTAAATAAAAGCGTACAGCACGTGATGAACTTAGTATTTTCTTATTTATTTCTTAATATAAAAAAAAAAATTACATATCAAAAATACAAAAACAAATTTCATTAGAAGAAAAAGCACTATACATAAGCTTGAAGCTGGAACATCATGTAAAATTCTAGCAAATGATTTCAAAGAGTCCGCTCAAAAATTAGCATATTCGACAATGTTTAATTCTAATACTAATTTTTCAAAATTCACAGCATTCTTTTAAAACGACATTCGTTTATTACAACGCATATTTTCCGTCCATTCGTGGTCGTTATAAGCGAAAAGTACTGTATGTTTTTTTGTTTTTTTTAAAAAAATTATTTTGCTACTTCGTTGTTGTTGCTTTTTGTTAAGTTTTTTATAATAATAAAATAACCGACTTTTGAAATATATTCTGTAGTTGCCATTACGTTTGAGAGACGTATAACAAATGTTGTTATAAAATATGTTTGCAAAAAATTAAAAAGGAAAAATCTTTCTTAAAAAAATTATTTGTAACTTAAATGATTTATTCCTTAGGGCTCAACCAAAATCAACACTTATGGTGTGGTAACTTATGGTAACAAAAAGTTTTAAATTAGTAGTTAAGTACATGATACTTACTTAACTTACTGTACCTCGAATTTTTAAAATTTAACATTGACAAAGCATATAAAAATGTTATTGTTTTTTCTTATGTTGTTATTGTTTTAAAAATAAAATATTTTAAAATAATATTGGTTTTAAAAATACCTATATTTTTTTAAAAAATACTTTACATATATTCAAAATAATTGAAATGGTATGCTTGCAGAAACAAAAAAATAACATTTCTTAAGAAAAATTATGTGTTCTTTACAGATCAACCAGAATAAACGCGTACGGCGTGCAGTTTCTGTCAAAAAATTTTGAAATAAGTAGGTATGTTATGTACTGTACTTCGAAATTTTAAATTTTAAAATTTGGCAAAGCATATAAAAGTATTGTAATTGTTTTCTCTTATGTTGCTACGATTTAGATTTCAAAATAAAATATTTTAAAACAATATTTTTTTTTTAAAAACATACATTCAAAATAATTGAAAATAATTATACCTATTTTCGTATAATAAAAAATACTGAACTTTATGAAAATACATAATGTTCGCAAAAAAAAGCTAAAACATAATCTTCAACTTAAATAAAAGCGTTCGGCGTATATAGCCTTTCAAAATGTAGGCAAAATAGCCTTTCAAAATGTAGTTTAAATGTAAAATTTAGGTTGTTTTCCTAATTTTGGAAAAAAGGAATACTCTGATTTCGAATCCAACCCCAAAATGTCTGCCGGTCACTGACAGATATATAATTAAAATTAATATTTTTTTTAATATTACTAATCATTTTTAATCTGAGAGTTATAACCAATAAGGGAGTTATAACCACGCTGAATAAAAACTCCCAGGGTATTAAGTCTCTTTGGGACTTATGACTTTGGGAGTTCTGACCCTGCACCAGTAATAATATTTGTTTGTTTGAAGAAACTTATGAGTCATGACTCATGACCATTCATAGAAAAAAACGAGGAAGAGTGTAGTAGAGTAGATTGTGTCAACGCTGAGATACCCGTATGACCGTTATATAAACATTATATCATTATAAACATTAATTACTTTTGGTAAAATTTCAAACATACCAGCTTTATTAGGTGAAATATAAGGCTCATATAAAAGAAGGAGTTGTATGGCAGCTACTCAAACCCTCTGCAGTAGACCAACCAAATTTTGCAGAATCTTTGGCCATAAAACTATACTACTTTTGCCAAAATTTCAGACACGAAGCTGTAATAGGTACAGAGAAATACTCATATAAAAAAAGAAGTTATATGGCAGCCACCCGAACCCATGGACCAAAATGGTTGGATTTAAATAGCAATGACGGCTATTGCAAAAAATCGAATTTGCGAAAATTTCAAAATCCTAGCTCCTTTAGTTTTTGAGTTATCGTGCGGACGGACGGACGGACGAACATACATAGCTAAATCGATTTTTTTTTCGATTCTGATCCGATCCATACACTTGAGTCTATATCTACTCCCTCTCCTTCTCTGCGTAACAAACGTAATGGCAAATTTATTATACCCTTTGACTATATAGTCATCCGGGCATAATAAATAAATAAACTAGACACATAAGTACAATATAAAGTAAACTAAAGAATTCAGAACCATTTTTTGCAGACATACCTACATGTAGTGCCTACTTGCTTATGTAGCTAAATTTAAAGATTGAATAAGGGGAGGAAAAATTTATCAATTTTTTAATTCATTAGTTATTTTTTTTACTATCTTTGTAGATATGTTATAAATCTTAAAATTGTGATTTTAAAAAAAATCTCGACTTCTGTCTACTTAACTATTATTTTGTACTTCTGGCAGCTTCAATATGATATAATAATAAGTACTAAACTTATGAATTATGATAGGTAGGTATGTTAAATTTTGTTGTACATTATACTCTATGAATAAGCTTTTTAATTAGTATACGGAATACACACAACATAGTTCAAATTGTCCTAAAATGTTTAGAAACAAGTAAAGAAACAGTCAGTCGGTGCAACCGACTTAGAAATACCCTACACCTATTTGGTTCAAATTTAAAGACATATCCATAAGTACCAAATTTGGAGGTTCTATCTTCATTGGTTTCGGAATTATGCTCGTTTGGCCTAAATTCGATCAAAAAGTTCTAAGTTCCGAACCCATTGTCCAATCCTCACCGTACGTAATCACCGCCGTAGTTTCATTACCAATAACCTACAGCACAAATTTCATGAAGATAGCCTCATTAGTTGTTGAGTTATCGTGATTTTTTATATATGTTCGTTAGCCCTGACACCGATTAAAAGGTCCGGAATCCGAACCTTTGGGCTGATTTCGCCCTTATATAGTCCGCGCTGTACTTATAGTACTAGTTAACCCGTGTACACAATTAGAACGGTCTATCCTAATGTAAAGTAACTATTTTTAGTAATTTCGATTATAAGCCTTTTAAACTTGGGAGGTCTGAGAGTGGTACAGAACCACCACTCCAATTGATCCCAAATTAAGAGAACACGCAAGAGATAGTAAAGAACACCCTTGTGGCAAATTGGAAGCTTCTACATTTTTTCAAGTTGTTATCTTTATTAATTTTAAAGATATGCTTTAAGGTCTTCGGAAATGTGTGGCCTGTCCCCGACCCAGTACTCCAATGGAACCCAAATTCACAAGACACTAAGGAAATCGAAAGCGACACTCCGATACCAAATTTGGAGGTTCTATCTTCATTGGTTTCGGAATTATGCTCGTTTGGCCTAAATTCGATCAAAAAGATCTAGGTTCCGAACCAATGGTCCAATCCCGACCTTACGCAATTCCCGAAGTAGTTTCATTACTAGTAACCTACACCACAAATTTGATGAAGATAGCGTCATTAGATGTTGAGTTATCGTGATTTTTTATATTTGTTCGTTAGCCCTGAAACCGATTAAAAGTCCAGAATCCAAACCCATGGGCCGATGTCGCCCATATGCAATCCCCGCCGTACTTTCAGTCCTAGTAACCTACAGTTAAAATTTCATCAAGATAGCTCCATTATTTTTTGAGTTATCGTGCCGATATCGGACGGACGGACGGACGGACATGGCTATATCGACTCAGGCGGTCACGCTGATCACAAATATATATACTTTTCCATATCTAGCTCGCTTCCTTTAGGTGGTTACAAACACCATACCAAAGTTAATATACCCCTTTACCTATTCTATAGGTGTAGGGTATAAAAAGTACAGTTTTCTATACATATATAGGACAGCGTTAACTCGAATTTTGGCTACTTGACTTCAGTAAAAATTTATATGCATTTTTTTAAAAAAATAAATCATCAAATTTTCAGAACATTATATATTAGAACACTATTTATATTTAGAATGTACCTAAATCGCTTTTTTTGTGTAATAACTGTACAAAATTATACTCTCTTTATAGCGCGTTAAGCTACAGGAATAAGATTCAAAAATACTTAAAAACGTTTTTATAATTGAAAAAATTATAAATTTTTTTTTTATAAGGAAATTTCAAACGCAAGAACTGTTGCCATAAATTTAAGTATGCATAGGAAAAAAAAAATAAATTTCGTATAATATTGGTCTAATATAATTTACACAAAATGGATTTCTTATGCAAATTTAAAAGCACAAAAAGCTCGAATTTCGAGCACAGGGCGTTACTAGTTAATATTAATTATATGAAGAGTTCTAAATTTATTATTGTATTTTGTGATAAAAAGCTAATGAAAGCATTAATGGTTTTAAATAATATTAAAAACCACGAAATTATATAAACTTTTATATTTATATTATTATAAATTAATATTTTTTTGGAATAACTTGAAATAAATGATTTAAATGTTGCGTAGCTTAAAAAATTTAAGATAAGCAAAAAAGAACACTTAATACTTTTTTAGGTAGATGGCTTCATAAATAATTTATATGAATTTATATAATACTAGTATCGCCCTGTGCTCGAGATTCGAGCTATTTTTGCTTTTAAATTTACATACAAAATTAGTTTTTTTGAAATTTATAATAGATTAATTTAAGACGAAAAATTATATTTTCTTTCCTATACGTAATAAAATATATTGCAACAATGTTGCTTGAAATTTGCTAAAAAAAAATTTATAATTTTTTCAGTTATAAAAACGTTGTTGATTTTTGAATTTTATTCCTATAGCTAAAGTCGCTTTAAAGAGAGTATAATGTGGTACAGTTATTACACAAATCAAAGCGATTTAAATTCTTAATATAAATATTGTTCTAATATACAATGTTCTGAGAATTTGATTTAATTTCTAAACATATACATAGGTATATTTACTGAAGTCAAGTAGCCAAAATTCGAGTTAATGGTGTTCGTCATATAGAAAACTAAACATTTTAGTACGATTTGAATTTTTTTGTATCCGTTCCGTATGTATTCTGTTTCCTAATTAAAAATTGATGAATACATGCTTCAGTTCCTTTAACGGCATTTTTTAAATCTGAGTAGAGCATGAACTGTCAAAAAAAAAATCGTTTTTTTTTTTAGCTCTGAGCGCTCAGAGCGTGTGATTAATTTTTTTCTTAAAGACATTTTGACGTTTGTTTAAGATTTTACTTGTAAAATAAAAATCAAAATGTTTTAATTTAATTTAATTTTTCGTGTTTTTTTATTAAATCTGAACGCTCTGAGCGTACTCTGTTCATGCTCTGTTCATTAGAACGTGCTTATGTTGTTTAGAGCGTGCTCATATCTCTGCTGTGATTTAATAAAAAAACGCCTTATATAATATTCGTTCGTTATGTCAAAGTAAAATTAAAAAAGTTTTTATCATAAAAAAACATTATTCGATGTTTAAAATGTAAAATAAAATTTTTAATTATCAGGGCTTAACCTTAATCAAAACATACAACGTACAATTTAAAAATAAACATTTAAAAATATAAGAAAAACCGAAGACAATATTTTTATTTATCAATTTTTAAAATTTAAAAATCCGAGGTACAGTATATCGCGTTACGCGTATTTGGGTTGCTTTCATGTAAATTTATTTACATAATTACTTATTTCAAAATTTTTTGACAGAAATTTTTCGCCGTACGCGTTGATTTAGGTTGGGCCCTAAGTTACAAAACATTTAAACTACAAAATATTTTTTAAGAAAGTTTCTTTTTTTTGTTTTTGTTTCCGTATGTTTCTTTCTGAATTAGTGAAGATTATGAAACATACTATAGGTATTTTCAATAATTGTGAATATGAGGTATAATTGTGAATATTAGAATTAAACATTGTAGAGCGGACTCTTCGAACTCATTTGCTAGAATTTTACATGATGTTCCAGCTTCAAGCTTATGTATAGTGCTTTTTCTTCTAATGAAATTTTTTTTTGTATTTTTGATACGTTATGTTTTTTTTTTATATTAAAAAATAAATAAGAAAAAACTAAATTCATCACGTGCCGTACGCTTTTATTTAGGTTGGGACGTAAGGAACAAATAATTTTTTTTAAGAAAGATAATTTTTTTAGTTTTGCAAAAATATTGTTGGTATTTTCAATTATTTTGAATATATGTTTTAAAAAAAATTATTTTAAAAAAATATTATTTCAAAATATTTTATTTTTAAAATTTAATCGTAGCAACATAAGAAAAAACCACTACAATATTTTTATACGCTTTGTCAATTTTTAAATTTTAAAACTTCGAGGTATAGTACGTCGCGTATGCTTTCATGTAAATTTATTTACATAACAACTTATTTAAAAAATTTTTGACAGAAACTGAACGCCGTACATGCTGAATTTGGTTGATCCATAAGTAACAAATCATTTTTCTTAAGAAATATTATTTATCAGAAGTCGGTTTCTTATTTTACAAAAAACTTAACAAAAAGCAACAACAATATACGATTTAAAAAAAAAAAATTTTTAAGCAAACGAAAACAAAGTACAGTACTTTTCGGTTATAACGACCATGATGGGATGGAAAATATTCGTCGTAATAAACGAATGTCGTTTTAAAAGAATGCTGTGAATTTTGAAAAATTAGTATAAGACTATACATTTGCTAAAATTTTATTTGATGTGTCAGCCTCAAGCCTATGTATAGTGCTTTTTCTTCTAATGAAATTTTTTTTGTATTTTTGATGCGTTATTATGGTTTTTTTTATATTCAAAAATAAATAAAAAATACTAAATTAATCACCAAGCAACATAATTAGATATAATAATTTTAAATAAAAGAAATATCAATGTAATAAAAAACTTTAATTTTTAGGTAAAATTTAATTCTTTGGCAAAAAGTGTAAAGATTATTATAATTAAAATTGCACCGAGTTCGTTATAAATGAAAACTACTGTATAAACCAAATGTATTGCTTTCATTTCGAAAGAACTCATTTTTTTTCGTTCACTTTTTAAGATAAAAACAAAAAAAACAAAAAAAAAAATATTAAAAAAATTTAAATCTCCTTGTTCATTGAACATTTGAACTAAACAAAAAAAAAAAAGATATACATAAGTCGGCGCCTATAATATATAGTTTGATTGAGCTGCAAATACAACCGAAAATGCATTACTTTTACCCAGAAAGTCGGCGCATAATATTAGAGTCATTAGCCTTAACTTTTAACAGCGTGACCGTTAAATTCAAAATTACGTTAAATTAAAGAAAGGTTTTCACCTGAAAAAACGCAATATTCTTAAAAAAAAAATATGATTGTCCTATGAAAACAAAAAAAACCTTTCTTTTGGTTGTTGTATCATTAAAATTGGTTAAATAGTTTACCCAGAAAAAGGATGTTTATATTTGTATGGGAAAAAATAAGCAGATTAAATATTATGATGTATAATATGTGTAATACTTTGCATGCTTTGTATTTTAATATTGAGAGATATAATCATTATGAATATGATGACTATTATCTATCTGATCATTATATGAATATGATCATACGAAACTTATTTTGCTTAAGTTTAATAATTTCGTGAATTAAAAATTAATTAAAAGAGATTGAATTGAAAAATTAAAGCTAGAATTTTGAAATTCAGGCAAAACATTTTTGGAAATTTTTGAGGTTCCCTTTTTATACCCGTGCATACATATATGACATCGGGTATATTAAAATTGCTCCTCCGTTTGTAACGCATCGATCTAGACGAGCTAGATATAGTGTCAATGGTACGTATCGGCTCAGAATCGAAAAATGAGTCAATCTAGCTATGTGTGTCTGACGTCCGTCCGTCCGTCTGTGTGTCAGCACGATAACTCAAAAACGAAAAGAGCTAGAGTTTTGAAATTTTCACAAAATATTTTTCAATCAATTTCTAGGTTATTTTTTTTGGTTAAGATCGGACCAGAACTTCGGGTAGCTCTCGAACAACTAACTTTTTAAATTCCAATATTTGCATATAAAAATTTGAAATTTTGCTATGCGTCTTGTATTTAACATGAAATTATATGAATTTTGTTTTTTTTTTGTTTTGTTGTTTTTTTTTTTTTTGTAGATAACGATCTCGAGTTACGATTTCATACGATTTAAATGATGCGTAGAATTTTTAAAAAATATTTTAGATTTGGACTTTGTACTTTGAGATTTATGAATTATAATCATTATGAATATGATGATAATTTTCATGATGATCATTATATGAATATGGTTATATGATGCTTATTTTGCTTAGGTTTAATATATTCGTGAATTAAAAATTAATTACAAGAGATAGATTTTAAAAAATTAGACCTCGAGATTTAAAATTCACACAAAACATTTTTTGGATATTTTTGAGGTTCCCTATTCTTTTTGGTTAAGACCAGACCAAGGTTTCGGGGAGCTGCCACACAACTTATTTAAACCAATATGAAATCAAGCACTTATATGAAGTTTCAAAATGTTGCGGCCCCATTTTCGGGCAGCTGCCATACAAAGTTGGCAATTCGATAACTGTGAATCTAACGAAGCTACAAGGTTAAAGTTAAGACTCGGGAGGTAAACGCACTTTGCAAAGTGGGACATCTCTCGGACCAACTTTTATTGTGAGCCATTTTTTTTTTTGGGTTTTATATGGCTTTTTTTAAAGCAAAATTTTTGGGACAATGAATTAAAATTTTTTTTTTGTTTTTTTTTTTTTTTAAGCAAAAATTATTGGATAATGAGTTATATTTTTTTAAACTTTTTTACTGTTTTATATTTTTTTTATAATATATATAATAGCATAAGGGAAATAAATAATTGTTAATGGGTATGCACGAGTATCTAAAAGTTGACAAAGGCAACTATAATCTTCCTCGCTTTTATAATTTTTTTTTTTTATACCTGTGCATACATATATGACATCGGGTATATTAAAATTGATCCTCCATTTGTAACGTATCAATCTAGACCAGTCACGATATAGAGTCAAGGATACGTATCGGATCAGCATCTAAAAGTAAAACGATCGAGAAGATGCCATACATTTTATGTGCACCAATATGAATATCTTTAAAACAAATTATACTACGAGGATGAATATTACACACAGTTAGTTATATAACAAGTAAAGAAACAGTCAGTCGGTGCAACCGACTTAGAAATACCGTACACCTATTAGGTTCAAATTTAGTGGGAAGTCCATAAGACATTTTAAAATCATAAAACCTTTTATTAGTTTGATCGTAAGACATGGCAGACCAAATTTACTTTATAATACTAAAAACATTTTCTAATTATTTCATCAATTCAAAAATATTAGCAATTCTTACTAACTCATCTAATTAAAATATCAAACAACAAATAAATTTGAGATAAATGGATTCGTAAAAATGCAATTATAAAATTACATATTTAAAACTTTTATCCAATTCAATAAAATTTTACACACATGCAGCAATTACTCGTTTTCAGGATTTTCAGCTGTAGTGTATTTACTGTTGAATGATTTAGTATCCTTGGTTAATTATTCAAATTTTCAATAATGTATAAATTTATTCTCTTAATTTACTTATTTATTAATGTTCTCTATAATTACACTCAAAGTTATGCGGAAGAAATATTAATATGTAATGATATAAACTAGTATCTCGAAATTCGAGTTTTTGTGCTTTTAAATTTACATAAAAAATCCGTTTTCTATAATTTATATTAGACTAAAATTTGTTTTATTCTTTTTTTTTGTCTTGGGGTAAGGATGGTGGAAATCATCGAAAGATACTGAGCGCAACCACAGTTATGTGTGACTTTAACACACTAAAAACACCCGCCCTGTTTTAATATATTAAAACTAGTCTTAGAGACTAACCATTAATTTTGTGCTAACTTTTTATGATCTACTGGAATTACAGACCTCCGTTAAGGTGATCTGAATTTATCGCTAGTTGGAGGGGCCTAGTTCTTTTAAGCCTTCTATTGACATTTGAAGATAGTAGAAGTTTTGACGTTTCTATGTTTATGTGACCTTATAAGCGGGTCTTATGTTTTATGGCATATTTTTTTATTTCATCGCTAACAATAGGAATTCCTAGATCCCTATTTAAGTCGGAATTTCGTACATACCAGGGAGCCCTCACCCTGTTACGTAGCACTTTGCTTTGAAATGTTTGAATTCTCTGAATATGTGTTCGTTTGGCACAGCCCCAAAGTTGTACGCCCTACAACCAGATAGGCTTAATTATTTGGTTATATAACAAAATTTTGTACTCTATTGGCAATTTAGATTTTCAACCTACATAGGAGCCAATACATTTCTCTATATTTTTGTTCTAATCCTATTCTTTTCTTTTTGACATGTTCTTTCCATTTTAGCTTGACATCTAATGTCATTCCTAGGTATTTTGCCTTGTTTTCATGAGGAATATCTACCCCATTTAATTGTACGGGTGGGGGATTTTGAATAGGTTTATTTGTAAAATTTACTTGCACTGATTTCAGTTCATTTAGTTTAATTTTCCATCTTTTGGTCCAAAGATATAATTTAGCACTTGCTTTTTGTAGTTTATTTGTAGCCTCGCCGACATTTAATCCTACTGCCATTATTGCAGTATCGTCAGCAAAAGTCGCTACAGTTATTTCTTGAAATTTGGGCAAGTCACTAGTATACAGCAAGTATAATATTGGACCCAAGATACTTCCTTGAGGCACACCCGCTTTAATTTCTTTCAGTGTAGAGTACTCTCATCCTGTTTAATTATAAACAGTCTATCAGTTAAGTATGATGAGAGTATATCTACATATTTTTTAGGTAATAGGTGCCGCATCTTATAAATTAAGCCTTCTTGCCAAACTTTATCAAATGCTTGTGCTACGTCTAGAAATATTGTAGAGTATATTTGTTTTTCTTCTAGAGCTTTCTCAATTATATCAGTAATTCTATGTACTTGGTCAACAGTAAAGTGTTTTTCTCTAAAACCAAATTGATAGTTTGGAATTAGTTTTTATTATAGGTTTCAACCTTTTTAATAACAGTTTCTCAAAGAGTTTTGACATAATTGGTAACAGAGAGATAGGTCTATAAGACTTCGTTTCGTTTGGAGGCTTTCCTGGCTTAAGTATCATAATTATTTCTGCCACCTTCCAAACGTTAGGTACATAATTTAACCTTAACATAGCATTTATTGTATATGTTAACATTGTTATCCCTTTTTTCGGGATTTGTTTTAGAATGTCTGCAGTAATTAGATCGAAACCTGGTGCTTTTTTTGACTTCAGAGCTTTAATTTCTTCAACCATTTCTATATGAGCAATTAGATCAATGGCATTTTCTTCTCTTCTGAAATCATTTTCAATGTAGAGGTCTGACTCTATTTCATTGGGCCGAAAAATTTCTTCCAGGTGATCTGCGAATGTTTCGGCTTTTTCTTTATTATTTTTTGCCCATTTACCATCTATTTTCCGAATTGGTGGGACTAGCACTACAGGTTTTTTCAAACTCTTTGTTTCTTTCCACAAAGAGTAATTTCTCTCTTTTTTAGCTGATAAATTCTCAACATATTTTTCATATGATTTGTTTTTTATTTCAAAAATTCTTCCTTTAAGATTCTGCGTTATTCTATTCAACACAGTTTTATCAGCTGGGTCACGTGTTTCATGCCATCTTCGTCTAGCTCTTCTCTTTACTTTAATCGCATTTAATATATATATCTCTAGGATAATTAGGCCCTGCTGTCATGTATTTACATTCTTTTGTATTATTCCATGCAGCATTTTGAACAATTTTATTAAGATTTTCAATTGCTAAATCTATTTCATCTTTAGTTGTTATTTTAACCCTTAAATTTATATTATTTTCTATCTCTTGTTTAAAGTTGAACCAATTTGTTGATTTATTAACAAGTGTAGGCTTATTTTGTTTCTTAACAATTTTTTCATGCAGGTTTAGTACGACAGCCGAATGATCTGAGTCCAAATCCTCATTATTTTCTAGGCTAATAAAATTTGGAGATATTTTTTTTGTTATGAAGAAATCCAGTAGATCAGGATTTTTTTTTGTATCAGTAGGCCAATAAGTTGGTTCGCCTGTAGAATGAAAATAGCAACCCAACTCTCTAATAGCTTTCCTTAGCTCTCTTCCTCTTGTTGAGGTAAGTCTTGAATCCCAATCGATATGTTTGGCATTGTAGTTACCTCCTAGGATGAACCTATCCCCAAGTCGGTTCAAGAGGCCTTTAAGGATCATATTCTTTAAATTGTAATTAGGAGGGCAATATAAAGCCCTAATGTTTAAATCCTGTTTAAGGATTAACGCGTATTACTGAGAGTTGAAATTCGTCAGTTTCACCAAAATTGCACTACCTCCTCGCGGTTTATTACTAGGGTGTGTCGCATTATAACATGTGAAACCTATTATTTTTAGTTTTGACTGTGTTGTCATATGAGTTTTTGATAGGAGACACACATCAATGTTTTTAGTTTTTAGAAATAGCTCTAATGCTAGTTTTTTATTTAGTACGCCGTTTGCGTTCCATGTAGCAATACTAATTTTATTTTGGGCCATTATTTAAAATTTTTCTCGGAGTACCACTATAGCTTTTGCTAGAATTGTTTTCTAAATTAGTTATTCTTTTAGAGATATCGTTCATTGAATTTAACAAATTTTGCATCATCTGCATTAAAATTTTATTATAAGCTTTAGTGTTAGGTTTATGAATGCTATTTGTACTATGAGTTATATTTCTAACGTTAGTGCGTTTTATTATTTTTTCAGCTGATTTTTCTAATGCTACATTGTTCTGTTTTGTTGCACTAATAGGTTCTTTTGCTCTATTTTATGATACTTGGGCATACGACAAACCCTCGATGACCCTGCTAGGATTTAAGCTTCTAGATTTAGGGTTAGGTGAATTCGACGCATCTTCTTTGGTATGTTTTGGATTACTTTTTTTTTCTCTTTTGTAATTCTTTTGCAACTACGCACCCCCTATAGTTTGCAGGGTGTGCCTCAAGGCAGTCAGCACACTTCGGCGTAGCCTTTTTGTCTTTGTCACAATTCGTTGATATATGTGACCCTGCACATTTTACACATTTAGCTAGACGCTGGCAACATTTTTGTGTGTGACCAAATCTTTGACGTGTGACCATATTACAAGAAACTTATTTTTTTTCCTATACATAGGTAATCAAATTTATGGCAACAACGTTGTCAAATTCTTGCGTTTGAAATTTGCTTAAAAAAAAATAGATATATAATTTTTTCAATTATAAAAACGTTTTTCAGTATTTTTGAATTTTATTCCTGTAGATTAACGCGCTATAAAGAGAGTATAAATAAAACATTTTAAATATAAATAGTGTTCTAGTATATAAAGTTATAAAGTAGTATACATATTTACTGAAGTCAAATAGCCAAAATTCGAGTTAATGCTGTCCTTTATATGGAAAACTGTACTTTTTTCTAAACATTTTAGTACGATTTGAACTATTATGTATGTATTCTGTATTCTAATTAAAAAGCTTATTCATAGAGCATAATATGTACAACAAATTTAACATACCTATCATAATTCATAAGTTTAGTACTTAGTATTATATTATATTGAAGCTGCCAGAAGTGCAAAATAATAGTTAAGTTGACAGAAGTCGAGATTTTTTTTAAAACCGCAATTTCAAGATTTATAACATATCTACAAAGATATAAAAAAAAAAAACTGATCAATTAAAAAATTGATAAATTTTTCCTCTCCTTATTCCATTTCTAAATTTAGTATTATTAGGCAAATAGGCAAATAAACCTAAGTAGCAATAAAATCAGAAATTTTTACTACAAATGTATGTACATATACAAAAAATGGTTCTGAATTCTTTAGTTTACTTTATAGTATACCTATTTGTCTAGTTTATTTATTTTTTTCTATATATGGTCATGAGTCATGACTCATAATTTTTTTCAAACAAACAAATGTTATTACTTGCTCTCCTATATGAGGAGTCAACTATTTAATTTTTTACTCTCACCTACTGCCAGCTACACCACACCGCCTCTTGAAAAAGAGTAGATGAAAGGAGTAGATAATTAAATAATTTTCGGCAGATAGCTTTAAATAAATTTTTCATAATAGATGAATTTTCTCTTGAATAGGTTATGTTAAATCATATTTTTTATTTGATTACCAATAAGCACTTAACTCTCCCATTTTAGATAGTCTTTATATATTTCAGCAATAAACCTTAATTTTTTCACTTATTTTTCATTATCTAAATATATGAAATATTATTAACTTCACAAATGACAGATAGTTTTAAAATGTCAAATATTATGTAGGATAGTTAATCTGAAAATGATATACTCCTGAAACAAAAATTAGCTTTCCATTTATAAACAACTTCTACCTATCTTCACCAACAATTTTTGGTAAAAGGTACTCATAAAATTCGTGCGTTATGTCAAAGTAAAACTAAAAATAGTTTTTTATTATAAAAAAAACATATGTTTAAAATGTAGAATAAACTTTTCATTTAATAGATCGTCAATATGTCTATCTACATATCCGTAAATCGATACGCGCGTACACACAAAAGTATTTATTTGAATTTTTTAATTTAGTGGAAAAAGTTTTTTTAATTTCATATAATAATTATATTTTGAATTTTTTTCAATACATATAAGATATTTTTGAAAATATAATCTTAGAAATATAAGAAAAACCAAAAACAATATTTTTATACATTAGGTCAATGTGTAAATTTTAAAAATCCGGGCTGTAGTACATCGCGTTACGCCTATTTTGGTTGCTCTTATGTAAATTCATGTATGTACCTATTTATTTGTAAATTTTTTTAAAGAAATTATACACCGTACGCTTTTATTTAAGTTGAAGATTATAATTTAGTTTTTTTTTGCGAACATAATATAGGTATTTTCAATTACTTTGAAAGCATTTTTTTTTAAAAAACAATATTACTTTAAAATATTTTATTTTGAAAACTTAATCGTAGCTAAAAACAACTACAAATATTTTTATACGCTTTGTCAAATTTTAAAATTTAAAATTCCGTAGTACAGTACATAACATACCTACTTATTTCAAAATTTTTTTGGCAGAAACTGCACGCTGTACGCGTTTATTCTGGTTGATCCCTAAAGAAAACATAATTTTTTCAAGAAATGTTATTTTCTTTTTGTTTCCGCAAACATATTATAGGTATTTCAATTATTTTGAATATAATGTAATGTATTTTTTAAAAATAATATTATTTTAAAATATTTTATTTTAAGAACAATAACAAAATAAGAAAAAACAATAACATTTTTATATGCTTTGTCAATGCTTAAATTTTAAAAATTCGAGGTATAGTAAGTTATTCTCATGTAATATCATGTACTTAAATACTAATTCAAAAGCTTTTGTTAGCAATTATACACCAGAAGCGTTGATTTTGGTTAGGCCCTAAGTAACCTATCATTTAAATTACAAATTATTTTTTTAAGAATGCTTATTTGTTTATTTATACCCGTGCATACATATATGAACATCGGGTATATTAAAATTACTCCTCCGTTTGTAACGCATCGATCTAGACGAGCTAGATATAGTGTCAAGGGTACGTATCGAATCAGCATCGAAAAGTGAATCGATCTAGCTATGTGTGTCCGTCCGTCCGTCCGTCCGTCAGCACGATAACTCAAAAACTAAAAGGGCTAGAGTCTTGAATTTCACACAAAGTCATTTTTAGACAATTTCTAGGTTCCCTATTGTTTTGGGTTAAAATCGGACCAAGGCTTCGGGGAGCTGCCATACAACTTTTTTGCACCAATATGAATTTCTTCAAAACTATTTATACTACGGGGATGAAAATTACACACGGTTAGTTTTATAATGACTCCGGCACTTATATGAATTTTCAAAATGTTAGGGCCCCATTTTCGGGGGGCTGCCATACAACTTCTTTGCACCAATATGAATTTCTTCAAAACTAATTATACTACGCGGATGAAAATTACACACGGTTAGTTATATAATGAATCGAGTACTTATATGAAGTTTCAAAATGTTAGGGCCCCATTTTCGGGGGGCTGCCATACAACTTCTTTGCACCAATATGAATTTCTTCAAAACTAATTATACTACGAGACTGAAAATTACACACGGTTAGTTATATAATGAATCGAGCACTTATATGAAGTTTCAAAATGTTAGGGCCCCATTTTCGGGGGGCTGCCATACAACTTCTTTGCACCAATATGAATTTCTTCAAAACTAATTGTACTACGAGGCTGAAAATTACACACGGTTAGTTATATAATGAATCGAGCACTTATATGAAGTTTCAAAATGTTAGGGCCCCATTTTCGGGGGGCTGCCATACAACTTCTTTGCACCAATATGAATTTCTTTAAAACTAATTGTACTACGAGGCTGAAAATTACACACGGTTAGTTATATAATGAATCGAGCACTTATATGAAGTTTCAAAATGTTAGGGCCCCATTTTCGAGGGGCTGCCATACAAAGTTTTCAATTCAATAACTTTGAATCTAATGAAGCTACAAGGTTAAAATTAAAATTGGGCAGATAAATTAATAGGGCAAGTTACTTGGCAAAGTTGGACATCACTCGGACCTTCGGACTTTTAGAGTGGGCCAATTTTTTTTTGTTTTTTTTTTTTTTTAAGCTAAAGTTATGGGACAATGAATGAAAATTTTGTTTTTTTTTTTTGTGATGTTTTTTTTTTGTTAATTTTTTTTTTTTTTTTTTTTTTAAGCTAAAGTTATTGGACAATGAATGAAAATTTTGTTTTTGTTTTGTGATTTTTTTTTTTTTTTGTTAATTTTTTTTTTTTTTTTTTTTTAAGCTAAAGTTATGGGACAATGAATGAAAATTTTGTTTTTTGTTTTGTGATTTTTTTTTTTTTTGTTAATATTTTTTTTTTTTTTACGTCAAAATTAAATGTATAAGGGAAGTCAATTACGGTTTATTTTATACACCATAGTGGGTATGCACGGGTATCTAAAAGTTGACAAGGGCAACTATAATCTTCCTCGTTTTTTTTTCAATTTTTTGCAAATATATATATTTTTTAATATCATTGCTCTCAAACTTAATGGCAACTACAGAATATATTTTAAAAGTCGGTTATTTTATTATTATAAAAAACTTAACAAAAGGCATCAACAATATACGAAGAAGCAAAATAAAATTTTTTAGCAAAACAGTAGAGCTCGCTCATAACAACCATAAAGGGACAGATAATATGCGTCGTAATAAACGAATGTCGTTTTAAAAGAATGCTGTGAATTTTGAAAATGAATTACATTTACACAGAAATTCGGCGCATAATATTAGAGTCATCAACTTTTAACCGCGTGGCCGTTAAATTCAAATTTACGTTAAATTAAAGACGAGTTTTCACCTGAAAAAACGCAATATTCTAAAAAAAATATCATTGTAATATGAAAACAAAAAAAACCTTTCTTTTGGTTTTTGTTTAATTAAAATTGGTCTTATAGTTTACCGGGAAAAGGGATGTTAATATTTGATGGGAACAAATAAGCCGATTAAATATTATGATGATATAAAAGTTTATATAATTTCATGGTTTTAATTTAAAGTTAGCTAACCATTAATGCTTTCATTACCTTTTTATCACACAATTTAATAATCAAAATATGCGATAAATTTACAGTTCTTTTCAAGCCATTATCAAGTTAATAACAGTATTTTTATACGCGTAAATTATGTAAACGCACTCTTTATTTTATTTTCAATTTATTTTCAAATATTTTAAATATTCTTAATAAATAACAAATTTTAAGAAAAAAAAAAACTTTAATAACAAATTTTAATATAAAAGTGACAAAAAAAATAAAAAACTAAAATTTCTTTTTTAAAAGTTTTCATTTAACTAGAAAATTTCAATTAGAAAAGTGAAAAAATTTAAATTATTAAATTTTATGATAAAAAGCTAATCAAAGCATAATATATTTAACAATTAAAATTTTTCTAAATTGCAACTATTTTAAATTGTTAGTTTATGAACCTTTTAGAAAACTTATGAACACAAAATATGCAATAAATATATTTTTAAAATACAATTACAAATCTAGAACTTTTCATATAATTCATTAAAATATAAAAATTATTTTAACATAACGTACCTTTGATTATAGCTTAAGTATCTTAGACAATGTCTTAATTATATATCACCTACGGTAATAATTCAATAAAATATATGATATAATAAAAATTAAACAAAAGGAATTTAATCGTTTGTTAAAAAAATATTTTTTAAAAATGTTTTTAATTTACAAATTTTATTTACATTATGGTAAAATTCTTAGCCTTTTAAAAATATAAGTGTTAGATAAAAACGGAAATAGGAAAGAATCTTTGTGTATCAAATTTAAAGTTTCTATCTTCATGAATTTCGAAGATAAGCATTTTAATTTTGGGATTTCTTAGGAGGCACCTGAACCACCACTACAATTAAGTCTAAATTTCGGGGAAACAAAGGAAATATATTCTTTGGTTTCAAAATTATACTCGTTTGGCCTCAAATCGATCAAAAGCTTCTAGAATTCGAACTCGACCAGAACTAATGGTACTTTCAGTGCTAGTAACCTAGGGTTAAAATTTAATCAAATAGAGGCATTATTTTTTGATTTATGATGTTTTTAAGAAATATGATTGTTAGCTCTTGAACTTTTCAAAGGTTCCAGAAGCTGAAACCATAGTACGATTTCGCCCATATGCAGTCCCTGTAAAACTTTCAATATTAGTTAACCCTTGTACACAATTGGAACGTTCTATCTTAATTTTAAGTTGCTATTTTTATAACTTTCGATGATGCTTTTAAACCTTGGGCAGTCTAAGAGGGATATTGAACCACCAATGCGATTGATCCAAAATTAGGAGGACGCGCAGGAAATAGTAAAGAATACCCATGTGCCAAATTTGAAGCTTCTACATTTGTTTGAAGTTACTATCTTTATTAATTTCGAAAATATGCTTTAAGGGCTTCGGAACTATGTGCCTTGTCCCCGACCCACTACTCCAATTGGTCCCAAATTTCAAGTACACTACGGAAATAGAAAGAGATACCCTGACACCAATTTTGGAGATTCTATCTATTTTGGTTTCGGAATATGCTTGTTTGGCCTAAATTCGATCAAAAAAATCGTTATAAAACTAAACTACTTTGGCAAAATTTTATGCATGCAGCTGTAATAGGTACAGAATATGACAACTGTCCGAACCCGTGGACTAAAATGGCTGGATTTCAATAGCGATGAGAGCTTTTGCAAAAAAATAAATATGCGAAAAATAAATTTCAATATCCTAGCACCTTTACTTTTTGAGTTATGGTGCGGACGGACGAGCATACATAGCTAAATCGATTTATTTTTTGATTTTGGTCCGATCCATACACTTGAGTCTATATCTACATTTTTAGATCTTTAAGATATGTGTTTCTCTAAATTTAATTAGCATAGGTAATGGAACTGTGAAAAATCCTGAAATATATTGCTCTTTTCTGCTTTTGGGGTACTCTTTTATTTATTAATTTATAAATCCCTGTAATTCGTCTCCTTTATTGATTTTTTCAGAAACTTGTGCATTCCATCTTAAATTACTGTCGATTATTAAACCTAGATATTTATACTGATTAATCATTTCAATATTGCAATTATCATATTTTATCTTAATAGTATTTGTAATTTTATTTAAGCATATATTATGTTTTGCTTTTGTCAATAGTTAGCTTGTTAGCTTCATCCAATACTTACCATATTTTGATCAATGCTGACTTGTAGTTTATCTAGTGTATCTTCTGAAATTACAATGGCCAGGTATATGCTGTATGACATCGGACAAACTGCTAATACAACACGAAAAGATAGTAGGGCCTAGGCAACTTCCTTGGAAGACTCCATATTTTATATGGTATTCCACTTTTTATATTATCACATTCTTTATAATGTGATCTGTTCTCAAGATAATCTTGGAGCCAATTTACTTGCGACCCCATATTCCTGAAGTATACTCATTAGTATCCTTCTGTCAATTGAGTCAAAAACCTTTTTAAGATCAAAGAATATATTTTTTTTTTTTTTTACACGCTAGTCAAATTCTAGGAAAACAAATTCCATTATACATAGCTAAAAAATATATAATATGTAGGCTTGGCTATGGGTTTAAGGAGTTAGAAGGAAAATAGGATAGAAGAAGAGAGTTGGGTGGTAGGTTGGAAAGCACTTATATAAGTTCTTTTTGAAACGTTGCAAATTGCGTAAAGGTCTATTTCTTTCAGAGGGCAACACATTGCATGGAAGCATGTTCCATATTCTAGCAGTTCTCCAAATAAATGAGTTTCTATAACCAGTTTTGAACCACCTAAGGATTTCCACTGTGTAGAAGTGAGCACTTGAGGCCTCCCTGGTGTTGCGTTGGATTTGTTTAAAGGGTATTACAGAATTTAATAACTTTGTCAAAATTTTATCAGCATCAATATAATTTAAGTTAGCAAGCTTATCAATCAATTTAATAGTTTTGTACTAATCACTGGTTATAAACTTGAATACAGTGTTAGTTCATGATCTACGAACATAAATAGGGTTAAATTTTTGTCCATAATATTGTGTGTGCGGAGCAATAGAGTTGGTTGAATTGCTCAATTTTCCCTACTTTTTTAAATTTATTTATGTCAGCAGAAAAAATTTCGTTTTTTTTATTTAATAGTTAATATACTTGTTAATTTTTAACACATTTCCAAAAAATTTTGTAAAAATGTGCCTATATAGTTTAACTCGTTTAACTCTAGACTTTCCGTCTATCCCGTTTTACCTACGGCTGACTAAAAATATCAGCAACGGGTGGGTATTGCAATAAAAATTTTAATGTTAAAACTTTTTCCTGTATCCCCACCTGTTACGGAGCTACAGCACCTCAAAGTCGGAAAAAGTTCTATATTTAAATAGTTAATGACAAGAGTTCTATAAGGTTTATTTTCAATCTGAAAACGGTAAAGGAGTCTGTTTTCCTAAGCTTTACAAACTTTTAAAAGCCAAATATATAGGGTTACCATACGATGTTAAAATTTACCGTTATCTGAAGCTAAGTTTTGCAAAATTTTTAGCCCTTCATAACTTCTGAACGGCTCAATCTAGAAACTTGAAATGTTGTTAGAAGTTAGATTCTCAGAAATAAGTAGTAGTCACTTAAGAATTTTGTTTTTCACGCCTCCGGTTTAGGAGCTGTAAGGGGTCCAAAAAATTAAATTTTGCTTTTAAACACCTATAATTTGAATACCTGTAAAAAATTTTTTTTATTTATATATAAAATTAAAAGCTCTGAAACGAAAGTTTCAACAAGTGTCAAAGGTTTTTCTTAATTTTGACTTTGTCCTTATGTTTACACAAATTTTACACCCATTGAAATAGAGAGAAGAAGCTTTAACTACAGCCTCCCAAATTTTGAAAGAACCCTATATTTAAAAAGTTATGATATAAGTTCTATGAGGTATTTTTCAATCTGAAAACGTCAAAATACAGGTCCTTTTATAAACTTTACAAATCATTAAAAAACTAATTCGTTGTGTTTCCACACGGTACTAGAATTTACGGTTATCCAAAACTCTATTTTTACAAAATTTTTGGCTCCACATATCGTTCCTCCCAACGACAATTATTACAAGTCAAGTTATTACAAAATTGAGATACTATTACGCTTTTGTTTATTTTATTGTCATCTATAACCTGTCAAAATTTGGTGGCGGAATTCCCAAAAACAACGATTTTATAAAGTTTTAAAAATTTATTACAACTAAGTTTTACTAAGCTTTCCAATTAAAAAAAACACATGTAGAGTAGTCGTATATATCCACAAAACCACTTAACAAGAAAACATCTCAAGTCAAATAGTAAATATTTTAAAAAATTTTAACTGTAATTATAAATATTACCAACTTCTGTTCTATTTTTTTGAACTGTCATATTTGTGTTCTTATTATCATACAACAAGACTTGTAATACTTGTCATCGGAATATTTTAAAAAATATTCTCGTACAATTTTGTTATTATTTGTGGTGTTCTAAGAAATGTCATAAATTCCCGCTAAAATCTTTTGTAATATTTGTCAGCAAAATGGTTTTATGATTATTGCTGAATATGTCACTTTGATCGTATTTAAAATGTTTTTCAGCTGGCGTATAATTCCGTTATAATTATTTGTTATGTTTTTATTATATTAAATATGATCTCTTATTAAAAATTAAATGTGCAAGATGAATAGGGCTAAGTTGATGGTTAATTTAGCTTTGAAGAAAAAAGGTAAATATTTTAATAAATTTGAATAAAATATTAAATAACGTATAATACATTAAAATGGATTATCTAGAATAATAATAGAATTTAAGTTTTTATAATATGTTTACAATTTAACTGACAAGAAGTTTCTGAAATCATATACCTACTTCTTACATTTAAATATAAAATTGTTACTACAAAATATAAAAAAAAAATAATTTTTTTAAAGCTGATGAATAGATACAGAAGACATCTACTTCTTCTAATCAAAATCTAGCAGAAATCATAACTCATGGTATTTTACTAATTTAAAATGAATTGTATTTATTTATTTTCAAATTTTTAGATTTTAAGATTTAAGATTTTAAGATCACTCGATTACGTGCCAGCTCGGTTTCAAGATCAATAGTACACCATACTGAGTTGGTTCATTCTGAAGAAATAAATAATGAATTATCTAATACTAGTAAAGTTTTTCATTAAAATTTTATTATTGCGAATACTAATAATATTTAATGTAATAGGTTCTGAACCCTTTCAAAATAGCGGTAGCGAGTACGAATTAGAGGATGATGACTACTCCACTTCAAGCTCTGAACGTTTAGCTAAAAGACCAAAAAGGAATTATGGTGATCAGAAATCAGTATCTTCAGTAGAAGTATATTGTAGTGATGAAACCAGTATTGTCGAATGCTCTCAATTGTCTGCAAACTCCGAAGCCAGAATAATCAATGCTCCCGACTTTAGTCCGCATACACCTGTTTTGGAAAAAATGAGAGAGTCGTCTTTCAAAAAGAATGTAGGTAAAAAAAGAAAATCGTTTCCTTCCCAATGGAAAAGGACCAAAGAGAAAATTAAGTTGAATACCGGAAAAGAATGCAAAAAGAGAAACGGAAGTAGTAAAAATTCAAAATCGGTCAAAAAACCTTGTTCCGTAAAATGTCGTCAACGATGCTTTGAAAAATTTTCAGCTATTCAGCGTGAAGAAATATTTAAAAGATATTGGAATTTGGGAGACAAGACCAGACAAAGGCAATTTATTTTAAATAACACAAAAACTCTCCATAAAAAAACACAAAAAATTAATGCAAAATATCAAAGGAATTGTCATCGCGAATATTATTTTTCTGTTAGAAATGAGGAAAATGTAGTAGACATCCGAGTTTGCTCTGAAATGTTTATTAACACATTAGACATAAACAAGCAAGTAATTCAAACAGCACAAAATAAGTTGAATTCCGGAGTTGGTGTTTTATCCCCCGATAAAAGAGGACGCCACATTAGGCCTTTAAACCACTTATCTGAGCAAAAAAAGGAATTGATTCGAAAGCACATCAATTCAATTCCATTAATCAACTCTCATTACTGCCGAGAAAAATCTACAAGAAAATATATTTCAGAAGAATTGAACATAAGAAATTGTATTTATTATTTAAGGAAAAACTCAATGCGGAGCAAATAAAAATTGGAGTAACGGAACGCCAGTACAGAGATGTATTTAATAATGATTTTAATATTTCTTTTCACATTCCGAAAAAAGGTCAATGCGATGTGTGCACTGCATTTCAAAACTCAGAATGTCCAACCGGAATAGAACTGCTCGAACATCAAAAACATCTGGGGAGGAAAGATAAAGCCAGAGAATTAAAATATGAAGGAAAAATAGCTGCAAAGGAAAGTAACGGAAAGATATTGGCAATCGTTTATGATTTCCAAAAGCAGCTTTGCACGCCTTGTGGTCTTGAAAGTAGTGCATTTTACTATTATAGACAATATTTGGCCTATAATTTCACAATGCACGATTTGGCAAATAAAGATGCATTTTGCTATGTTTGGCACGAAAACATCGCCAAAAAAGGGGCAAACGAAGTTGCAAGTTGTATAAGTCATTTTCTATCCTCAAGAGATATGGACAAAGTAGATGAAATTTTCTTTTATAGCGACAACTGCCCGAGCCAAAATAAGAATCGTATAGTGTTCGCCTGCTATGCGCAACTGGCAAAAAAATTTCAAGTTAATATAAATCATATTTATTTAGAGAAGGGACATACCCAAAATGAGGGTGATTCAGATCATTCAGTAATTGAAAGGGCTAGAAAAAAAAAGAAAATATATATCCCGAATCAGTGGTATTCACTCATACATTGTGCGAAAAGGATCGGAAATCCTTACAATGTAATTGAAATGAAACAAAAAGATTTTTACAATTTTAATAAAAATATGCTACTTTTTTCTTGGGAGTTAAATTGCGACCGAGAAAAAGTATTTTATAATCGTATAAGATCATTAAAAATTTTGAAAGCGTGTCCTGAAAATTTGCATTACAGTTACGAACTCGACAACAATTTTAAAATTATTAATATGCTCCAGAAAAAAGGAAAAAGAAAAGCTCCATTAAACAAAATGTTAGAAATAGAACCTGAGCAGCTTTACAACTCACAACTACCAATATCAGAGCAAAAATTAAAAGATTTAAGGACTTTATGTGAAAAAAATTTAATACCACAAATTTACCAAGAATTTTATTTGAATTTAACATCAGTTCCCTCAATTTCTATTAATGCTTCCACCGATGAAGATGAATAAGCAACAAATATTTTAAATAATTTTTCTGAATTAATGAATTTATTTTTGTTTTTTATCTTTAATTTTTACCTTTTTGAATAAATGAATTTATTTTTGCTATTTATTTTCGATTTCTGTAAATATTTATACAAATTTTGTGTGTTAAATTTTTAATTTTATCTTAAGAAGAAATAAATTGAAGTGGAAAAAAGTATACTAATAAAGATAGCATAACTAACAATCTTTTGTTTTTCATTTAAAAAAAATTACTATTGATCTTATCCTATTTCGACAAAAACATATTTTTTTCTTAAAACAAAACAACTTAAGTTACAGTCTAACTGTTATTTTTTCATTTTACCTAGAAAATTTACAAATTGACTTGATTGGTTACCTATTACAAAGAATTGTTATCAATAAAAAAGCTAAAACTATTTGGACTATCAAATTATTTTTATTTTCCAATGACAAATATTACAAATCGAAATGAAGAAAAAAAAAGTTTTTCTATATTGTATACATACATTTTACAACTCTAAATGGTTAATTTCATCAAGTGATTATTTTTTACTATAATTATTCTAACTTAAGTTATATCAATATTAGCCAATTTATTTTTATATTACAAGTCAAATATTGGTGAAAGTTCAATAAAATTAAATAGTTTTTTAATCAGAACTTATTATAATTTAAAAAAAATTTTATTTGGTCTTTGTCCGGTAAAAATATACCTACTAAATCAAAAGTTACACAATTTTCAAAACTGCAAAATTTTCAAATGCTTTTTCCGCAAAACAACTAAAACTGAGTTGTAATAGTTGTCATTGGGAGGGACGATATCTTCAGAACGGTTCAAGCTAGAAACTTGAAATTTTAGGAGATGTTAGATCCTCATATATGTATTGGATCTAACATCTCCTACTCCAACATTATATTTTTACATATGTTAAGGGTTTTTCTTAAATTTAAAAGCGGTTCTTTAAATAGAAGAAAGTGTCTCTTGCTTAGATAGTAAAATTCTAAGAACAATTCCAAATTTTGGTTTAATTCATAGAACCAAAAACAGATTGAGAAATTTGGCAACCTTCCCCATTGAAGGGCTATTAGGACTTAAATTAAAAATTTACTGTTTTTAGAAGCAAGCAGTGACTTAGTCACCTGTGTATATATTTCCAAAATTAAACTCAGTTTTTAACACAATACAATTTTGAAAATGTGCTTTTATAAAAACCTTTGGTTTTTTTCATCACTTCTTTTATATACTGCCAATTTTTCCCGGATCACCAACAACTCTTTAAAATTGTGAATTGTCATATTCTTCTCTCTTTTTTCTCTTTAATGTTGTTAATCTATTTAGCCAATAACAGTATTTAGATTTCACATTATTTTTTCTTTTAACGAATTTCTTAAAATAAATACAAAATACAAACACTATCTATACAATAACAACTATTGCCTGGTACTACAAATAAATAAATAATTAAATTATAGCGCCAACATTATATTATGATATTTGATATCAGGTTTTCTTGGGTGCATGAGAATTATACTCTTAGTATGATTTCATTATTATTCATACATAATTAATAAAGAATTGATGAAATAACTAAATTACAATATTATCAAATAATTTTTATTTTTAGCACATTTTCAAAAGATTTTGTAAAAATGTGCCTATATAGTTTCACTCTGTCTGCCCGTCCGTCTGTCTCTCCGTATGTTTACACAAACTTTTACACCATTTGAAATAGAGAAAAGCACGGATAGATATAGCAAAAAAATAATTTCATAGAAGAACATTTTTCTGTTCCCCTCACCAGTTTTGAAGCTACAGGTCGCCATAGTTTGAAAAAGCCCTATTTTTAAATTTTTATAACAAGAGTTCTGCTAAGTATATTTTCAATCTGTAAACAGTAAAAGACAGAACACAGGCACTTCAATCCTCACTCCTAAACAGATTGCTTCACACTTCAAAATTTTGCTATTTTTAAACATCTGTAACTTGAAACCTGTTCAAATATTTTTTTAATAATATTCAAAATTCAAAGCTCCAATATTATATGTCAACATTTGTCAAAGGTTTTTCTTAATTATGAAGAGTGACGAAGTTACACAATCTAAAAACTTTAAAAGAGAGCTGCTTTTATAGCCTTTACAAAAATAAATCGCATATATATATAGAAGTGCCATACGGTAAAAAAATTAACCGTTATGAGAAACTCAATTTTTGGTAATTGGTTCTAATTTCTTGGTACCACATATCTTCTGAACGGTTCAAGCTACAGCCTTGAAATTTTAGATGCATAGAAATTAATAGGAGTCGGTAAAGTAAATTTTTTTTTGTCACGGCCCCTGTTTTGGAGCTATAAGGCCCGATTTTTGAAATTTAGCTATTATTAATTACTGTAACTGGAATACTTGTCCAATTTTTTTTTAATACCATACAAAGTTCAAAGCTGCAACATTATATTTCAACACATGTTAAAGGTTTTTCTTAAATTTAAAAGCGGTTCTTTAAATTGAAGAAAGTGTCGCTCATTATACCCGTGCATACATATATGAACATCGGGTATATTAAAATTACTCCTCCGTTTGTAACGCATCGATCTAGACGAGCTAGATATAGTGTCAAGGGTACGTATCGAATCAGCATCGAAAAGTGAATCGATCTAGCTATGTGTGTCCGTCCGTCCGTCCGTCCGTCAGCACGATAACTCAAAAACTAAAAGGGCTAGAGTCTTGAATTTCACACAAAGTCATTTTTAGACAATTTCTAGGTTCCCTATTGTTTTGGGTTAAAATCGGACCAAGGCTTCGGGGAGCTGCCATACAACTTTTTTGCACCAATATGAATTTCTTCAAAACTATTTATACTACGGGGATGAAAATTACACACGGTTAGTTTTATAATGACTCCGGCACTTATATGAATTTTCAAAATGTTAGGGCCCCATTTTCGGGGGGCTGCCATACAACTTCTTTGCACCAATATGAATTTCTTCAAAACTAATTATACTACGCGGATGAAAATTACACACGGTTAGTTATATAATGAATCGAGTACTTATATGAAGTTTCAAAATGTTAGGGCCCCATTTTCGGGGGGCTGCCATACAACTTCTTTGCACCAATATGAATTTCTTCAAAACTAATTATACTACGAGACTGAAAATTACACACGGTTAGTTATATAATGAATCGAGCACTTATATGAAGTTTCAAAATGTTAGGGCCCCATTTTCGGGGGGCTGCCATACAACTTCTTTGCACCAATATGAATTTCTTCAAAACTAATTGTACTACGAGGCTGAAAATTACACACGGTTAGTTATATAATGAATCGAGCACTTATATGAAGTTTCAAAATGTTAGGGCCCCATTTTCGGGGGGCTGCCATACAACTTCTTTGCACCAATATGAATTTCTTTAAAACTAATTGTACTACGAGGCTGAAAATTACACACGGTTAGTTATATAATGAATCGAGCACTAATATGAAGTTTCAAAATGTTAGGGCCCCATTTTCGAGGGGCTGCCATACAAAGTTTTCAATTCAATAACTTTGAATCTAATGAAGCTACAAGGTTAAAATTAAAATTGGGCAGATAAATTAATAGGGCAAGTTACTTGGCAAAGTTGGACATCACTCGGACCTTCGGACTTTTAGAGTGGGCCAATTTTTTTTTGTTTTTTTTTTTTTTTAAGCTAAAGTTATGGGACAATGAATGAAAATTTTGTTTTTTTTTTTTGTGATGTTTTTTTTTTGTTAATTTTTTTTTTTTTTTTTTTTTTAAGCTAAAGTTATTGGACAATGAATGAAAATTTTGTTTTTGTTTTGTGATTTTTTTTTTTTTTTGTTAATTTTTTTTTTTTTTTTTTTTTAAGCTAAAGTTATGGGACAATGAATGAAAATTTTGTTTTTTGTTTTGTGATTTTTTTTTTTTTTTGTTAATATTTTTTTTTTTTTACGTCAAAATTAAATGTATAAGGGAAGTAAATTACGGTTTATTTTATACACCATAGTGGGTATGCACGGGTATCTAAAAGTTGACAAGGGCAACTATAATCTTCCTCGTTTTTAATTATTTTTGCTTGTATAGTAAAATTCTAAGTAAAATTCCAATTGTTGTAATTCACAATTTAATTCTTAGTACCTTACAAAATAGGGAGTTGGGGGAGTGGGGTTAGATCCTTGAGAAATTTGTCAACTTTCCCCATTGAGGTTCCATTAGGACTTAAAAAGTAAAAGTTTACTGTTACTTTATAAGTAAGCATTAACTTAGTCACCATTGTATATATTTCCTAAATTAAACATAAACATTGAAGCTTCAACATTAGATTTCTATTAAATACTCATTATAAAACACTATATAATTTTGAAAATGAGCTTTTTTAAAAACCCTTGGTTTTTTGCATCATTTGTTTACACTACACTCAGTATGAAACATTATATAATTTTAAACATGTGCTTTTTTAAAAGTCCTTGGTTGTTTTCATCCCTTGTTTTGCATTCGACTTTATTTTTTGAAAATAAGCCAGAATTTCTAATTTGACTCCTTTTAAAATTTTTTTGTTGATAAAGTTGTTGCACCCGCTTCCCATTTAATAACCGAACCGCACCACTCCGACTTGATTTAATTTATTTATTTAAAAAAAATTTTTTTATTGGATACAATAAAGATTTGCTAAGTTGAATCGGTTTTATTTTTTTTTGTTGCATTCTACTTTACTTTTTGCTAATTTCTTATTTCACCCTCCGTTAGACACCCTTGTAAACAGGTATTTTTTTGTTTTTGTTCAGTAATATGAAAACTTTTTTAAATTTTAAAAAATCTCGGTAGAAAAAAAAATAAATTTGTTGCACCCTCATAAAAGTTGTTCCATTTGATCGCAAAAACGTAAATCCAAAATTTTTTTTGGTGTATTCATGTGTGTGTGTGTGCATGTGCAATTGTATGTCTATAACACGATACTTGCGTAAATTTCAACTGATTTTTACAAAATTTTTTATGAACGCTTTCAGGATCAATAAGGTTAAATTCGGGAATGCACCAAATCAAACCACGAGATCGGGAGGCTTCCCTACAAAAACACTAGAGTTTTCGAAAATCTTAAGTTCAAACGGCCGAAATCAGTTCAAATTTGGTGCATAGACTATTGTTGGTTATCCATGAACTGTAGGTTCATAAATTGACCCTGGTATCATGGGATCTAGAGATTCTAAGAGTTTCGGGAATGCTAAGTTTTAACAATTAAAAATTTTGTGTGAATGCTTTTTTTCCAAAATAAAGAACGACTTCCCATATAAAATTTACAAAAAATATTAACAGATTTTACAGACTTAAGAATACAAACAATATAATACAAGAAGACAAGTTTATACAATCCATAATTTTACGTTTTTAATTTCAATATTAGTCAACCAATTAACAAATTTAAAAACTTTAAAGTTCTTAATGTATTCATGATACTAGTTTCTTGAAACGATAAAATTTTTCCAAATTTTAACTAAAAATTTTCAAAAGTTAATAAAAAAAAATATTGCACTGTATATTTAAAATGATACCTACTGAAAGTAAGTAAAAACAAAAAGTCCCAATATTAAAGATGCAAGGCTAAACAAATATCCAATTGAATAGGTAATACTAGTTAGTTCTGCAATTCCGAAATCAGCTTCTGGTTGAGTGATTTCATTAATATAATTACATCCTTCATAATTAGTTTTTGCATTCCAAGTTCCATTTAAATGACAGTATCTCGTTGCATTTTCTAAAAAAAATTTGTATAATTGATATTTATATTTAAATAAATTAATTCTTTTTACTTGAAGTGTCATAGCGTAAACCAACCAATTTTTCCATACATGGTAAATAAGCCGTCAACCCAGCTGCTGTTCTTGGCCAACATAAAACTGAATCAAAGCTTGTTGGACAGTAACTATCATTTAAACTAAATGTTAATTCTTCGAAATGATGAATAAGACATTTAGTAAAAGCGGTTTGGTTGTTTTCCGTTATGTTTGAATTAATGTAAAATTCAAAATCATTTAAATTAATTAAAGTATTCGCCATCTGTTGTAAAACATTAAAATGGAAACCAAAATAAATCTTTTATCAAATTATTTAAAGTTCCTTTAAGAAAAAAATTTATTTAACTCAATTAACGAAAATTCTTATTTATCAATTTCGATTTCCTTCATCCCTTTCTTCACATTTAATAAATATTTTATAATATTCAACTCCATTTTTATGTTGGTGTAGAAAACCACCCGTCTGGCATAAATATATCCTATTCAAACAGAAAGTGACTGACAAAAATAACTTTAGGTTTCCTAGACATCATTTTTAAAAATAGAGAATATTGTAAACAGTAGTTTGAAAAATTGTAAAATAACACTGAACATTAAAATTTTGAAAAAGGAGGAATATCATTTAATTATTAATTTTTGTTTAACAAACAAAATTTTAAAAAAACGAGGGAGATTATAGTTGCCCTTGTCAACTTTTAGATACCCGTGCGTGTATTAAATATATAAGAATTTCATAAATTGCAATTGAACTGTTTGACAGAAAATTCAAAATATTTGTTTTTTTATATTTAATTACAAAAAAAATGAATAAAAAAAAAAATGAATTAAAACAAAAGATGAATTTAAAAAAAAAATATGCTCTCAACGAGATTCGAACCCACACTTTTCAATTAAAATGTCGACGTCCTAACCACTAAGCCACCGACTTTATATTCACCTCAATTTTTTTTTTTTAATTATTATAGTTGCGATGGTATCAATTGTTTGTTTTGAATAACTGTTTTGAATTTTTTTAAAAATGTATTAAAAAAAAATAAATAATTTATAAATGAGAGTTTTAAGATAAATTAAAAAAAAAAAAATTTTTGCCCCAGCCAGAAATCGAACCGAAACGTTTTGACTACTAGTCCCATTTCCTAACCACTACATCATAGAACAATAAATAATTTGCCTGCAAAACCAGTTTTTATTTATCTTAATTTTTTTTTTTAAATAATTGTAGTTGCTATGGTATCAATTGTTTGTTTTAAATAACAGTTTTTAAATTATTGTAGTTGCTATGGTATCAATTGTTTTTTTTAAATAACAGTTTTGAATTTTTTTTATAGAAATATTTAAAAAAATTAATAATTTTTAATATAAATGGGAGTTTTCTGTTAAATTTTTATAAAATAAAATTTTTCATACATAAAATATATACATATATTTTATTAAAAAGAAAATAGATAACAAAAAATGAATTTAAAAAAAAAAAAAATTTTTCTTTAGCCTGGATTCGAACCGAGACTTTTTTGTTACAAGTAAGATGTCCTAACCACTACACCATGAATTGATTAATAAGTAGATAACAATTTGTTTGTTTTTATATTTGGTTTCTATTTCGTTATTAAATTTTAAAATACTCATAAAATTGCGAAAAATTTGTATGGCAGCTACCCGAAGCCTTTCTCCGATTTTAACCAAAAACAATAGGGAACCTACAAATTGTCTAAAAATTACTTTGTGAAAGTTTCAGAACTCTAGCTCTTATAGTTTTTGAGTGATCGTGCTGACGGACGGACGGACGGACGGGCGCACATAGCTAGATCGATTCACTTTTCGATGCTGATTCGATACGTACCCTTGACACTATATCTAGCTCTTATATTTCGATGCGCTACAAACGGAGGAGTAATTTTAATATACCCGATGTTCATATATGTATGCACGGGTATAAATAGAAATGTCATTAAATTAAGTGCCAGGAGGCGGAAAACACTTTTAATTTTGTGAAAACTAAGAAAACGAGTGCAGTGTAGAAGGAATAGCGTAAAATAGACTGTGTCAACTTAGGATACCCGCATGAACTATAAATGTTATATCATTCATTTAAATAATTTTGGCAAAATTTTAAACACACAACTTACTAGGCTCTGGGTTATGTAAGTTAATTTACTTTATGGTTTTTATTAAATGAAAACGCAATATTGATTTTTACTTGAAGAGAACCTCTTCTTTTAATACCAAAAATTATTCTAACATTTTATTCATTTTTTTTTCATATTTATATTATTATTTTTTCTTTTAAAAAGTACATTTTGCTTTAAATTAATATTTCTTAAGAATTTCGATAAGTATTACATGGTTATCTTGATTATTTCCTAAAACTGATAATCAAGATTCTTCATTAACATAATATTATTTCCTGGGTGTTCCAAAAAGATATTGTTTTGACCAGTAAGCGAAATAATTTCAAGTGTAAATTCTTTCTTTTAAACCAATGACATAAATTTCGTTTATCATTCAAAACAACATAAAAAATTCTTACATAACTAATTTCTTTTTAGAACACTTGAAACATCTGTTTTAAAATAACCTTTACTTTACAATATGAAATTTTTTATTTTATTTTTGTTGTGTTATTATTATTTTTTTTGTTTTTGGTTTTAAATTATTTTATGAAATTTTTTTATTATTTACAAATTTGTTTTTGATATTAGTTTTTGTAGTATTTTCATTCAAATACTTAAGTGCTAATTAGGCAAAATATTATGACATAATAATTCAAGTTCAGATAATAAAGAATTTAGAAAAATACTTATTTGTTATTTAAATTTTAGTATTTGTTAGTTAATTTTATTTATGGAATTATTATAAAAATTTTAAAATAAACTGAATAATTGTATGGATATTAACTCTTCCCCCTTTGAATTCAAATGTCCTCATTTGATTGCATGTTAAAATTTGGTATGTTGAGTGTTCTCGCTTTTGGTACTAGTGATGGTTTCCTTGCATGTGATTTTATTGTTGATGTGTTTGATATTGATGATTGTGTAGTTGGCTGTGGTGGTGATTGTGGGATGTAGTTTGGAGGTTGTGGTATATTTGTTTGTTTAACCTCAGGTGTTGATGTTGATAGTATTGTTTCTCTGGATAATGATGTTTGGATGCTTTCAAGTTTACTCTCAGATGCCTTGTTAAGTTTACTGTTAAATATTATTTTATTTTTTTGTTTTGTGTTTATTGTTATTACGGTTATTAGTATAAGAATGACTACGGCTGTTGGCCCTATACTAATGATGCTTAAAAGTTGGTCGCTTATTGTTTTCTCTTTTAGTGTTTCGATCTCTTTGGTATTGTTGATATGGATTTCTTGTAGTAACTCTAGTGATAGTTTTTGTTGTATTTTGTTTCTCATAAATTGTGGTTGCAATACGGCTGGTAAAATTTTGGTATTTGATACTTCGTTTGAGTAGTATTGATAATTTTTTCCACCTATGGTTATTGTTGAAATTTTTATTTTTATGAGATATGTTCCTTTAATATGTCTTCCTTCCTTGTCAATTATGATTGGCCCTTCAAATTGGTTGACGAAAATCACATCGTCTGTCAGTTGTTCTATTGTTGGAATATGATGACTATTTGTTGCATTACATGTTGAATTTTTATCTTTTATGAGGTTTGGTATGCAGTCAGAGTTAGTTATATCCACCAATTCATTATACCCGTATGACTATATAGTCATTATACCCGTATGACTATATAGTCAAAGGGTATAATAAATTTGCCATTACGTTTGTAACGCAGAGAAGGAGGGGGGGTAGATATAGACTCAAGTGTATGGATCGGATCAGAAACGAAAAACAAATCGATTTAGCTATGTATGTCCGTCCGTCCGTCCGTCTGTCCGTCCGTCCGCACGATAACTCAAAAACTAAAGGAGCTAGGATCTTGAAATTTTCGCAAATTCGGTTTTTTGCAATAGCCGTCATCGCTATTTAAATCCAGCCATTTTGGTCCATGGGTTCGGGTGGCTGCCATACAACTTCTTTTTTAATTGAGTATTTCTCTGTACCTATTACAGCTACGTGTCTGAAATTTTAGCAAAAGTAGTTTAGTTTTATGGCCAAAGTTTTTGCAAAATTTAGTTGGTCTAGTAGAGTGGGTTCGAGTAGCTGCCATACAACTTCTTATTTTATATGAGCATTACACTATACCTATTGAAGTTGGGTGTCTGAAATTTTGCCAAAAATAGTTTAGTGTAATGGCCAAAGTTACTGCAAAATTTGGTTGGTCTACTGCAGAGGGTTCTTGTAGCTGCCATACAACTCCTTCTTTTATATGAGCATTTATTTCACCTAATAAAGCTGGTATGTTTGAAATTTTGCCAAAAGTAATTAATGTTTATTTTTGTTTATTATAATGTTTATAATGATATAATGTTTATATAACGGTCATACGGGTATCCCAGAGTTGACACAGTCTACTCTACTACTCTCTTCCTCGTTTTCATTACAAATTGTTACATAGTTAATTTTTTTACAATTATTTTCTTTTATTCCATATAATTTTACATTATTTGACAGTATGTAATCATGCTCAATTGTTATAATAGAATTTTGTCTTTTTACCGGTTTAATAATTAATTTATCATATGTATCTTTTAATGTTAATGGAATTTCAATTAAATAGAACAAGCAAGTACCGTTAGAAATAATTTTTACATTAGCAAAATCTAAAGCTTCCTCGGCATTAGCATAAGGAAAATTTTCATTATCAAGTATTTTAGTTATCGTTTCTATTACTATTTTTGATAGTATCAATGGGTTTATTACATTTAATTTTGCCCAATCTACTGCATATTTTAAATTAGTAATTTCTTCTTTTATCAACTTAAGTTTGTATTGTATTTGAAAAATTGAATGGTTATCAATAATTTTATTAGTTTTTATATTTTCTAATATTTGGTTAGTAATTCTAGTTATATTGTTAATTCTATCATTAAAAGTTTTGTTAATTATTACTTGTTTATTGTTGTTAGTTAGTAAATTATTTAATTTATCTTGTATCATTACATAATCATCGTGATCTGGATTTCCAGCTATCCATTTCCATATAGAACCTATTTCATTTATGGATCCGGATTTTCGGTGTATTTTGAATTCATTTAGTAACTCTTGTATTTGCTATTTTTCATGAGTGAGATATGGGTAAAGAGCGTGTGACTTAAGGTCATCTAGTATAGGGGTTATCTCATTTATTAATACCTGCAGATTACTTAAATCACTGATGTGTATTACTCTGAATTTACCTTTTTGTATTTTTGCCTTTCCCACCTTGATGGTTACAGTGTGGGATCCAGTATAGTCCAATACTTGAACATCTCCGAACACCAATTGCAATAGGTACCTATAAAAGATTTTTAAGATTTAATATTTGATTTATGTACTATTCTGCCTGTTGTGGTAATGATATGTTCCTATCTCTTTGAACTATTTCCTTTTAATAACGATGTGTTAGTTTTGATCCTAATTTTTTGTTATGCTTAACAAATATAATTTCACCTACTTGGTATTTTTTTATCCGTTTTCGTTCTTTCTAATATTCTATGTCCTTTCTTTGTTTTTCTTTTATTTTTTCAAAATTTGATAGTCTTGTTATTTCGAATTATTCAGGTGTAATATTAGGAGTTCTACCAAAAAATAACTCTATTGGTTTTTTCCCTGTTACCGAATGTATCGTATGGTTATATTCATTAACTGCTCTTTGCATTAATTCTTCAAAGTTACGTTCTCTTCTTTATGCTTTTAGACATCTCATTATTTCTGCTAAAGTGGAATGAAATATTTCCACTTGACCATTTACTTAATTTTTATTTTCAATTCATCTTCCATCATAGATCTAATAGAAGCGGAATTAAGAGATTTTTCATTATCTACTACTACCCATTCTGGAATTCCATAGTAGTATAAGATGTCTATTATTTATTTTTTTATTCATTTGCGGGAAGTAGTTTGTCTGTAGTATTTGGTTCTTATTTTCTTTCGCATTTCTATGTGTGCATTTATGGGTTTCTAATATGATTTCATTCTGTTGTTCTATATTGGTAATATCTTGTACTATTATTTTCGTTAATTTTATTTTATACTTTTCTGAATTTGTTGTATCTTTTCTATAATTGATTTATCCCGCATTATATGGCCACCATATTTTCAGTATTCGACGGAGACATGTGTTAACGAAGCTTTGAATTTTGCTGGTAAGTTCCTCCGTTACTAACCACGTTTCGCAACCGTATAACAGAACAGATTTGACGTTTGAATTAAATATTTTAATTTTTGTTTCCTTAGAGATAATTGCAGACTTCCAGGTTTTTCGAAGTTGTGCAAACACTTGTTTAGCTTTATTTATTCTAGCGGTCATATCTGCTTTTGCTCCTCCCTCAGGCGTTATTACGCTACCAAGGTAACAAAAGTTGGTAACATTAGATATTTCTTCATCATATAACATCAAATTGTTTACATTAGGTGAGTTTACTTTCATTGCTTTTGTTTTCTTTACATTGACTTTTAGTCCGCGCAGTTCAGACTCTTGTGCCAAATCGTTCAATTTTTCCTGTAGATCGATATTTCTAGTTGATAGTAGGCATATATCGTCCGCATAGTCAAGATCTTCTAGATGTTCCCCGAAATTCCAAAATATGCCTCTGTTTAAATCGTCAATGGCAGCACTTAGTATGTCATCGAGCACAATTAAAAATAGAATTGGTGACAGCAGGCAACCCTGTCTGACTCCACAATCAATATTTATCGGCTCAGATAGTTGACCTTGATGTAGAATCCTGCATTTAAATCCTTCGTACTGTGCTCGGATAAGCCGTATCAACTTCATTGGAACTCCTCTAATTTTAAGCGAGTCCCATATATATTTTTGATGCAAATATATATTCAAATGCAGACTTGAAGTCTACGAAAACTAGTTTTAATGTGGATTGCCATTCATTCACCTGCTCTATGATTATTCGAAGTGTATTGATTTGATCCACGCATGATCTATTAGGGCGAAATCCAGATTGCTGTTTTCGGATTGTTTCATCTAGTTTAGTGTTGATTCTGTTCAACAGTATTTTTGAGAGAACTTTCGATGGAATAGATAGTAGTGTTATCCCTCTATAGTTATCACAGATAGACAGGTTACCTTTTTTAGGTAATTTTATTAAAATTCCTTCAAGCCAGTCTTTAGGTACCGACTCTGTTTGCCATATTTTTTGAAAAATTGGATGTAGCATACGTGCTGTTAGATTTGGGTCAGCCTTTAACATTTCTGCGGTAATTTGATCAAATCCTGGTGATTTATTGGATTTCATCGTTTTCACTGCTGTTTTTATTTCTTCAATATTGGGGGGGTATGTATTTAAATTGGATCCCCTTTGTGCTGCTGTTAATATTTCATTATTATTTTCAGAGAATGCCAGTTGACTGTGAGATTTATAGCACTCACTGAAGTGTTCATGCCATCTTTGCAACTGTTCTTTTCGATTTGTGATACTAATTCCATTTTTACTTAGTATTGGACGGTTATTACTTAATTTAGCTCCTGATAGTTTACGATTGGTATAGTATAGTAGCTTAATATTATTTGTTGCAGCTGCTTTTTCGGCTTGGTTAGCTAGTTCGTTTACCCAATTTCGCTTGTCTCTTCTGCAGGACTTTTTCACTTCAGTGTTATATTTACTATAGATTTTAACAGCATTTTCTTTTTGTTTCCGTGTTTTGGCGTTGTTTTTAATATGCTTTGCATTTTTTCTTTCTTCTATCAATTTCCAAGTAACTTCCGATAACCATTCTTTTTCTTTTTTGGTCTATGACCTAGGATTTTTTCACTTGTTGTTAACATTATTGATTTAAAAGCATTCCAGTTTTCTTCGATAGTCATTTGTTGTGGGTTATTAGTTTCATCGTAGCATTTGTTTAATTCTGATGTGAAAGCACTATTCACTGCTGGATCTTTTAATTTTCCTAAGTCAAACTTCTTTGGTATAGTTTTGGCTTTTTGTACAATTCCAGCTATTTTGATACGAATTTTGGCTACTACAAGGTGATGGTCAGATCCAATGTCTGCACCTCTTTTAGCTCGTAAATCTAATAGACTACTTCTCCAAAGTTTATTGATACATATATGATCTATTTGATTTTCAGTTTTATTATCGGGGGACACCCAGGTGGCCTTGTGACATGGTTTATGAATAAAGAATGTCCCACCAATGAAGAGTTCTGACGTCATACATATTTCGATCAAATATTCTCCATTTTCATTCATAGATCCGATTCCGTGTTTACCCATAACATTTTCCAGCCCTTTATTGTCTGCTCCTACTTTGGCGTTGAAATCACCCATAAGAATAACTATATTTTTCTTCTTGATTTCAGACAACGTTGTTGAGAGTTGATGGTAAAAATCCTCTTTAGTTTCTTTACTGGAAACTTCGGTTGGAGCATATACTTGTACCATAACGATGTTCCTAGCTCTACCTTGTAGTTTGATGTATATAACTCTTTCACTTACAGGTTTCCATTCAATTAGTGCTTTGGAAGCCTTCTTGTTAAGTAGAAATCCAACTCCATCTCGGTGAATATCGTTTTCTGCGCGACCGGAATACAAAAATATTTCGCCACTGGCCAGTTGGTGTTCGCCTGAGCCATTCCATCAGCATTCGCTCATACCCAGAATATCCAATTTAAATTTATTTAACTCTCGGGCTGCTTGATGTAGTTTCCCCGTTTCAAAAAGTGTTCGCACATTCCAAGTACCAATTTTTGTACTGTACTTCATACTAAATAAAGGTGTTTTTGCTTTGGTTTCATTTATAGATGAAATATTGTTGAAATTACATGAATTCTGCACCTCCAAATCCGATGTGCATGCCGTTTGTGCGGGAGGGTTCTCAGTGTTTCTCTGATTACCTCTTGGAGACTTGTTTCCTTTCGTTTTTAAAACCATGTTTGTTCATCAATCTTTCGGTTTGTAGCGTTCCATCGATTGGTTATAAGCCAAAAGTTGGATCAGGCAGGTGCTACTTTCCTTTCGGGATGACCAGACTCATCGCTAGAGGGAAGGCCGCTCCTAACATGGAGTACAGTCGCCTTTTGGCAGCCGCTTCTTTGAAGTACAGACGCTGCGGTATTTATTTGGTTCTTCCGCCTGCTACGCCGTTGGAATATTTAGGTATTCTCTTCCGCCACATCAACCGTTTTTAATTGTAAAAGGATTAGTTTTTCATAATTTATTTTTTTTCCTATTTTTAAAATTATTTGATTTTTAAATGCATTTAATGGTACTTCTATAAAGTTAATAAAGTTTTGAGTTGGTCTTATTGGTGTTGTTAATAAGTTTATTTCGGTTCTTGCAATTAATCTTGATAGTGCATCTGCGACTACATTTGTTAAACCAGGTTTGTATTGCAATTCGTAATTATACTCTTCTAAAATTCCATCTTTTCATTTTGCTATTTGAATTCTTATTACTTAATGCGTATGTCAGTGGTTGGTGGTCTGTGAAAATTATCACTTTTCTTGACGATCCATATAGGTAATTTCTTAAGGATGTTAAAGCCCATACTATTGCTAACATCTCTTTTTCGTTTGTAGCATATGACTCTTCCGCTTTTTGAAGTGTTCTGGATAAGAAAGTGATTGGTTTCCTACCTTGTGCTAATACCGCAACAATCGCATAATCAGAAGCGTCAGTAATGAGCTCAAAATCTTTGTTGAAATCAGGATACGTTAATACTACGTCTTTTGATATTAATGTATTTTTTAAGGTAGTTATTGCCTCTTTTGCTTTTTCATCTAAAACTATAGGTACTTTCATCGATTGTCTTTTTGATATAAATCCTTTTTCACCTCTTAAAAGGGTTGACAGAGGTTTGGTTATTTTGGCATAATCATATATGAATCTTCTGTAATAGCTTGTCATATCGAAGAAGGATCTAAGTTCTTTTAAATTGCTAGGATCAGGCATATCACAAATTGTTTGTATTTTCTTTGGATTTGTTTTGATTCCTTCTGCTGAAATCACAAATCCTAGGAATTCTACCTCGGTTTAAGAATTCACTTTTGTCTAATTGAACTTTCATATTTGTAGTTTCTAACGTATGAAAAATCTTTTCCAAATTTTTAAAATGTTCTTCTTCATTTTTGCTGAATATAATAATGTCGTCTATATAGACGTAACAACATTTACCAATATGATTTCTTAAAATATCATCTAGGGCTCTCTGGAATATGGCAGGTGCATTTTTCAATCCAAATGGAAGTCTGTTAAACTCATACTTTCCATTATTGACTGAAAAAACAGTTTTTTCAATATCACTTTCTCTTAGTGGTATTTGATGAAATCCACTCTTGAAATCCAATACAGAGAATAGTTTATTTTCCCCTAAATTTGCTAATACCTCGTTAATTTCAGGAATTTGATACTTAACCGCTATTGTTACTTTATTTATTGCGCGGTAATCTATTAACATTCGATATTTTTTCTCTCCTGATGCATCCTGCTTTTTGGGTACTATCCATACCGGTGAATTATATGGTGATCTTGAAGGTCTGATAATTCCTCTAATAATTGTTTCATTTGTTTATCCATTTCCATTTTCAAAGCAATGGGGTAAGGATATGATCTTAAATATATTGGGTTATCAGTAGTAGTTCTTATGTCTGCCACTACTGTGGTTGTATAAGTAAGTTTCTCATCTGGATTAGAGAAAAGGCTACTATATTTATTTACAATTTCGTTAATTTTATTCTATGGTTTTCATTAAGATGTCCAGTCCTTATTTCAATGTTATTTACAAAATTTGAGATGTGTTGTTTAATTGGTATATTTATTCTATTATTTATTTCTAAATATCCTTCTTTTGTATGGATGACGGCATTTAATTGTTTAAGGGTACCGATGATTCCTTCGACTGACGTTAAATTTGGAAGTAGATAAAATTTTATTTTAGGTAGGTTATTTTTAAATAGATTAACTTCTGCGTGGTGTGTTATTGTCACAACACCACCTATAGAATTGGCTTGAAAATTAATTTTATTTAGTATGGCATTTCTTATAAATCCCGTATCTATTAATAATTTAATTGTTTCTCCATTCTCCAATGAATGTTCAATATACGGGAGAGAAGAATGGTTTAATCTAAAAAAGAATTGTAATTACCCTTGCAGGAACAACATTGTTTTGGTTTTTCGGATTCTTTTTCTTGTGAATATTTATTAACTTCCGTTTGATTGATTTCCTGGTATCCTATTTATTTTTGTGTAATTGACTGAGGATTTTTCCTAAAATTCCCTTGATTATTGTTATAATGATTTCTTCCGTTTTGGAAATTTCCTGAATTATTATTATAATAGTTGCGTCCGTTTTGGTCATTACCCATATTGTTGTTATTATTATAATACCTTCTACCATTTTGGAAATTAGTAGTATTACTGTTATTGTTATAGTAATTACGCCCATTTTGGTAATTACTAGGATTATTTTTATAACTATGTCTGTCAATATTTGACTGATATGGTGCAGGTTTAGATTGGTTATTATTTTGATGATTGGTTTGGAAATTATTTGGTCCAGTTATCGTGTTAAATTTTGGTCTATTATAATTATTTTGTTGATTGTTTTTATTGAATCTATTTTGGAAATTCATTTTATTCGGTTGAAAATTGAATCTCTGATTATGGAAACTTGGTTTCCAATCATTATTTTGCCTATGAAAACTTTCTCTGTTTGCTGGTCTTATTAATTGTTGGTTGTTATTCGTATTTCCGCACGTTCCAGCTTGTTGTTTATTTATGCCTTCTAACTTTAGACAATAATGTAGGGCTTCCGGGAGATCTTTCGGTTCTCTCATACTTATGAACTTCGCAAAGTCTCCATTTAGCCCCGTAATAAAAGTTTCTAGAGGTTTCTCTTAGTAGTGCTCTGTTCTACCAATTAAAGCTTCTGGTCTTAATCCAATTGATGGAAGTTTTTCAAGTATCAAAGCCAAATTTTTATAAATTCCTTCATAAAATTCTTTTATACTATTTTTCCCTTGTTTTTTAGACGTCATTTCATTTTCTATTATGCTTATATCTCTGTTATCTGCGTAATGTCGGTCTAAACAATCAACAATTCTGATCCAACATAGTGGTACCTTGCATGCCACTAATTTTTTATTAGCTTCTCCTATAATCTTGTTCCTAATGGTAAACAAGATTCCATAAAATTTCGGAGTATTCCTAATTGGGTTATAAATTGCTAATATTTCCGTTACACTATTTCTCCATGAACCATATTCTCTTGGTTCGCCTGAGAAATTTTTCATACCCTTTATTACATCTGGTACTCTATCCATTCCTTCTAAACTATAATGATTATTTTTAATTAGTTTATAGTGAGAAAAAAAAATTTTATTTTGACAAAAATTATCATATGATAAAAATATAGTTGAAATTAATTTTTTATGATTTAATTTAAATTTTTAATAATATATTTGAACTTATAATTTTTAGTATATTTAAGAATAATATTTTTGATAATAATTTAACCGTTAAGAATTTTTTAAAAATAAATGTGTTAATTATTTAATTCGACAATATAATACTACTTTTATTCTATAATAATAATTCTTTTAATCTATAAAAGTAATTATTTAATGAATTACTTATATTTATTATTATAATAATTTTAATCTAAAAATAAATGTGTTATTTAATTAGTTCTACAATATAATACTACTTTTATTCTATAATAATAATACTTTTAATCTATGGATCCAATCTACTTTAACTTTAAGTTTTTCTAAATTTTACCGGTGTAAGATTTTAATATATTTTTCTTTTTTATAAAAATTTTTTAATTTTTTCTTGGCCTTTATAATTTTTTATTTCATAATTTCTTTATCTTTTATTTTTATTTTACGTCGACGAAGTGTAGAAATTTTACCATTCGTAAGTATAACTAAGTCTTCTACTCGCCATACATATGTGGCTAAATTTAAGAAAGTTAAGTTAACTAACTGGACGTCCGAGTTAAATTAATCGATTTTCCTTTTCGCTATACACATGTAGCTAAATTTACGGAATTTCGATTAAAACAGCGCTCCTTTATTATGAACGTGTTGTAAAATTTCTATAATAATTTTTTAAATTTTAAATTAATTCTTAAATTTTTTTTCCTTCTCAATTTTTCTTTTATTTCAATTACTTTAGAATATTTGTTTTTTTCATTTATTTTCATTTGTTCTATTTATGGCCTTTAATTATTACTTTTGTCATTATTAATATTTTTATTTTGTTTTTCTTAACTATTTTGTATTTATAAAAATATAAACTTACATAAAAATAATTATTATTGACCTCATACCAGAACCGCTGCTTTCGTCAATAAATAATCCCTCGGTGATTTGATGTTCTTTTCAAAAATACTTTGATTTCACGTTTTAATAATTTGGAAAAAAAAAAATTAAAAAAATGTCACTAAAAATTTATAAAATTTTTAATTGTGCAAAATTATTTTATTTTCTTAATAAAAGAGATATTTCACAAAAATTTTCCTTTTTTGATTAATGTTTAATTGAAAATAATTTTATTTTATTAAGTATTTTTTTTTTTTTTTTATATAAAGTTAATAATTCACTTTTTTAATTTTTATTTAATTCATAAGTTTTAAAAATTTAAAAAGGAAAATGTCACTAAAAATTTATAAAATTTTTAAATGTGCAAAATTATTTTATTTTCTTAATAAAAGAGTTATTTCATAAAAATTTTCCTTTTTTGATTTTATTTTATTTTAATTTCTTTTTTTTTTTTTTGGTCACTTGCACTTGTTTTTTATTTTCCGCACGAATTCTACCGGAAAAAATTTTTTTTTTATTTTGTACGACTCAGTTAAAAATGATTATTATACTGTGCCTAGTGCAGCCTCACACCAGGTGACGAAAAGATAGGCTAATTTCCACAGTATTTTATTAGCCCTTTTCACTGAGTATTTCCCCGAATGATTTTTATTGTTTTACGAAGCGCGGTCCCTGCTCGGGCGCTAGTTAATTTACTTTATGGTTTTTATTAAATGAAAACGCAATATTGATTTTTACTTGACGAGAACCTCTTCTTTTAATACCAAAAATTATTCTAACATTTTATTCATTTTTTTTCATATTTATATTATTATTTTTTCTTTTAAAAAGTACAGTTTGCTTTAAATTAATATTTCTTAAGAACTTCGATAAGTATTACATGGTTATCTTGATTATCATTACATTTCCTAAAACTGATAATCAAGATTCTTCATTAACATAATATTATTTCCTGGGTGTTCCAAAAAGATATTGTTTTGACCAATAAGCGAAATAATTTCAAGTGTAATTTCTTTCTTTTAAACCAATGACATAAATTTCGTTTATCATTCAAAACAACATAAAAAATTCTTACATAACTAATTTTTTTTTTTTTCTTTATTTATAATATAAATTTAAATATACATACATAATTTAGCTTTTCAGTACATAGTAAATATATTGAGACCTATGCCTAAGGCAGTGCGGTCATATAATTTTTTGTAAGAATTATTTAACAATAGAATAAGTTATAAAAAAGTAAAACAAAGCAAAAAAAAAAGAAATTTAATGATATTCATTTACAAATTTTTCATAGGATTTCATCATAAAAATTTACTCTTTTTTTGTATAATTCTTCATATTTTAATTTATTAATTTTTTTTATATTTTTAAAACAGCACAACAAAGAAAATAAAAAAAAAAAAAAAAATTTTGACTTATTTGATTTATTTATGAATGTTAGTTAGTTAATGTAGGATTTAATTATTAGTTTGTTAGTATTTCTAGTTTTATTAAAATATTAAGTACTAATTATAGTCGATTTAATCTTTTGTGTAAATAGATTAAGGTTATTAATTAATTTTATTTGTTCTGGAAGTTCATTATAAACCTTAAGGCAATTATATAAGCAGTTATTCTTTTGATGTGATGTTCTAAAAAGGGAAAGGTAGAAGTTCGATTTGTTCCTAGTATTATGGTTGTGTATGTCAAAATTCCTATTTAGAATGAAGTTATGTTTTAATTGATTATTAATGATTTTGTACGCAGTTTTATAGAGTTCCATTAATATTATGTTTCTTAAGCTTAGATATTTTATAGTGTATATAGAATCTGTTGGGTGTAACAAGGGCAAGCCTTGTGCAAGCTTAACACATTTTTTATGCATTTTGTCTAGTTTATTTAGATGAATTTGTGGAGCTCTACTCCAAATAGGTAAAAGATAAGTAATATGTGATTTTATATACGAGGAATATAATGTGTATATCGATTGATCCGAGAGGAACTTACGTAATCTTCTCATCAGGAATATGTATGGAGTTATATTTTTGATTACTTTTTCAATATGTTTATTCCAACTTGATTTACTGTCAAGTAACAGACCTAAATAATTGAAGTTATTGACTATTTCTACATTTACATTATTATATTGAACGGAATTAGAGAAGTTAAGAATCTTGTTTTCAAAGAATAAAATTTTGGTTTTATTAAAGTTTAATAGAAGTCGGTGCTTGGTTAGCCACTCCTCAATTAGCAGTAAATCGTGTTGTATAGATAGATGAATATTTCCCTCAGAATCATCTGCATATTTTATTACCGCATCATCTGCGAATAACTGAATACAACCCTTTAATTTTAAATGAGAGATGTCGTCGATATATAATTTAAAAAGAAGTGGGCCCAAAATGGAACCTTGCGGAACCCCTTTTGATATTATTTTTTCATCGCTAAAGTTATTGTTTATACGAACCTTTTGTTTGCGACCTTGTAGATATGACTGGAAGAATTTTAACTGACCTAATGTGAAATTTAATTTCTTAAGTTTTAATAGAAGAATGTCATGGTCGACGCAATCGAAGGCCTTTTTTATGTCCAGAAATACACAGCTAACGAATTTACCGTTATCAATATTTTTGGAGATGAAGTAATTTAAAAAGAGACAGGCAGCTGTTGTGTTAGATTTTTCTTCGAAACCAAATTGTTTCTCACTTAGTATAGGATTATTTTTAATAAAATTATTAAGCCTATTTTGAATGACTTTTTCGAAGATTTTTGAGAAACTAGATAAAACAGATATGGGACGATAATTAGAGCAATCTGTTGCAGTTCCACCTTTATATATTGGTGTTATAATGGCTGTTTTTAGCGAACTTGGGTATGTGTTCGATGTGAATGCATTATTAATATGCCTAACTAAGGCAGGAGCTAGATGATCTGAAAATTTTTTTATTAGTTTAGTTGAAATATTATCGTACCCCGTAGCAGCAGCTGAATTGAGAGTTTGAATGATTTTGGATACTTCATCTACATTAGTTGGAGAGAGGTCAAAATCAGTATAAATATTTCTTCTAAATTTGTCAATGTAATCAAGGTCAATGTTATTAATAGGGATATTTATTTCTTTTGTAATATTAGCGAAATACTCGTTAAAAGCAGAAGCAATTTCGTTTTCATGTTCAATTACTTTTGAGTTATGATGTATTACCTTAATAGATTGGTTTGAATTTACCATACTAGAATTGAACATAATATGTTTGTAACAATCCCATAGCTTTTTACAATTTTTAGAGTTATCAATCACTAAGTTAGAAAAATAATTTTTTTTTGCTTTGATTATTAAAGTTCTCACTATAAGTTTGTATTTATTGTATAGAGTTTCAGTATGGATATCATTTGGGTACTTTTTTTTGAATTTAAATAGCGAATCTCTTATTTTCATTTTGTCTACTATTTCTTGAGTAATCCAGGTTTTCCTCTTCTTATTTTGCTTTACGGGTACTGTTTGGGTGTTCGTATTTATGATACTTTTCAATTTCACAACTAATTCATCAAAGCTTGTGTAGGACTGTAGGACATTCCAGGAGGTATTTGAAATTATCCTTTCATAGTTTAGAACAGTTTTATAATAGGTTTTCCCCTCAGTTATTGGATTCAGACTGGTGGTTATAAAGAACATTTGATGATCAGACAGACAAGAATCTAAAATATGAAACCAGAATTTATTCTGAAAAATATCGGTTACGAAATGATCAATAATTGTTTTTGTATTTCTACCAATTCTCGTAGCAAAGTTTAGTTCAACCTTGTTGCAAATTAGGAATCCATTACTTAATAGCGCGTTTGAGTATGAATTAATTACTGCTCTATCTGTATTTAGTAGATTTAAATTAAAGTCACCTAGAATGTAGCTTTGTTTGTATTGCAATGTTATATAATCTATTTTGTCAATAAAGTCGTCTATAGAGGTTTCGTGTGCTCTATATACACCAAATATATTTAAGTTTTGTTTTGTAAGCTTAACCCCCAAAAAAATTACTTCTTTGAAACTCTTCGCAGTATATTTGGTAACTATTTATATCATTTTTAATGTAAATCGCAACCCCGCCGTATGACTTATCTCTATTGGCAAAGTAAGCATTATACCCTTCAATATTATAAAATTTGTTTTCTGAACTATGTAACCATATTTCCGTAAGAACAATTACATGAATCTTGTTTTTAAAATGGTTATTTATCAAGGCCTCGACATTGTATAATTTTTTCCTTAAACTTTGAATATTTAAATACACCATATTGAAATTATTTTTGAAAGTTGAATTTTGTTTATTCGGATCAATATGGGTGAAATAATCTATATTTAATAGATTTTGTATATTAGCTATATCATGGACCATTATTAAATTTTATAAAAATTGGGTGTTCAAGATTAGTAAGTACACAAACCAAAATATAAGAGTTGAGACTGGGAACAATTATTATAATGATCATAATAAGCCGAATAAAAACTGATAAGTTATATGGTTGAAATTTATTGTTGAAAATTAATGGTTTTATTGTTGAGTAAATGTTTAATAAATGTAAGAACGTAATTAGTTTGTGGAATCTAAGTTTTTTTTTGACAGATATACAAAGTAAAAATAAAAACAAGAAAAGATCAACACCAAAAACATATAATTTTAAAACATGTGTTGTTAAAATTAGATGATATTTGTTTACTACTACAAGGTGTAAGTTTTTATATATAATCAATTGATGAGAAATATAACCAGCATTTATCTCAAGGTAAGAAAGTTTAAATTTAATTTTTTTAAAAATATGTTTATAATATATGAACTTGTTGTTGTTGTTTGTTTTTATAATATGTGAGTTTGTGAAATAGCTAATTGTGAACTTAGATTGATTAACAATAATAGTAAATAATAATTTATATAAAATTAAATCTGGGTTAGTAGGGTTACATTTTTTGTTTAGTAGTTTGTTAGTATTAAGAAGAATTAATAAAATTAGTATGAAGTGATCAATTAAGGTTAATAAAATTAATTGTAATATAAAAAGATGTTTGTGGTATAAGTACTTGTTGTTGTTAGTTTTTATAATATGTGAGTTTGTCAGTTTGCTAAATGTGTACTTAAATTTATTAACAATAATAAAAAATAATAATAATTTATAAAAAGTTAAATCTGGATTAGTAGGGTTATTTTTTTTATTTGTGAAATTGTTAGTGTTTAGAAAATTCAATAAAATTAATATATTTAATATGTTTAGTATGATAAATATGAAGAATATAATAAAAATGATAAATATGATAAATATGAATTGTTCAAATAAAGTTAATGAATTTTCAATTAATATTATTATTGTTTTTAATGTATGATATATCATTAGTATTTCTAATTTTAAATACCTTTGAAGATTCAGTTTTTCTAATAAAAATGATGTTGTTTTTAATCCATAGGAATTTCCAATTGTTGTTCTTTTTAATTTGCCTGGCTTCATAGTAGAGGTTTGATTGCCGCTGTGTAAGATGGTCTCGAAAAAATATGTTGCGTGTGCCTTCCTCTGTTAAATTAATATCCAAAGTGTATACATTTCCGGCGATTTTTTTGCGGCTCATTAGTTCAGCCTTAACAATACTGGATTTGCATTCCAAAAGGTATAGATTTGTGTTAATTAAATTGTTATTGTTGTTTATTTTAGAGGGAAGTTCTCTAACCGAAGTGATGTCATCCTCAGTTATTTCAGCCGCAATATGTTTACAAATATTAAGTATTGTTTCTTTTGGTTTGCTTAATTTTGGAGGTAAGCCTGCAACAATTATATTATTTTCAATTTCCTTTTGCTGTGTTCTTTTTAGAACACTTGACTTGAACACTTGTTTTAAATTATTTTATGAAATTTTTTTATTATTTACAAATTTGTTTTTGATATTAATTTTTGTAGTATTTTCATTCAAATACTTAAGTTAAGTCATTCAAATACTTAATTAGGCAAAATATTATGACATAATAATTCAAGTCCAGATAATAAAGAATTTAAAAAAAATACTTATATGTTATTTAAATTTTAGTATTTGTTAGTTAATTTTATTTATGGAATTATTATAAAAAAATTTTAAATAAACTAAATAATTGTATGGATATTAACTTGTATACAAATGAAAACTAAAGTTACATAGCAGGTAATACCTCTTGATTTATATGTACTATAAATCGTGCAGGCTGTAATATAAATATTTAACTAATGTACAGTACAGTACAATGTATTGCATTTATTCACATAACAGTTAATATATGAATTGATAATAAATATGAACTCAAATAACATTTTATGGGTGATTAAACCTTATGGCATAAAATTTTGCATAAAATGCAAAGCAAGTACATTGACCATCCCAGATATTATATATAAATTTGATATTCATTGATTAATCATAATCAGCTATACATTCGAAATTAAACAAGAATAAGGAATGCAATAATTTTACTGTACTAAGTTTTATCAATATTCAAATTGTTATTTATTACCAAAATTAAGAATAAGATATTAAGAAATTAATTGCAATGTATTAGTATTAGTAGCGGTAGTTCTAAGTTATACATAAGCTAAAATATTAATATAAAGGAACAGCTTTACATAGAAGATCAATCGTGTCTTATTCTAATAATAAATAAATGCATTATATGGCGACCATCTAGTTTCGGTTGTGGAAAATTCAAAAAACAATTTTCTTTTGAAAATTTTAAAGTTCCTGTAATAAAAAATCAAAAAAAAAATTTAAAGCAAGAGTGAAATAAAAAAAAAAATAAAAATCTAAACTTAAAAAAAAAATTATTTTTATTAACACCTATTTTTGGTTATTTATTTATTTATTTATTTTAATTTAAGCCAAAACAAGATTTTTAGAAAAACATTCTGTAAGCTAAAACTTAAAATTAACATGAAATTTAATGAAGATGGAAGTTCAGTTTATCATCCAACAAAATCCCTAAATCGGTAATAATCTTAACCTTTTCAAGGTTTACATTATTTATACTATAACCGAAAGAAATGGTAGATCTCTTACGTGTAAAACTTATATCCTTGCATTTTTTAATGTTTAGAAGTGTAAACTAATAGGTTTGTTGTTGTGGAACGACTTTTTCTAAATCCATGTTGGTGATCCTTTAGTTTTGTATTTATGATGTGCGTAATTTTGTGTAAAATAATTTTTTCGAATTGATAGAATAAATAAATGGTAATTTTCGAAGAATGATTTATTACCCTTTTTGTGGATAGGGGTAAGATAAGAAGATTTCCAAAAAAGACGAAAAATACTGTTCAGTATTTGTATCTGTGGGGGAAACAAATGCTAAAATTTGCTCTTAATTACAACATTTTCGCTAATTAACATACGTTTTAAAAAAAAATTTAATTTTTACTCTTTATAATTAAAAAATACTTTAAATATTATGAATGGTAAATGTAACATCTGTACCAAGAAAGTAGATAGAATTGATGTGAAAATAAAATGTTCAATTTGTAGTAATTTGAATCACGCCAATTGCGCCAATTTGGAAAGAAAAGAATTGGAAATTTTGGAGAGGAGTAAAGCGGGTTTCAAATGTAAAGTATGTATTGCTAATCGAAGATTATCCTCTCAAAGAGATAATATTGCAGTATCACCTATAAATACTGACTCATCAATTAATACTGCTGTTTGCAAAACTCCCAAGCACATTATTGCTAGTTCTACAAGTATTAATACACATACTTCTGAAACTTTGTCTTCTATTGCTGAATCGGTTAATAAACATACTTCATCAGCTGTAACATTTGAATTAGTTTATTCACAAATAATTAATCTGCAAAATTATGTATCGTCTGTAATCGCACCATCTCTATCAAAACTGGATTAAGTGAACTCTGATGCACTAGCTAAAATTCAACAATTAGAAGAAGAAAACAACACACTCTCATCTAAATTAGAATTTCTACAAAATAAAATTAATGTAATTGAGCAAAATGAATTAAAAAACTCAGTTGATCTTGTTGGTATTCCACATGTTAACAAGACAAATGTTAAAGAGAAAGTAATCAATACAATTAAGACTGGTTTAGAATTGGATATTACTGGTGAGGATATAAGTATGTGTTATATTATAAAAAAACAGAGTAAATATTCTTAAGTTCTTGCTGAAGTAAATAGAAATGTTGGTGATATTCTTCCTAAGAGTGAGAGCGATAACGGTAACGCTCCAGTAAAATCTCCTCTCAGTATTTTCCGTATTAACTTTACCTCTGCAGAAATAAAAAAGATAATTATGGAAAAAAAAGGCTCTCTTAAAAAAATTAATGCTGGTATATTTGGTAACACGTCATACAAACACAAGCCAATATATGTGAATGATGCTCTCACCAAACATGAGATCAGTATATTCGAAGGCGCTTCAGGTGAAAAGAGAAAAAAAGTATAAATATTTATGGATCAGGAATGGTATTATTTATTTAAGAAAGAAAGAAGGAGATAGAGATGTAAGTGTAATTAGAAAATTAGATGATATACCTATATAAACTTTGTAAATTTTTTTCTTTGTATTTTTTTTTTGTTATTAAGTAATTAGGAGGAGGTAGGAGGTAGTGCAATTTTGGTGAAAAACTCTTTACTACATCACGAAGAGTGTAAAATAGAAACTGATGAATTTCAACTTTCAGTAATACGTGTTAAATCCCTTAAACAGGATTTAAACATTGGGGCTTTATATTGCCCTCCTAATTACAATTTAAAGAATATGATCCTTAAAGACCTCTTCATCCGACTTGGGGATAGGTTCATCCTAGGAGGTGACTACAATGCCAAACATACCGATTGGGGTTCAAGACTTACCTCAACAAGAGGAAGAGAGCTAAGGAAAGCTATTAGAGAGTTGGGTTGCTATTTTCATTCGACAGGCGAACCAACTTATTGGCGTACTGATACAAAAAAAACTCCTGATCTACTGGATTTCTTCATAACAAAAAAAATATCTCCAAATTTTATTAGCCTAGAAAATAATGAGGATTTAGACGCAGACCATTCGGCTGTCGTACTAAACCTGCATGAAAAAATTGTTAATAAACAAAATAAGCCTACACTAATTGTTAATAAATCAACAAATTGGTTCAACTTTAAACAAGAGATAGAAAATAATATAAATTTAAGGGTTAAAATAACAACTAAAGATGAAATAGATTTAGCAATTGAAAATCTTAATAAAATTGTCCAAAATGCTGCATGGAATAATACAAAAGAATGTAAATACATGACAGCAGGACCTAATTATCCTAAAGATATATTAAATGCGATTAAACTAAAGAGAAGAGCTAGACGAAGATGGCATGAAACACGTGACCCAGCTGATAAAACTGTGTTGAATAGAATAACGCACAATCTTAAAAGAAGAATTCTTGAAATAAAAAACAAATCATATGAAAAATATGTTGAGAATTTATCAGCTAAAAAAGAAAGAAATTACTCTTTGTGGAAAGCAACAAAGAGTTTGAAAAAACCTGTAGGGCCAGTCCCACCAATTCGGAAAATGGATGGTAAATGGGCAAAAAATAATAAAGAAAAAGCCGAAACATTCGCAGATCACCTGGAAGAAATTTTTCGGCTCAATGAAATAGAGTCAGACCTCTACATTGAAAATGATTTCAGAAGAGAAGAAAATGACATTGAACTAATTGCTCATATAGAAATGGTTGAAGAAATTAAAGCTCTGAAGTCAAAAAAAGCACCAGGTTTCGGTCTAATTACTGCAGACATTCTAAAACAACTCCCGAAAAAAGGGATAACAATGTTAACATATATAATGAATGCTATGTTAAGGTTAAATTATGTACCATAAACGTTATGTCAAAACTCTTTGAGAAACTGTTATTAAAAAGGTTGAAACCTATAATAGAAAATAGAAAACTAATTCTAAACTATTAATTTGGTTTTAGAGAAAAACACTCTACTGTTGACCAAGTACATAGAATTACTGATATAATTGAGAAAGCTCTAGAAGAAAAACAAATATGCTCTACAATATTTCTAGACGTAGCACAAGCATTTGACAAAGTTTGGCACGAAGGCTTAATTTATAAGTTGCGGCAACTATTACCTAAAAAATATGTAGATATACTCTCATCATACTTAACTGATAGACTGTTTAGAATTAAACAGGAGGAAGAGTACTCTACACTGAGAGAAATTAAAGCGGGTGTGCCTCAAGGAAGTATCTTGGGTCCAATATTATACATGCTGTATACTAGTGACTTGCCCCAATTTCAAGAAATAACTGTAGCGACTTTTGCTGACGATACTGCAATAATGGCAGTAGGATCAAATGTCGGCGAGGCTACAAATAAACTACAAAAAGCAAGTGATAAATTATATCTTTGGACCAAAAGATGGAAAATTAAACTAAATGAACTGAAATCAGTGCAAGTAAATTTTACAAATAAACCTATTCAAAATCCCCCAGCCGTACAATTAAATGGGGTAGATATTCCTCATGAAAACAAGGCAAAACACCTAGGAATGACATTAGATGTCAAGCTAAAATGGAAAGAACATGTCAAAAAGAAAAGAATAGAATTAGAACAAAAATATAGAGAAATGTATTGGCTCCTAGGTCGAAAATCTAAATTGCCAATAGAGTACAAAATTCTGTTATATAACCAAATAATTAAGCCTATCTGGTTGTACGGCGTACAACTTTGGGGGTGCGCCAAACGAACACATATTCAGAGAATTCAAACATTTCAATGCAAAGTGCTACGTAACATGGTGAGTGCTTCCTGGTACGTACGAAATTCCGACTTACATAGGGATCTAGGAATTCCTATTGTTAGCGATGAAATAAAAAAATATGCCATAAAACATAAGACCCACTTAGAAGGTCACATAAACATAGAAGCGTCAAAACTTCTACTATTTTCAAATGTCAATAGAAGGCTTAAAAGAACTAGGCCCTTCGCGATAAATTCAGATCACCTTAACGGAGGTCTGTAATTCCAGTAGATCATAAAAAGTTAGCGCAAAATTAATGGTTAGTCTCTAAAACTAGTTTTAATATTTTAAAAAAGTTCGGGTGTTTTTAGTGTGTTAAAGTCACACATAAGACAAAAAAAAAAAAATTAAGTAATTATGGAATCTGATTGTATTGATATTGATCATATTAATGAAATTGATTTAGAAACTCTATCTCTAAATTTTTTGGATAATTTTAATAGTTTTAATTCATCTTCTTGTATTTCTGAGAATAATTTTTACTTTATTCATCTTAATATTAGGAGTTTGCGTAAAAACTTTGAATCACTTTTTGCTCATCTTTTAACTTTAAAGAGATTTCCTGATTTAATTTTTTTGAGTGAAATTTGGATTTTTGATTCGGAATTAAATGATTTTTTTATTCCAAATTATTATTTATCTGCTTCATGTAATAACACTTACGCTTCTGGTGGTGTGGCTGTATTTGTTAGAAATGACATAAAATGTTCTTTTTCCAGGTTGATTTTATATGTGCAGACATTTTTAAACTAAATTGTGAGATAGATAATGTAATGTATTGTTTTTTGTGTTTATATAGATTACATAAATTTAAAATTAGAGAGTTTTTAAGTGCTTTCTCTTTGCTTCTTAATAGTATCAAAAATAAAAACTGCTTTGTGATTGGTGACTTAAACATTGATATATTGAGTAAATCTAAAGATGTTGATGATTATTTGTTGCTAATGGCATCCTTTGGTTTTATTTCTTTGGTTAACAGTGCAACGCGTTCTACTTCTACTACTTCAGCTTGTATTATAGATCATGTATTTTATAGAACTCAAAAAACTTTTCAGCATAGTATTTCTAGTTTTATTGAGGATATTCTAATTACTGACCATATGTTGCTTAACATTGTACTGAAAAATGTTTGTCTGGAAGTCAAAAATAATTATGAGATTTCTTACTCTGATCATATAGACTTTCATCAACTACAATATTTGTTAAACTTTGAACTTTGGGATATTGTGTATTCTGAAAGCAATCCTTCTTTAGCCTTTTATAAATTCTTATTTGTAATTAATGATTATCTGCCTCAATGTTCTACATTATCTACGCATAGATATAATAAATATAAAAGAATAAAACCTTGGATTTCCTATGATATATTAAAAAAAATAAATAGAAAAAATGGGGTCTTTATTGATAATAGATTGGATTAGCGTGAGCACACAAGTCGTTTAAATAAACAATTAAAAAATGTAATTAGAAATCTTTTTCATATAAGATTATATAGTTCAGCTATAAGAATATCGTCTATGGTATACCATTCTCTTTTTCATTCTAAACTTATGTATGGTATTACCTGCTGGGGAGGCACCCATTTTAACAAATTGCGTCAGTTACTTATTGCTCAAAAACATGCATTAAGAATTATTAGCAGGAAAAGTCGACTTCATCCTTCTTCTGAACTCTTTATAGAATCTAACATTCTTCCGATAAGAAATTTATATCTATTCAAAACGCTTAAGGTTTTTTTTATAAAAAGTGGTTATTTGAATACGAAATGTATTCTGAAATATAATCTAAGAAGCAACAATCAACATATATTAAATGTTCCTCGAGCTAACAGATCTCATTTCTGTCATTTCTACAGTATTATTGCGCCCAGAATATACAATAAATTACCTTTAAATATTAGGAATTTAAGAGTGTTAGCACATTTCCTGAAGCAAATTAAGATTTGGTTATTAAATACCAATCACAGAGACATTGAAAACCTATTCAAAATGATGGTTTGATGAATAATTTGATTCTTAGTTTTTACGCCTAAACCTATTTGGGAATTTTATATTTTGTTTTTTTTATTTTCTGTTAATTTTTTAATTTCCTAATTTTTTTATTTTAATTTGTAATTTTTTTTTAATTTTAATTTTTAACTTTTATATACATTATTAGTTGTTAGCACATTTTCAAAAAATTTTGTAAAAATGTGCCTATATAGCTTCACTCTGTCCGTCCGTCTGTCCGTCTGTCCGTCCGTCCGTCCGTATGTTTACAAAAACTTTTACACCGTTTGAAATAGAGTAAAGAAATTTTAATCATGGGTAGTTTTTGCAAAAAAAATAAATTCGTAGAAGAATCTTTTTCTGTAGCCCCACCTGCTACGGGGCTACAGCTCCCCAAAATTGGGAAAAGCCCTATATTTAAATTTTTATAACAAGAGTTCTGTTAGATATATTTCCAATCTGAAAACAGCAAACGATAGCTGGTTTCATAAGTTTTATAAATTTTTAAAAGGCAAATGTTTAGGATTGCTATACGGTACTAAAATTTAACATTATACAAAACTCAATTTTTGCAAAATTTTTGGCCACACATATCTTCTGAACGGTTTAAGCTAGGGTCTTGAAATTTTGGGGGAAGTTATATCCTTAAAAATTTGTAGAAGTCGGTTAACAAAATTTTTTTGTCAAGCCCCCTGTTTATAAGCTATAAGGGCTCGAAAATTGAAATTTTTTATTTTTTAGCACCTGTAACTTGAATACCTGTCCAATTTTTTTTTTTTTTATATACAAAATTTAAAGGTCCAACATTATGTTTTAACATATGTTAAAGGTTTTTCTTAAATTTAAAAGCGGTTCCTTAAATTGAAAAAAGTGTCTCTCAGTTTTACCTATTTTTGCTTAGATTGTATAATTCTAAGTAAAATTCCAAATTTTTATTCACAATTTAATTCCTAGAACCTACAAAAATGGAGGGCGAGGGGAGGGGTGTGGGAAGTAAGATGAAGTTAGATCCTTGAGAAACTTGGCAACCTTCTTTATTGAAGGGCCATAACAACTTTAAAATAAAAACTTTATCGTTAGCTGTAAATTTTATAAGTAAGCAGTTTCCAAGTAAATACTGCCAAAGTTAAACTCAGTATGTAATACAATATAATTTTGAAAATGTGCTTTTTTAAAAACCCTTGGTTTTTTTTTATCATTTGTTAAGTTTAGTACAGTTCCCCACATTAATACAATAATTAGTTAGCTTTTTCATTTTTTAAAACTCATTCGTCTCTTGCTTCCTAGCAATTGAATGTTTTATCATATTTTATTTTTATTTTTTTTGCTTATTTCTAATTCTAAGTTAAGTTATGAAATTTTATATACTATTGTTTCTTTAGTTTTAAGTTATATTATTTTGTTACTATATCAGAGGAAATAAAATGAAAATAATGTATTGAATTAAATAAAAAAAAAATAAAAAAAAATAAAAAAATACCTGAGGAAAGAGATTTATTAAAAATAAAATTAAGCGGATAAGTGAGATAACTGGCATAGTTGTATAAAAAAGTCGGTGGATATCGGACTGGTCCTATACCTTTTTTGGTATTAGGTTTAGTGATTGCTTCAAATCCGTAATAATACGATTTTAATTATTTATTAAGTTAGAGAAATCAAAATAAAATGGAGACTCGTGTGGATGATAAAACATGTTGTCTTTTGACATTGAGCTTGGATAGCCGTAAGTTTTACGTTTTGTGTTAACGAAGTCAAAAAACTTTTTAGAATCTGTAATTAATTTGTTGCTTACGTTAGTGAGATAAAATAAGCTAGGTTATATTTTTGTATAAATTCAAAGAAAGGTCCTTATACTTGTTTAATAAGTCATTATTTATTACTTTTATTTAGTCCTTTCTGCGAATTTTACGGACAAAGGAGTTAATTATCTCAAATAGCTTTGAATAGAATTGAGAGATCATTAAGTCAATATCCTGTTCAGTTAACGGGTCGTCCCAACAGATAACTGATAAAGAATTTTTAATGCTTTGATAAACAGCACTAAGGAAGTCACAAAAAGAGCTATAGCAGTGGAAAATTCAGAGATGATTGCGTTATAACGAGGAATGTTAGTAAAAAGGTTTTCTGAATTAACAGCGAGCTTTACCACCAATTTATCATATGCATTCATGAATGCTAGATCTAATCACTTGTTATAATTATTCGGAAAGCTACCATAAAACACATTAATAAGATCGAAATCTATTTCGTTTTGAAAGTTGATTGGTAGTAATAAATTATCAGATTCGTCAACAATAAAACATAAAGAAGAAAGATTAAAGACCTCAAAAATTATAATTGAATCATCCTCACTCATATTCAATATAACATGCTGGTATATTTCGAAAAATTAAGAATATAAGGAGGAAAGTAACAATACCAAGGTATAAAAAATTGTTACCTAAGTTAATTTTAATAAATTGGTGGTCGAAAGAGTTGTAAGTCCTAGTGGCTAATACCACACTAGATAAGGTATTCTTTACTGCAAGTAGCACACCACCACCACGGGAACAATTTGTAGCAAGATTATCCCGATATTTTCTATACATCCCAAGTAATGCCCAAAATTTCTTCATTTACGAAGGAATCGTTTAACCGTGTTCCAGTGATAGCCAGAATATTAAATTCACATGACTTTGTGTCAACATATAATTTCTTAAGCTTTCCCCTCATACCACTGTAATTGTGGTAGAATAATTTCAGTTAATTAAAGGAACTAACGTTATTTTTATTTTTGATACTCTGGTTAGACAGTGTAACTAAAATAGAATTGGTGAAAAAATCAATATAAAATTTTGAATTTAAATTGTTACTTGCCGCTCGGCCGAAAAAACTTATTATAATTTTCACAAGACTGATACAAGTGAGTGTATAATTGCTATTGTAATGACTACGAATACAATCTTGACTTGCATATACTATTTGTTGAATTCAAACAAGCTTTCGACAGCATTAAAAGAGAGGAAATACCGAAAATATTGCACAATTTGGGATACCCAGAAAAACTATTCGACTTACAATGATGACCTTAAATAACACCAGAAGCAGCGTCATAGTACAAAATCAAATTTCAGAAGTTTTTAGCATAAAAACAGGTGTAAAACAAGGCGACACATTATCGACAGTGATTTTCAACCTTATGCTGCATTACGTAACGAAAGATCTAGATAGAGGTGGAAATATATTTAACAAATCATCACAAATTAACGCTTTTGCTGACGATATTGCTATAATAGCCAGAAACAAAAGAGCTATGGTTGAGCAGTTCGTGAAACTCGAAGCAGAAGCTAGCAAAATTGGCTTAACAATAAACGAAAATAAAACAAAATATATGACATTATCACGCTCAAACGCTAGGCGCAGCCCGCAAAACATAACAATCGGAGAATACAACTTCGAAGGCGTAGATAATTTTACGTATTTGGGAGTATTGCTCAACAACGACAACAGCATGCACTGTTCAATACATAATAGAATCCAAGCGGCCAACAAATGCTACTATGCACATCAAAAACTATTTAAATTGAAGCTTTTATCTAGACATTCAAAACTGTGTATGTATAAAACCCTAGTTAGACCAGTATTGACCTATGGTGCGGAAAATTGGACATTATCAATATCAGACGAAAATAGTCTAAAAAATTTTGAACGCAAAATTTTGAGGAAAATATTTGAACCGAAATAAAATCTACACGGTGAATATATGCACAGAAACAATCAAGAACTACAACTACTAATAAATAATGAAGACGTGGTCCACTTTATTAAAGCACAAAGAATTAGATGGGCTGGACACGTTGCCAGAATGGCAAATAATAGGTCACAAAGACTTATATTAGATGTTGCTCCACCTGTAAATAGATACAGAGGAAGACCAAGGCTAAGATGCACAGATGGCTTAGAAAATGATTTAAGAAAACTTAATATCAGAAACTTGAAAGTTGCAGCAGAAAATCGACAAGTATGGCGGGCAGCAGTAAATCAGGCTAAAACTCACCCCGAATTGTGACTCCATTTGATGATGATGAATGACTACGAAAATCACTAATATCGTCTTCTACCTGTTTGGAAGTGAAACCAATTTTAAAGTGATACATAAAATATAGGCCATACAATTTCTTATAATTTTATGGTAACCCTTCATATATTTGATGGTAACCCTTCACACAAGTAAATGTGTTCTTGTTTTACCCTCAATTACGATATTATTTTTGTCATCGTGCAAAAAATAGCCTCACATAATTTAGAATTTTTTCGTCTCTAAATCTGACAAGTGCGTACAGTCTTCCGTTAGAGATCCCTGGGTCATTCTTACAATTGGAGGTAATAAAGGGAGAAAATTTAACGAGAAAATTGTTATAAGTGACTATATTTAAAATGACAAAATTAAAAACAAATAGATAATATAGGTTAATCCCAATGATAACTGACGAAGGTTTGTTCAAATTGTCAGAAAACGGTACATAGTGTCATATGTAATAGAAATGCAGTGTGAAGTGTTGTACTACACATGAGTAGAAATAAACGAAAAAGAATTTAAAGAACTTAAAGAACAGAGTTAGGTCTCCCAATTGAGACAAATTTTGAAAACAGTTAAAATCAATTTAAAAAAACAAAACTAAAAATTAATAAACTATGTAATAAACTACGAAACAAACTTTTTTAAAATGAAAAAAATTTTATTTTTTTCAAAATTAATAAATAATTATAAATATATGAATTAAGACCTATTGTTAACAAAGCTGATAAATAAAACTTAATAATTACTTGTAATAAAAATACAAGTGATTAAAATGGGAGGAAGCAAATCAGAAATAGAAAACACAGGAGAAATAAACAGCACTATCATCATAGAAACTCTACAAGAACAACATGACAATATCTATTGGATCCTGTTACTGATTGCCGTAATAAAAATAATAGAACCAACATGATATACCTCAACATCAGGAAAAACATTAAACGAAAATACCAAGTAAAAGTGTCGCAAGTCGAATAAAGGAGGAAAACAGAGAAGCCAAAATTTAAATTTCCTTATTTTTTATTCCTATAGCTAAAGTCGCTTTAAAGAGAGTATAATGTGGTACAGTTATTACACAAAAACAAGCGATTTAAATTCTTAATATAAATATTGTTCTAATATAGAATGTTCTGAGAATTTGGATTAATTTCTAAACATCCTACATATATTTCTGCTGTGATTTAAAAAAAAAACGCCTTATATAATATTCGTTCATTATGTCAAAGTAAAACTAAAAAAAGTTTTTATCATGAAAAAACATTATTCGATGTTTAAAATGTAAAATAAAATTTTTAATTATCAGGGCTTAACCTTAATCAAAACATACAACGTACAATTTAAAAATAAACATTTAAAAATATAAGAAAAACCGAAGACAATATTTTTATACTATTTATCAATTTTTAAAATTTAAAAATCCGAGGTACAGTATATTGCGTTACGCGTATTTGGGTTGTTTTCATGTAAATTTATTTACATAATTACTTATTTAAAAATTTTTTGACAGAAATTTTTCGCCGTACGCGTTGATTTTGATTGGGCCCTAAGTTACAAAACATTTAAATTACAAAATATTTTTTAAGAAAGTTTATTTTTTTTGTTTTTGCTTCCGTATTCTTTCTGAATTAGCGAAGGTTATGAAATATACTATAGGTATTTTCAATAATTGTGAATATAAGGTATTTTTAAAATATATATTTATATTTTTATACGCTTTGTCAATTTTTAAAAATTCGAGGTACTGTATGTCGCATATTTCGTGTGCTCTTATGTAAATTCATGTACCAAACGTGCCTTTTCATTTCAAAATTTTTTGTCAGAAATTATACACCATACGCGTTGATTTTGATTAGGCCCTAAGGAACCAATCATTTTAATTACAAATTATTTTTTTAAGAAAGATTTATCGTTTTAATTTTTTGCAAACATATTTTATATTAACATTTGTTATACATCTCTCAAACGTAACGGCAACTACAGAATATATTTCAAAAGTCGGTTATTTTATAATTATAAAAAACTTAACAAAAAGCAAAAACAACGAAGTAGCAAAATAATTTTTTTAGAAAAAACAAAAAAAAACATACAGTACTTTTCGCTTATAACGACCATGAATGGACAGAACATATGCGTCGTAATAAACGAATGTCCTTTTAAAAGAATGCTGTGAATTTTGAAAAATTAGTATTAGAATTAAACATTGTAGAATATGCTAATTTTTGAGCGGACTCTTCGAACTCATTTGCTAGAATTTTACATGATGTTCCAGCTTCAAGCTTATGTATAGTGCTTTTTCTTCTAATGAAATTTTTTTTTGTATTTTTGATACGTTATGTTTTTTTTATATTAAAAAATAAATAAGAAAATACTAAATTCATAACGTGCCGTACGCTTTTATTTATGTTGGGACGTAAGGAACAAATAATTTTTTTAGTTTTGTAAACATATTGTTGGTATTTTCAATTATTTTGAATATATGTTTTAAAAAAATTATTTTAAAAAAATATTATTTTAAAATATTTTATTTTTAAAATTTAATCATAGCAACATAAGAAAAAACAATTACAATATTTTTATACGCTTTGTCAGTTTTTAAATTTTAAAACTCCGAGGTACAGTATGTCGCGTATGCTTTCATGTAAATTTATTTACAATTTACATAACAACTTATTTCAAAATTTTTTGACAGAAACTGAACGCCGTACATGCTGAATTTGGTTGATCCATAAGTAACAAATCATTTTTCTTAAGAAATATTATTTCTTTTTTATGTTTCTGCAAACATATTATAGGTATTTCTTAATAAACAAATTTTTTACAAAAATATTATTTTAAATTTTCTATTTCTATTTTTCGCTTTGTCAATTTTTAAATCTGAGGTACCAGTACGTCGCGTATTTCGGTTGCTCACTTGTAAATTCACGTACCTAACTATGTGTTTCAAAATTTTTTAGAAATTTCCAGAAATTATGCACCGTACGCGTTGATTTTGGTTAGGTCCTAAGTAACAAATCATTTAAATTACAAATTATTTTCTTAAGAAAAATTATTTGTTATTTTTAGCACATTTTCAAAAATTTTGTAAAAATGTGCCTATATAGCTTCACTCTGTCCGTCCGTCTGTCCGTCCGTCCGTCCGTCCGTCCGTATGTTTACAAAAACTTTTACACCGTTTGAAATAAAGTAAAGAAATTTTAACCATGGGTAGGTATTGCAAAAAAAATAATTTCGTAGAAGAATTTTTTTTTGTAGCCCCACCTTTTACGGGGCTACAGCCCCCCAAAATTGCAAAAAGCCCCATATTTAAATTGTTATAACAAGAGTTCTGGTAAATGTATTTTCAATCTGAAAACGGCAAACGATAGATGGTTTTATAAACTTAATAAATTTTTAAAAGACAAATGTTTAGGGTTGCCATACGGTACTAAAATTTACCATTATGCAAAACTCAATTTTTGCAAAATTTTTTGCCCTACATATCTTCTAAACGGTTCAAGCTAGGATCTTGCAATTTTGGGAGGAGTTAGGTCCTCAGAAATTAGTAGGAGTCGGTTAACAAAATTTTTTTGTCAAGCCCCCTATTTAGAAGCTATAAGGGCTTCAAAATTTAAATTTTTCTATTTTTATACACCTGTAACTTGAATACCTGTTTAATTATTTTTTCCTTAATATAAAAAATTTGAAGGTCCAACATTATATTTAAACATATGTTAAAAGATTTTCTTAAATTTAAAAGGAGTTCTTTAAATTGAAGAAAGTGTCTTTCAGTCTTAACCATTTTTGCTTAAATAGTAAAATTCTAAGTAAAATTCCAAATTTTGGCGGAATTCACAATTTAATTGCTAGAACCTAAAAAAATTTGGGGGACGGGGAGTAGTGAAGATTATATCCTTGAGAAATTTGGTAACCTTCCCCATAGAGAGGCTGCTAGGGCTTAAAAATTAAAAATTTACTGTTTTTATAAGTAAGCAGTAACTTTAGTCACTTACGTATATATTTCTTTTCGTATATACATATTTCTTTACGTATATATTTCGATAAAATACTTAGTAAGAATCACTTTATTATTTTGAAAATGTGCTTTTTTAAAAACCATTGGTTTTTTTCTTCACTTGTTTTTTATTTTTTTTGCAAATACATATATTTTTTAAATATCATTACTCTCAAACGTAACGGCAACTATATTTCAGAATTTTTTTTATTTCAGAACAAAAAACTTAACAAAAAGCAACAACAATTTATGATTTACAACAAACAAAAACTAAATACAGTACTTTTCGGTAATACGACCATGATGGGACTGAAAATATTCGTCGTAATAAACGAATGTCGTTTTAAAAGAATGCTGTGCATTTTGAAAAATTAGTATAAGACTTGAACATTGTAGAATGTGCTGATTCTAGAATGGACACTTCGAACTCATTTGCTAGAATTTTAAGCCTAGGTATAGTGCTTTTTTTCTAATGAAATTTTTTTTGTATTTTTGATGCGTTATTATGCTTTTTTTTATATTCAAAAGTAAATAAAAAACACTTAATTAATCACCATTCATCATCATTAGATATAATCATTTTAAATAAAAGAAATATCAATGTAATAAAAAACTTTCATTTTTAGGTAAAATTTAATTCTTTGGCAAAAAGTGTAAAGTTTATTATATTAAAATTGCACCGAATTCGTTATAAATGAAAACTACTGTGTAAACCAAATGTATTACTTTCATTTCGAACAGAACTCATTATTTTTCGTTCACTTTTTAAGATAAAGAAAAAACAAAAAAAAAATCTCCTTGTTCATTGAATATTTGAAATTTGCACAGGTTATTTTAAGCATTTTTGTTAAAGTATTTTATCAATTCTACCATTAGTTACCTAATACTGTAATTTTAAAGTATTAGGTAAGTAATGGTAAGTAAAACCGAGTCACTTTAGAAAATTTTTTAATACTGCGAAAAATATTTAAATTACGTTTTATATAAATATTGCTAAAAACATAAAAATTCAGGTTATTAAAATATAAACCTTCGCCTTTGCATATTTTATAAACCTAAAATATTTTTTTTTTTTGCATGTAACCTAATCCGATAATATATTTATTTTTTACACTTTTTTTGAAAAAAAATTTTCAAAAAAATTTAAGTAATAGTCGCGTTCAGATTAAGTAGCACTACACTGAATCATAGCGATGTAGCACCTAGCGCTAAATTGTTGTGTTGAACAATTTGCAGCAAAATTTAATTACATTTGATTTTGAGTGACTTCAATTCAAAATCATTTGTATAATTCTATTTCTATCCTTATTATTCATTTATTTAAAATATTATTAAAATTCAAATTTTTAAAATTAATCAAATGCATATGCTATTTTTGATCTCGTATTTTTTATTTTTAATCAATTTATATTTTTAATTTTATAAGAAATACTTTACTTTCAAAAATTATCAGAAAATCTTGTAAACAAACACTTTTTACATTAAAATGTAAACACTTAAATGTCAATTTTAAACTGCTACATAATACAATTCGTTCAGACAAAAGTACAATTTTAATAATATTTACTCACATTTGGTTAAATTTCAGTCTTAAATAAAATTGTACTTTTGTTTTACACAAAAAAAAATATTGACAGCCCGTTATTAGTCTTTCAACAAAATTGATTTGTAATTTTATAAAACGACAAAATTTGGAACTGCTTTATTTGTATTTTAGAACATTTAAACAATCAAAGCAATTGTTTATTTTATTTCAGTTAAAAAATAGAAAAAAAAACCATTTTTAATTCGCAACTGCCAAGTTTATGTATATATAGCAGTTCTAAAATTTGACATTTTATAAAATGACTAATAAATTATATGATATGTTTTTATTGTGTAAGAGTAAAATCATAATAAATATGAGTAAATTTAAATAAAATTGTACTTTAGGTATGTACATTTCTTATATTTTAAAACATTTTTCTAACTTAATTTTATAATTAACTAAACTTATTTACTGTGTTATTTTGTACATTATAGTTTTATTTTTTTTTTTAATCGGAATAGATATTCATTGATGATATTCATTATTGAGATCAACAATCTTTCGTGTTAAAAAAAGAAAAATACAAAAAAAAGGAAAATAACGAGGAAGAGTGTAGTAGAGTGGACTGTGTCAACTTTGGGATACCCGTCTGACCGTAACATATACATTTTATCATGCGGTTAATAACTTTTTGGAAAATTCAAAAATACAGCTTTATTAAGTGTCATATATAAGAAGGAGTTGTATGGCAGCTGCTCAAACCCTCTGCAGTAGAATAACAAAATCTTGCTGTAACTTTGGCCATTATACTAAACTATTTTTGGCAAAATTTCAGACACCCAGCTTCATTAGGTGGAGAGTAATGCTCATATAAAATAAGAAGTTGTATGGCAGCTAATCGAACCCACTGCAGTAGGCCAACCAAATTTTGCAGAAACTTTGGCCATAAAACTAAACTACTTTTGCCAAAATTTCCTGTGGACGGACGGGCAAACATAGCTAAATCGATTTATTTTTCGATTCTGATCCGATCCATACACTTGAGTCTATATCTAACCCCTCTCTTTCTCTGCGCCACAAACGTAATGGCAAATTTATTATACTCTTTGACTTTATAATCATACGGGTATAATTACATTAAAGTTGTTTAACTTGTCCATACACGATACAACTCAAAATGTAAACCAAAGACATAACCCACAAAAATAAAAATATTTTGCTTTTCTCACAACTTTTCAACCTTCAAAATGGTCTTTCTACTTACCCATACACGATTCAAATACACTTAACATCGGGTATGGGATGCATAACAGGAAATTTAAAGTTATGAGTATTGCCATCAATATTTATTGTGTGAAGTATATTTATAATAATTTTGTTGTGCAAAATTTTTTTACATATTGGCAAGGTCTCGCCAAAACTTGTGTATATTATATATGATTAGAATCAGATCCTATGTCTGTTAATAGCTTTTACAAAGAAAACTAAGATTCATGGACGATAATCCAATATATGTTAAAAATTATAGGCTCATACGCAAAAGGACGAAATAAATAAACAAGTCAAGAAATTACTTAAAAACAAATTGATTGAACTAAGTCAATTTAATTACAACAGCTCAATAATTCTAGAACCAAAGAAAGGTAATGTTAATAAATGGAGAATGTGTATTGATCATATGAGAAATTTATAGCTGACAAATTTCCACTCCCGAGAATAGAAGATATTCTTGATAATCTAATTATATTTCAGTAATGAATTTATATCCATCAAGTACCATTAGATGAACAATCAAGAAATATAATATATATATAATATATTTCAGCACACAATCAGATAGCTATAGATAGAAAATTCTTCCATTAGAACTTAACGTCTCTCTAAATTCATTTTCTAGAATGGTGCCACTTGCTTTTGCAGGTGCAACATCTCTACAATGTTTTCTTTATATGGACAATATTATCGTAACCGGGTGTTCAGAAAATCATAATTTAAAGAATTTGAAATCTGTTGTTGCAATATGTCAATAATATAATTTGAAACTAAATCCTGAAAAGTGTAAATTTTTCAAATCTGAAGTTACATACTTAGGTCATAAATGTACAGATCAAGGTTTATATCCGGATTATTCTAAATATGAAGTAATCTCTAAATATCCAGTACTAAAAGATAAGGATAAAACTGGACGTTTCGTGGCTTTCGCAAATTATTACCGTAAGTTCATACCTAATTTTTGCAGGTATAACTAAACCTCTGAATGCATTAACAAAAAAAAACAGCTATTTTTATTTGGAATAAAGAATGTCAGAAATCTTTTCAAAAATTAAAAGATACATTACTAAAACCTACTATTCTGCATTATCCTATTCTGATGAATCAAAAGATGCTGTAGGAGCTGTCCTGACTCGAAATTATAATGGAATGGATATACTACTTTCATTCGCTTCAAGATCATTCACAAAAAGTGATCCACCAAAATTGAAAAAGAGCTAGCAGCTATCCATTTCGCGATAACACATTACAGACCTTATATTATGGTACGCACTTCGTCGTTCACTTGTTCTCACTAAAAAATCCATCATCTAAACTGACACACATGAGACTTGACCTAAAAGATTATAACTTTACAATAGAATATATCAAAGGGAAACTAAATGTAGTAACAAACGCTTTGTCATGTATAAATATAAAAAATTTGCAAGTAACCCATGAAAACAATAATAATACTATTCAAATTATGAAGGTACAAAGATCGATATAGCAAATAATGATAGAATAAATAAAATAGAAAATGAAAAATTGTAATGAAAACAAAAAATAAAAATATATGAATCATTAAAAAATTGGAATGTTCCCAAAATAAAGATAATAATTAATAAGAAAGAAATACTAGCTAAAATATTTAAAAAAGAAAATGTATTAATTTAAAAATGAGTATGTGCGTAATGAAAGAAAAAGTAACTTTAGAGTTATTTATAGGCGCGAGTTATGTAATGAACAAATTAACTAACATAATTATAAGAAATATATTTACTAACCTAATTTTACCTGTATTAAATTAAATTCATTTCATTTTGTAAATCTAGACGTAACGTCAGCTAAATTATTATATTGGGAAACAATTAATAATAACTTTCCCATAATTTGTATTAAACTAATTAAATTGTGTAATAGCTGACATTGCATCTTTTTAATATATAAATCAGAACTAATTATAATAAAACACATTAAGTTATGTTCAATAGTAGAAATAACTTATAAATATACTAAATTTAAATAAAAGATTTGTTTTTTTTAGGTGCAAAGTCCTGTCCCTAGTATTACTAAAAAGTTTATAAAGCGACGGTTATCGCGAATATAATTTTATCCAAACTCGAAGGATTATCTAAATTTTGAAATAAAATTAAAATAAAAATAAACTTTAATTAATAATAAAAAGTATGTGCTATTGAAAAGTGTTGTGTGATCCAGAAACAAAACTTACTTACTTACTTACTGCATCCTAGAACCCTTGGTGGGGCATAGGGCGTCAACAAATCCTCTACACCTTTCACGATCCTTTGAAATTCCTTTTAGCTGTAACCAAGTTTTGCGTTGCGCTTCTGCCTCTTTCAAAACAGTACTTCCCCATGTTTTGCTTGGTCTACCCACTCGTCATCTGCCTTGTGGATTCCACTCAAAACTTTGCCTTGCAATGTTTTCTTCTGGCTTCCTCAAGGTATGTCCGATCCAGCGCCATTTTCTGTCTCGGATCTCGACCTCAATCATCTCTACTTCTTCAATTTGGCTTTCTTCTAGTAGAATTTGCTGATGTGTGGAGTGCTCTGTACGAATGCTTTTGGTCTTAGCTGCATTTATTTTTAGACCAGCTCGTTTGCCATATTTGTTCAAATTTTGGCACATTTCGTTCAGACCACTTCATGTGTGTGCCATGAGAACTACATCATCAGCATAATCTAAGTGGCTTAAATTTTTTCCTAGTCGCCACTGAATGCCATACCTCTCATAAACGCCTACGGTTGCGGTTAAAATTTCGTCCATCACAACCAAAAATAATATAGGCGACAATATACAGCCTTGCTCTACATCCTGCTGCACCTCAAACGAATCAGTCAACTGTCCATTGTGTAAGACTCGACACCTAGCATTTTCGTAGGATTCCTTAATAATGTGCAATAATTTCCTCCGGGATACCCCACCTAATAAGAGCTCTCCATATATACTTGCGGTTTACACGATCAAAAGCTTTCTCGAAGTCTACAAACATGAGATGTAGCGGCGACCCGAACTCTATTGATTGCTCGAGTATTATTCGTAGCGTGTTGTATGGTCAACAGAAGAGTGACCACTGCGGAAGCCACCTTGATGTCTTTTCAATGTATTTTCAATCCTGCTTTTGATCCTTTTGAGTATAATATTTGCCATTATTTTCGAGAAGACAGATAACAGCGTAATACCGCGCCAGTTATTGCAATGCTTCAGGTTACCTTTTTTTGCCAGCTTAACAATAACTCCTTCTTTCCACTCACTCGGGTACTTTTCTTCTTCCCTTATAGCCTGAAGTAATGATAAAAGTATATCTGCCGTTGCGGGGATGTCTGCTTTTAGAAGTTCGGCGGGTATTTGGTCAATTCCTGCAGCTTTGTTATCTTTCAAGAGCGAAATGGCACTTTCGATTTTAGGTTTGTTGTGTGGTGCTGTACTAATACCCCTGTGTGATCGACGTAACTCAGGTTCCTCAGAGATTTCTGATGCAGATTGCTGTATAAAATGTTCGTTTAGCAAACGGCAAAAGTAGTCTCTCCACCTCCGTATTGATCATCTATCGACACCAGCAGCCTTCCATCTTCGTCCAAGATAATATTTTGCTGCTTTGTTGAATGACCTGAAAGAGTTTTTGTTATCTTATATAAGGCTTTGCCATCATCTCTTCTTGCTGCTATCTCTGCTTCCGTAGCAAGGTTTTCTATTTGTTTCCTTCTGTCTCGTCTTACACTTCTCTGCGCGTTTTTATGTGCTCTGTTATACTCGCTGCGATTTCACCCGATAGCCGCGGATCCTGTTCAGAGTTTATTTTGTTTTTCAGCTCTTTACTTTTTTTGCTGCGATGATCGGGGTATTGTTTCTCTTCCAGTTTCTATAAATGATTGTTTTACTTTATCCCACATTTCATCTATAGAAACTGCCCCGTTCTCTCGTTCATTTGCTTCATTCAATGTTGATGCCCTTTCTCGGAATTTTTGTACAAAATTTCCACGTGTTGCGGGATTTTTTAACGCTTCAACATCGAAGAGTGCTTTTCTGACAGGGACTTGATTTCGTCTCTGGACAGCTGCTGTTCTTAACTGCATTTGCGCAACAACTAAATGTTAATCGCTTCCAACGTCACCACTCCTCTTATTTCGAACGTCGCAAAGAGATTTCCTCCACTTCTGTTGGACAATGAAATGGTCTATTTGGTTTTCAGTTTGACCATTTGGGGAAACCAATGTTACCTTATGACATGACTACTGGCGGGAATTGCAAAAATCCACGAGCCTTTCGCCATTGTCGTTTCTTACCCCAATGCCATGCCGTCCCATGACTCGTTCTAAACCAGAGTTTTCCGTTCCGACTTTCGCGTTTAGATCACCCAATATAATCTTTATGTCGGCTTTGGGAGCGTTATCATATGTTGTCCCAAGTAGGGTATAAAAATTCAGCTTTTCTTCATCTTCTGCTTCTTCGGGAGGAGCGTAATATTGTATTATGGCTATATTTCGGACCCTGGATTTGAATCTGGCAGTCATCAATTTGCGCGATATTGGTTTCCAAGAGATAGACTGCGTCTTGCTTCAGCATTTAGCATAATTCCTACTCCACCGCGCCTTATTCCTGTTTCTGCTTCATCATCTCCTGAGTACAGCATGTGAGTTAAATTACTGTCTGAAATAGTTTCACCACAACCTCTCCATTTAGTTTCACTGACGCCAAGTATGTTAATATTTAATCGTAACATTTCACGCCCGGCTTGCTCGTATCGCCCAACACCATATAGTGTTCTCACGTTCCATGCTCCGATTAGCGCCCGCTTCTTGTAGCCAAAAGTTTTTACTATTTCACGTGAGCGGTTTCTTGAACTTGTTTTCGATTCTCTTATCCTGTTTGTATTTAAACATGAATATCTGCATCCCCAAATCCGATGTAAACTGCACATGGAGATTGACTGGAGAAGTCAAAGGAGGATTCACCATATTACTATGATTACCCCTTGGGGAAATATATCCATTCGCATTTTTGTTCATGTTTGCATATTTTATACAGTTGGTGTTTTATGAGATATGGTTGATAATCCCATAAGCTCATGTCTGTAGGCACACCTGCCTTTTGGATGAACGGACACATCTCACACACATTTATATAGCGAGCCGCTTGTTTCAAGACAGACACCCGCTTGGAGCCGCCAATTCTTGGTGCAGACGCTCCTAAATCAAGCCTATGTTTTGAATACATAAGACTCGACCCGCCAAAATCTCGTTGGTTTGTCGATCCTACTTACTCCACCTGGGTTGGATACCAGATCTTCCGGTAGGATGACTCGACGTAACAGGGGGGACCAACGTGAAGGTGATATTTGACTTGGTGTAGTAGAGGCTAGGCCAACGTACCAGGATACCTGTCAGCTGTAATCGCATACTACACCCATTGATCCTATAGAGCTACCCAAAAGAGATACTCAATAGAACACCCCCCAAAAAACCAAAAAGGAATATTGGTACAAATTAAATCCAGATCCAGTCAACAAAAAGCAGTAACATACAAATTCGGACTAACTTGTGAGTTTTAACTCTTAAGCACCTAGATGATGAAACTTGTTAATTTAATACTGTAAGTAAATAAATCTTTTATTATTATTATCAAGAAAATTTTCTATTAAAATTTTTTTTTTAAATTTGCATATATATATATCCTAAAATTATCCTAAAAAATTACCAATTTTTTTGTGTTCAATATACTTTATTTAAATATTAAAAGAAGATTTTGTTAAAAAATCGGTTAATGCCTAATAAAACTCTCCAATCAAAATAAAAAAAGAACCTTATCCAAGATTGGAAAATTTGAAAAATATTATTAGAAATTTTTCAAACGTGAGATATAATCTTGAACCAATTTTTGAGAACAATTTGTTAAATTCTCCAGAACATTTGTGTGAAATAAATCATTCATTAAACGAAACTTCCGGAAACAGTTCGATTTCTTTGTTTAACATGGCTAATGAGCAAAATGGTATTCCTGTTACCCCTAGGCAATTACATCCACAGATATTTTTAATAATTTAAGAATACCAGATGCCATTAAAGATTTACCGCAATTCGATGGTAACCCAAGGTTGCTATATGACTTTCTAGATAATGTTATCTAAATTTTAACGTTAATTTTTGTTACAAGTGGCATAAGTTCTGGCCAACTCAGGCAATAAGAAATACAAGTGGCATAGTTCAGGCAATAAGAAATAAAATTGTCGGTCCAGCTAATGAGATTCTAAATATGTATGGCACTCCACTTACTTTGGATAACATTAAGGAAAACCTTATATTGCATTACGCGGACAAAAGGAATGAAACCTCCTTAATCAAAGATCTACATAAGTTAAAGCAAAATAATAAAACTGTAGAACAATTTTATAGTGAAGTAATTGAGTTATTCGCAAGTATGACGAATCACGTCAATATTCACGAAAGAGACCAAAATGTTATAAATGCTCAAAAATCTATTTATGAAGAAATGAGCTTAAATACATTCCTTTCGGGTTTAAAAGAACCCCTTGGCTCTACAATAAGAGCAATGCAACCTACTTCATTAGCAGAAGCATTCTCCTATTGCATGAAAGAGCACAATATATCATACAATTTGGATAATAATATTTCGAATTTTATCATTTAAAAAATACGCTCCTGCCAACGAAACTTCGGCAGTTCAGTTTATTTGGCCAACGCTTCAACTAAGGGGGACGAGTTACGTAATCAACAAATTAACTAACATAATTATAAGAAATATATTTACTAACCTACTTTTACCTGTATTAAATTAAATTCATTTACCATTGTAAACCTAGACGCAACGTCAGCTAAATTATTATATTGGGAAACAATTAATAATAACTTTCCCATGATTCGTATTAAATATAGCTGACATTGCATCTTTTTAATATATAAATCAGAACTTATTATAATTCAACACATTAAGTTATGTACAATAGTAGAAATAACTAATAAATATATTAAATTTAAATAAAAGATTTGTTTTTTTTACAAACATATTAATAAACAAACTTATTTCGCGCTGGAAAAAGAAACAGAAAAGTTGAATATTAAAGAAATTGAAATTGACAATAATGTTATTATATTTACTCAGTATACAATAAATAATTTCAAAGAAATAGGTAATGGAACCCTAAATAAATTAAAAATCGAAAAATTCTTGATATAGCTAACATACTAAAAAAATGCCATAATGATCCTATTTTCGGAGGACATTCAGGGCAAAAAAGATTATACGCCAAATGAAGAACAAAATATTACTGGAAAGGAATAGCAAAAGAGATAGCGAAATATATTAAAAAGCGTAAGAAATACCAAATGAACAAAATAAAAAGAAACATAAGAAACCTTTGCAATTAACAGAAACTCCTCAAAAGTCATTTGACGGGGTAGTAATAGATACGATTGGTTCCTTACCCAAGACCATAAATTATAACCAATACGCAGTAACCATAATATTCGACTTGACCAAGTTTTTAACGAAATTCCCAACAACAAAGCTAAAACAGTACGAAATTCCCAACAAAAAAGCTAAAACAGTTGCAAAAGCTATTGTTGAGAATTGTGTTTTAATATTCGGACCTATGAAAAGTATTTTAACAGACAGAGCAGCTTGTGAAAGAAACCTAGAAAATAAAGAGAAACTGTACATAAAAATATAGTAATCATAAGTAGTCTTAATTTTTCATATTTCCTTAATATCTTAACCTACATTAATAAAATTAAATGAACCGGTCGGTGCGGAAAAATATAATATAAAAACGAAAATCATACAATCATAAGCAAAACATGTAACCTAAATATAAATTATTTCATAAGATGTTTTTTCCCTTTTCCCCTTTTCCTTTTTCCTTCGAAGGGAGATGTAATATAAATATTTAACTAAAGAGCATTTATTCATATAACAGATAATATTATGAATTGAAAATAAATATAAACTCAAATAACATTTTATGGGAGATTAAACCTTATGGTATTTACAAGTACATTGACTCCCCCAAATATTATAAATAAATTTGATATGCATAGATTAATCATAATCATAACCATACATTCGATATTAAACAAGAACAATAAGGAATGCTATAATTTTACTAAGTTTTATCAATAATCAAATCGGTATTAATTACCAAAATCATGAATAATATATTAAGAAATTAAAAGTATTGTATTAGTATTAGTAGCGTTAGTTCTAAGTTATAAATAAGCTAAAATATTAAAACAAAAGAACAGTTTAACATAGAAGATCAATCATATTTTATTCTAATAATTAATAACTGAAATAGTCGTATAAGGCATTAGCCATTAAAATTAACTACCTTGGAATTAAATTTCGGATACTCAGTTTCGTTACACATTAAGTTTTGATCATATAAAACAGTTGTTGTATGCAAATTATACGAACCCTTGAGCATAGTTACAGTATTTCAAAAGCGATGACGGCTAATGATTTTTTTTGTGATTTGTGCAATTTCAGAATCTTCTTTAGGTTTTGAATTTTGGTGTGGAAGGACGATCGGACGGAATGCGTTTACTCTTTTCAAATTTCGAAAAATAGAAAAAACAGTAAGCATTTGTTTAAAATTTCCAGTTTCTATCTTTATCAAATTCGAAGAAATACTAATTAGGTCTCTTTTTTTTTTTTTTTTTTTTTTAAGCGCTAACTGTTAGGCTAATAAGCCTGTCTATACCATAGGTACATGTTGGAACAGGGGTTCATATTATATTCGTGTTATTAGAATTGGTCTTATTGAATTCCACATACAATTTAAACATGAGATAGTACTAGGCCTTATAACATGTAGAAACGTCTTAGATTTTCAATATTTACAATTCTATTTTTTGTTTATATTGTAATATTTTATATTTTACTTATATGGTATTCTATATCTGTGAGTTATATTATTTAATTAAATTATTTGTTTATATTTTGCATTTATTTATATTTTTATATTAAAGTATTTTTTATTAAAGATTTATAACTATTAATTATTGATTATGCCATTAATTTGAACCCAATGGCGAATGGTAGCTGGGTCGAGTCGAAAACCAGAAAAGTTTTTTTCACTTTTGACTAGAATTCGAACCCGGGCCCTTCCGCATGAAAGGTTGGCACTCAACCACTGTGCCACCCAGCTGCTCTGGATGCATGCTATTTGTTTTAAAATTCAAGAACAATGTATTTAACAGCATACAAAATTATAAATAGTAAAATCAAGCACAATTTCATTTTAAACAGAAGAAATTTCATTTAATGAAAGACATACATACGCACAATACACGAAATAGGTCGAATTTTTATTTATCGTTATTCAAAGAAAAGCAGCAGAAGAATAACTGCTTATATAAGTGTTTAAAATTATTTAAAGATCTGCCATCTGAACTTAAAGAAATTGATTCCATAATTTATTTATAATGTTTAAAAGCAAAGTTAAACGATATATAACAATTATTAATCTAATATATAAAGAAGAAAATTTGTTTGTTTATTTGTTTATTTGTTTGTTTGTTTGTTTGTTTGTCCAGGATTCACGTGAAAACCACTGGTCCGATTGACACCAAATTTTTGAGGAATAATTTTGGGAGTCCGGGGGGTGACATAGGCTATGTCGCATTTTTATAAGTCAGCAGGTTGCGGCTCCAGAGCCGTTTTAAGCTTTTTCGTTTTTTTGATGTCGAGTCGAAACGGTTTGACCGATTCACTTGAAATTTTGCACGAATGTTCTTCTTATTACACGGAATTAATGGTATAAAACTGGTTGGAATAAATTAACCCCTTTCGGCCCGGCGGGCTTCCAAAAAATTTTGTGTTTCCGATTTGTGTCCAATTTTACAGGGTGGTTTTGCAGTCAAAAAGAGAGGCTGGCACAAATTTTTGTTGGGTTCGGTTAACCCGTTTGGGCACGAGGGCGCAATGAAGCTTTTTCAATGTTTTTGATGACGAGCCGAAACAGTTTGACCGATTGACTTGAAATTTTGCACAAATGTTCCTCTTAGCAACCGCAATTAGTTGCATAAATTTGGTTGGAATAGTTTGACCCATTTCGGCCTGGCGGGCTTCCAAAAAATTTTGTGTTTCCGATTTGTGTCCAATTTTACAAGGTGGTTTCGCAGTCGAAAATAAAGTCTGGGACAAATTTTTGTTGTGTTCGGTTAACCCGTTTGGGCACGGGAGTGCAAAGAAGCTTTTTCAATGTTTTTGATGTCGAGTCAAAACTGTTTGACCGATTGACTTGAAATTTTGCACAAATGTTCCTCTTAGCAACCGCATTTAGTTGTATAAATTTGGTTGGAATAAATTAACCCATTTCGGCTTGGCGGACTTTCAAAAAATTTTGTGTTTTCGATCTGTGTCCAATTTTACAGGTTGATTTTGTAGTCTAAAAGAGAGGCTGCAAAAAGTTTTAGTTAAGTTCGATTAACCCATTTTCCACGACGATGATATGAAGTTTTCTATATATTTTATTTTCTTATACGATTAAAAGTATTTTATTGAAAATTTTGTACCAGCATTTTAATTAAAACCCACAGGGTTAATTTGGTTTTGACCTGTTTGTGCGTTTTGAACAAAGATTCAATGAAATTTTCAGTTTTCTTCAAATGAAATCTAAAAATCAAAAAATTCAATTTGTTATATATAATGCTTAAATACATAGTATTTTAAAACAGTTTTTCCAAAAAATAAGCCCACATTTCTCTCATAAAATCATAAAAAAACGAGGAAGAGCGTATTACAACTTTCAGGTGAGTACTAAACAAAATATAAGTTGAAAATCGAATTTTTAAACCTTTTCGAAACCATCGACTATATTTTATTCAAGCGTTGGCAATTCAAGAAAATCTCCTTTTGACCTATGGTCATTTTAATTCAGTTAACATTGTTCACCGGAAACCTACCATCCTCAACTATATCGTCAAGGAGCACCAAATTGTCAAGAAACAGCATGTATAGAAAAATTAGAGATAATCGTTCAAATTGTTTTGCAAACTGTTTTTTAAAGTTTTTGTTTCGCAATCGATTAAAAGAACTCGACAAACCTTTTTTTTAAGTATTCCCCTAATTCAAAGAGGATGTACCTACTTTCAAAAATTGGACGTAATTTACTTACAAATTTTTTTTTGAACAATCGTCGGCAGGGGTTAACAACTTTCAAGTCTGTTAGTAAATTGAACTTCATTTTCAAAGAAGAACACATATACGAAATTTGAAGTTAATCTGTTAAATCATTTCTAATATATAGCAAAGCAACGAAAAAACCTATAAAAAGCTGTTGGGCCACGATGGGTTAACGGAACTCCACAAATATTTTTTTGTGGCATTTATAGGCAAAGTAGTATCTCAAAAAATTGGCTGAAACTTGCTTTTTTACAATTTTCAAGCTTTCGGGCAACGCCGGGTAAATCTGCTAGTACCTAATAATATAAGTTTGTAATATAAGGTATTATTAATATTCTAATATTTTTTTTTTTTATTATTATTATAAAGTTTTCTGTTAAAAAAAAAAAAAAAACCTATAATACTAAGTTAAATAAAAATTTTTTTTTTTTATATTCCATTATTTTAAAGTTATAAGATCAAGACAGTTTAGTCTAAGATCAATTAAAAATAATTAGTTTTAAGTCTATTGAATATTTTTTTATTACTTATTATTACTAGTAACATATACTAATTAATATACTAGTAATATTAGAATTTTTTACTTATTACTAGTTATGAAAAAAAAAAAAACCATAATAAAATAGGACAGAACTCTTGTATAAAATTCCAAAGTTTCTTTATTTAGTTCAACCTACTTAATTTTGAAAATATGATTTACGGTCTCAGGAGATGTTTACGAGGAATCCGAGCCACCACTTCAGTTGGTTGAAATTGATTAATTGGTTTTGGAATTATAATCGTTTGACCTTAGTTTGATCGAAAGCTTTTAGAATCCGAATTATCGGATTTCATCCATATGCAATCCTCGCTTATCTTTCGTCTTGAGTAAACTTTGTTATAAATTTTATAATTTTTTGATTTATCAGAAGAAAGGACGGACAAACTGACGGATATCGTTACATCGACTTAGGAGATAAAGCTTAAAGAAAGCTGTTAACTTTAATAGTTTATATGTTTGTTAATGTTTTTTTAAAATCCTAAATACATTTTTTTAAAACAATATATTTAAAATTACTTAAATTATATTTTTTAGTCCTGAACTATTGCTGATACATTTTAACACAACACAACAACTTTTCATTTAAAATGACTATACTATAATGAATGAATTTAAAGTAAAATGTTCTTACTGAATTCAATTAACCGTAGAATAAAGTTTCAAAAATAAAATAATATTTTAATGTTCACCTAATTATAACATGCGAAGAAAAATAAACTTATTTTAGTTAACAAATTCGATATTATTTACTAAGCGCTGTTTTTATACCCGAAAATAGGTATAGTGGTGTTTTAACTTTTGTACGGTGTTTTAGCCACTAAAAGAAAGTGATCTAGATTTAGAAAAGAGTATATTTATTTGCTCGGTGTCCCCTCCTGAGTCGATTTAGCGAAGTCGGTCTATCCGTCCGTCCGTAAAAAGTATAAGTCAAAAAATAACTATGTTATCTTGCTGAAATTTATACTGATGGTTAAAAAAGTACGGCGGGGACTGTTTATATTATGTCTTTAAGGTTTAGAACGATTTAGAATGGCAGGTTCAAGAGTGTTCTGTGCTATTTCCATTATTTTCTCAAAATTGGGAAATATTTTAAGGGTTGTAAATTCGTTTTTATGCAATAACCGACATCGCTATTTAGCCCACAGACCACCTTATATTTACGAAGTATCATTTCAAAATTAATAACTCTAGAAATCTGAAATTTAGTACAAGACAGTTGTTTTTTATATTCGTGTTATCAGAATTGGTCTTCTTCAATTCCTTATACAATTTAAACATGAGATAGTACTAGGCCTTATAACATGTAGAAACGTTTTAGATTTTCAATATTTACAATTCAATTTTTTGTTTATATTGTAATATTTAGTATTTGAGTATATGGTATTCTATATCTGCGAGTTATATTATTCAATAAATTATTTGTTTATATTTTGAATTTGTTTATATTGTTATATTTATGTATTTTTTCTTAGAAATATATAATTATTAATTATTGAATAAGCCATTAATTTGAACACAATGGCGAATCGTAGTTGAATCGAGTCAAAAACCAAAAAAGTTTTTTCACTTTCACTAGAAATCGAACCCGGGCCTTTCCGCATGTAAGGTCGGCACATAATCACTGTGCCATCCAGCCGAATTATCTAGACTCTTGAAATAAATTGAAGTAGAGATGTTCCGGCTAATTTATTTGAGTTGCTATAAAGTTTTAATAGTCGGAACACTTTTCAGAGAACATGGGAAACTTAATTGGCAGTACATTCGTTTTAAGATAAGCAGGTAAAATTATAAAAGCATTTAAATCTGACATTCTGTTACGACTTTTATTCAAGTCATCACTTTGACTTAGTTGTACAAGTCCTCAACCTGGGTCCCTGAAATATAGTCGAAATGCAAAAGAAACCATTATGACAATAAATTTTTTATTTTGGCTTTATTTAATTTTTTAAAAACGAATAAAAACAAAAGAAAAATAAAATTTGTTTGTGATTCAAAAAATGCTAATAATTTAGATTTTAGACAATAGAAAATAAAAAAATACATATATGAATATGTGTTTGCATAAATATGATTTTATGTAAAATTATATAATTAGTATATTTCAATTTTAATTCGCTTTTCGGTAAGATGAAATAGTCTTACATTTTACCAATTTTTTTATGTACAACTTTTCTAACTTTTCGATTTTGATGACTATTAGTCAAAAGGGTATATAAATTTGCCATTACGTTTCTGACGCAGAGAAGGAGGAGGGGTAGATATAGATGCAAGTGTATGGATCGGATCAGAATCGAAAAATAAATCGATTGAGCAATGTATGTCGGTCCATCTCTCCGTCCGAGTCTGAAACTTTTCCTAAAATAGTTTAGTGTAAAGTTACTTCAAAATTTTGTTGGTCTACTACAGAGGGTTCAAGTACCTGTCATTTAACTCCTTATTTTATATGAGCATTACACTAAGCCTAATAAAGCTGTATGTTTCATATTTTATCAAAAGTAATTAACCGGATATTATAGTGTTTATATTACGTTCATACTGGTATCCCAGAGTTGACACAGTCTACTCTACTACACTCTTCCTAGTTTTTTATATTTTTAATAAATCAATCTTTTTTTTTTTACTGGAAGTAAGCCTGAAATTGGTTTTATTAATAAGTTTTGAATTCATTAAATAAGGAACACAAAAAAAAAATAATGCCGAAAGCAAAATGAAATAAAATTAAAAATCTCTTTATATAGAAAGTAATCTCAAATTTTTAAGAACAAAAATGCTGATTTTGTAGCCAACTCTAAGTTTTAATATTTATTTTATATTATGTATTTGTGAGATATTTATAATAAATTAGGAAAAAGTTTTTTCGATTTTTACAGAATATTTACATATTTTTATATAGGAAATTCTGGATTCGAAAAGATTTTAGAGTTGGTTTCAAAATTATATATATAAATATATATATATTTATGTAATCCAAAAGTAGAAAGTCAGATTCGAAATCAGTGCATTCCTTTTGACCAATTTTGATGATTGCAAAATTTAATAAGTTTCATTCAAGATTTTTACTTGAAATATTATTTCTATTATTCTGTTTTTTTAATATTCAGGAAACAGGAATACTTAATATTCAGGAAACAGAAATACCCTGATTTCAAATCCATCTCTAAAATCCTTTCTTTTTTACGACCTCACATATATATCAATATACAAAATTATATATATACATACATATATTTAGGAAATTCAAAAGTAGAGAGTCAAATTCGAAATCAGTGTATTCCTTTCAACCAATTTTGATTAATGCAAAATTTAATAACTTTCATTCAAGATTTTTACTTGAAATGTTATTTCTATTATTCTGTTTTTTTAATATTCAGGAAACAGGAATACTTAATATTCAGGAAGCAGAAATACCCTGATATATCAATATATTCAATCCATCTATAAAATCCTTTCTTTTTTACGACCTCACTTCATAATATTTAATCGGCTTATTTTTTTTCATACAATCCCTTTTTAGGGCAAATTATAGGACCAGTTTTAATGAAACAACAACCAAAAGAAATATTTTTTTTTGTTTTCATATTAAAATGATATTTTTTTTTAGAATATTGCGTTTTTTCAGGTGAAAACCCGTCTTAAATTTAAAGTAAATTTAAATTTAACGATCACGCGGTTTAAAGTTGTGCCTTATGACTCCAATATTATGCGCCGACTTTATGTGTAAGTGTAATTCATTTTCGGTTGTAACTCACAGGTCAATCAAACTATTATAGACGCCGACTTATGTCTTTCTTTTTTTTTTCGTTTAGTTCAAATGTTCAATAAACAAGGAGACTTAAATTTTTTTAAAATTTTTGTTTTTGTTTTTTTTTCTTTATCTTAACAAGTGTAGTAGAATTAAAATTCAGTTTTAACAATATTATGTTTACAAAGAGCGAAAAGTAAAAATTTAATCAGTTCTAATGGTTTTACTTTTTAGCATTTATTGTGTTTTGTATTTATTAGATCAACTTAAAATAAAAATATGATTCGTTTGATGTACCTATCAATTTTAATTATAATAAACGTTACACTTTTTTCCAAAGAATTACTTTTACCTAAAAATATAAATTGTTTGTTACATTCATATTTCTTTTATTTAAATTTTTTATTATTATATCTGATAATTTTGCTTGGTGAATGATTCAGTATTTTGTATTTTGTTTTAGAATATATAAAAAAATTATAATAATACATTAAAAATAAAAAAAAAAAGCAGTATAAATAGGTTTGAGGCTGACATATCAAATAAAATTGTAGCAAATGAGTTCGAAGTGTCCATTTTAGAATTAGCACATTCTACAATGTTCAAATCTTATTTTTCAAAATTCACAGCATTCTTTTAAAACGACATTCGTTTACTACGACCAATATTTTCCGTGTCATCATGGTCGTTATAAGCGAAAAGTACTGTATGTTTTTGTTTTTCTAAAAAAAAATATTTTGTAACTTCGTATAGGTCCCTATTGTTGTTGCTTTTTGTTAAGTTTTTTGTAAGATAAAAATACCGATTTTTGAAATATATTCTGTAGTTGCCATTGCCCATTGCGTTTGAGAGATAAACAAATCGCTCATTTGCGACAATAGTGACATATCCCAAAATTGATGATTTTTTAGAAATCGCATTTTAAAATTTGACTTCAAGTTTTTAGCTTAAAACTATTATTAAAGAAGCTAAGTATGAGTATTGACTGCGTTTAATGCAAGGAACAATGTTTTAGCTTTAAGTTTGTTGAACTGGCAGTTTATTAAAAAAAACAAGTAAAGAAACAGTCAGTCGGTGCAACCGACTTAGAAATACCCTACACCTATTTGGTTCAAATTTAAGGACATATCCATAAGTCATTTTAACACCATAGAAGCTGTTATTAATTTGATCGTAAGACATAGCTAACCAAATTAACTGTATAATACTAAAAACATTTTCTAATTACCCTATTTATTAAAAAATACTACAAATTCTTACTAATTTATCTATTTAAAAATATTAAAAAACAAACAAACTTGAAATAAATGAAAATATATTTATTCCAATTCAATTACAAAATGAAAAAATTCTAATTATTAAATTTTGTGATAAAAAGATAATCAAAGCATTATATATTTAATAATCCAAATTTTTAAAAATTGCAATTATTTTAAATGGTTAGTTTATATACCTAATAGAAAAACTTATAAACGCAAATTATGCAATAAATGTATTTCTAAAATACAATTAAAAATTTACACCTTTTCATATAATTCATTTAAATATAAAAATAAATTTTACATAAATGCAGCAAGTACCTTTGAACATAGCTGAACCACTACAATTAAGTCTAGATTTCTGAGACACATAGGACATAGGAAATATATTCTTTGGCTTCGAAATTAAACTCGACCACAACCAATTCCCATGGTACTTTCATTACTAGTAACCTACTGTTAAATTTCATCTAAATACCGGCATTATTTTTTGAGTTATGGTGTTTTTAAGATATATGTTTGTTAGTCCTTGAACTTTTCAAGGGTTCGAGGACCCGAAATTATGGTACGATTTCACCCATATGCAGTCCCGTCATACTTTCAATACTAGTTAACCCTTGTACACAATTGGAACACTCTATCTTAATTTTAAGTTACTAGTTTTATTAATTTCGATGATAAGCTTTTACACATTGGGGGGTCTAAAAGAGGTTCTGAACCACCACTCCAATTGATCCCAAATTAGGGGGGCACGCAAGAAATAGTAAAGAACACCCTTGTGGCAAATTGGAAGCTTCTATATTTGTTTCAAGTAACTATCTTTATTAATTTCGAAAATATGCTTTAAGGGCCTAAGAACTGAGTGGCTGGTCCCCGATCCACTACTCCAATGGGGCCCAAATTTCAAAGACACTTACGAAATAGGAAGGGACACCCTGATACCAAATTTGGAGGTTCTATCTTCATTGGTTTCGGAATTATGCTCGTTTGGCCTAAATTCGATCAAAAAGTTCTAAGTTCCGAACCCATTGTCCAATCCTCACTGTACGTAATCACCGCCGTAGTTTCGCTGCCAATAACCTACAGCACAAATTTCATGAAGATAGCCTCATTAGTTGTTGAGTTATCGTGATTTTTTATATATGTTCCTTAGCCCTGACATCGATTAAAAGGTCCGGAATCCGAACCGTTGGGCTGATTTCGCCCTTATATAGTCCGCGCTATACTTATAGTACTAGTTAACCCTTGTACACAATTTGAACGGTCTATCCTAATTTTAAGTAACTATTTTTAGTAATTTCGATTATAAGCCTTTAAAACTTGGGAGGTCTGAGAGGGGTACAGAACAACCACTCCAATTGATCTCAAATTAGGGGAACACGCAAGAGATAGTAAAGAACACCCTTGTGCCAAATTGGAAGCTTCTACATTTTTTCAAGTTGTTATCTTTATTAATTTTAAAGATATGCTTTAAGGTCTTCGGAAATGTGTGGCTGGTCTCCGACCCACTACTCCAATGGGACCCAAATTCACAAGACACTTAGGAAATAGGAAGGGACACCCTGATACTAAATTTGGAGGTTCTATCTTCATTGGTTTCGGAATTATGCTCGTTTGGCCTAAATTCGATCAAAAAGTTCTAGGTTCCGAACCCATGGTCCAATCCCGACCTTACGCAATTCCCGAAGTATTTTCACTACTAGTAACCTACAGCACAAATTTGATGAAGATAGCGTCCTTAGTTGTTGAGTTATCGTGATTTTTTATATTTGTTCGTTAGCTCTGAAACCAATTAAAAGGTCCAGAATCCGAACCCATGGGCCGATTTCGCCCATATGCAATCCCCGCCGTACTTTCAGTCCTAGTAACCTAAAGTTAAAATTTCATCAAGATAGCTCCATTATTTTTTGAGTTATCGTGCCTACGGACGGACGGACGGACGGACGGACGGACGGACGGACGGACGGACATGGCTATATCGACTAAGGCGGTCACGCTGATCACAAATATATATACTTTTCCATATCTAGCTCGCTTCCTTTAGGTGGTTACAAACACCATACCAAAGTTAATATACCCTTTTACCTATATTCTATAGGTGTAGGGTATAATAAGCAACCTTCTAACGATCCTTTAAAAAAAGTCCTTCCGACTTATGGCAATATTGTTGCAAAAATTTGTTCCGCACTATGTCATTATTATAAATGTGACGTTTTTGCTGCTAAAAAAAATATTATTTCTCATGTAAATATTCTGTTTTATGACACTATTGTTGCCAAATTCTGTTGAACTCTATGTTATTATTATGATGTGACGTACTTGCTGCTAAAAAATAATAATTCTCATGTAAATATTCCGTTTTATAACACTATTGCTGCAAAATTCTGTGGAGTATTGCATCATTCTCTTACCATTCTTACTGTAAATAAAAATATTAATTTTTTTAATAGTTTATACCTATAAAACTTTCCTATGCAAATCATAAAAATTAAAGAATTTTTTTCAATTTTATTTCTAGCAACTTTATTAACTTACGTATAATAATAATATATTATTTAAATATTCTTTAGGAATTCATTTCTTAAAATAATATAAAAAACAGTTTATTCGCAAAAATAACATAAAAAACATAAATAATTCTTGACTTTTTTCATTTTTTTAACAAAAGAAATTGATTTTAACATTAAAAAAAAAAAAAAAATTAAAGTAATTCATTTATCACATATTTTTTTGTACTTAACATTATAGTTTACTTATTAATATCATTCTATCACAATGAATGTGAAAACAAATTTCGAGCAAATACGAATATTAAAGGTTTTCAAAAAAATTTTTATATACTCTTGGTACAAAATTTTTATTAACCAAATCCATTAAATCCTTCTTTTTATTTTCTGAAATACTTGGTTTGTTAGGAAATGCTGGATTTAGCACTATATCGAAATTTTTCTTTTTTTTAATTACCAATGCTTCACTAAAGGTAGTGTCTAAATAAGAAGTTTTATAAAATAATGTATTTGGAAATTTTTGGTCTACTTTTATTACTTTAATATCTGTAAATTTAACTTTCTCTTCTTTAGTATTTTTAGTTATAGTAATACCAATTTGATTTGATAAATTTTTTATATCATAAAAATCTTCGTAAGATAATTCGTGAACATGAAATGGTTCACCAGTTTTCTTTGCAGAGCGAACTATTGTTATAAATCCTTCTGGAGTATAAATAGGACCGGATTTAATTTGTCTCTTAAGGTTCCGTTCAATTAGAGAGTGAACGGAATCTCCTTCATTCTGTGTATGCCCCTTTATCAGAAATTTATGAGTAATTGAGGAAATATTAAACTTACGTAAAGTATATAAGTATAAGGCTAGCATAAATTTATTTTTATTTTGGCCAGCACAGTTATCGGAATAGAAAATTACATCTTTTTCAACTGCTTTTTCAGACAAATATCTGAGAACACAAGATCCAAGTTCATTAACTCCTCTGTGACCATTTGACTCATCCCAAATGTAACATTCGGATATTTTGCTTTGAATATCGTAAATTGTGAAATTAAACACATTTAATTTGGACTTGTAATAAAATGCGGAATTCTCTCCCTTTGGTAACTGAATTACGGCTTGCAGATCATATACAGCTAAAACTATGTTGTTATTATTTTTATCCATCTCTTTTTCAGATCGTGCTAATTCTTTTTCAATTAAGTGCTGTTCATATTTGTTCTGTAATAGTTCTTTTTCCTCGGAAATGTTATATGATGTACAAGTATCGCAGAGATCTTTTTTTGGCTGAAAGAATGAAATATTAAATTCGTTGGTAAATATTCTGTAAAAAAGCCTGTAATTTCCAAATTCAATATTATTGTTTTTGCAATTAATGACATAATCGTTTAAAAATTTCGGCTATTGTTTTACTACCATCTATAAATTGTCTGGAAGTATTCGCTCTAGTGTAATGGCTCTCTATTTTCGGTATAGAAAGAATATGTTGTCTGATTTTTTCTTTAATAAGAGGATCAACTGTTTTCTGTTTGCCATGTTTTCCACGTTGGTCTTCTTCTAAAATAGTTTTAGCGGTTTTGTGTTGTTTATCTAGAACCGTGCGAATGGGACGATCGTTAATGTCTAAGGTATTCTTGAAAAATAATTTGCAAACTCGAACACTCTCATTTTCTTTTCGAAAATAATACGCACTATTAAATCTTCTTTGTTTGTTAGAGCTTTCAGTTTCAACGCGAATATAACGATATTTTGGTTTAATAGTTTGAATGCTATTTGAAATAAATTGTCTTTGTTTTTCTAAATTACTCAATTTCCAATAATCTTGAAAAATTGTAGTTCGTTCTTCTTCATTGAATTTTGTGGAGCATTTTAGTTTACAAGCTTCACCACATGCAGGTTTAATTTTTCTCGCGATTTTAATTTCTTAGCTAGAGGTAGATTCATAAGTTTGACCAGAATTCCTTAGTTTTTTAATTATATTTCTTTTCCAATTTCGTTCATTTTTTTTTCTCCTTCTTCCAATTTTTATCGAGTTGGATTGATTTGTATCGAGTTGAATTGATTCGTTCTCTATTGAGAAGTTATTCGCGTTTGTAGTTCCTCCTTCGATTGAGTAAAATTCCGCCGTAGCACCTGTTTCAATTAATGTATCTTCTTCGTTATCATCAATGATAATCTCACTTTCATTTTCATTTTCATCTTCATCTGGGCAGTAGGTTTTATCTTTAACTAAATCATCGTCATCGAAGTCTGTTAACGTTGATTTACTCGATTGTGGTGACGGTTGTTTATTTATTGCTGATCTATTTGATTCACGCATTTTTCTAACTAACTCGAGCATAACTTTACCACGCGAAGCCATCCTCCATCAAACTATAAGAATTTATTGTTTTTAAGTTTTATAAAAAAAATATTAGTGTTTTCAAAATATTTTGTACATAATTTAAAGTTTATTTAGGTCAATTATAGTACTTAAATAGTTTTATAACAATAAGCTAATAAGTTAAAATAATCTAAAAAAATTTAAAAGTGTCGTTAAAACTAATCTCTTAACTTTAATTTAGCAAAAAAATATTTAGAAAGACTGACATAACTGCTAATATGCCATAACTCAAAACCAATAATTTAATTTTTTTGTGTAACAATAACGTCATAAATAAAATAATAAATGCTATTGGGATAATTTTTACTGGAAGAATGGTATAACGGCTGATATGCCACAATTCAAAATAAAATATTTTAAAATATGTAATCTGCTATAACGTAGTAATTTAAATGTGACAAATGTAAAAAATATTTTTTGCAACAAGAACGGCATATTTACGTACAACACGAAATATTTTATGATGCGGATTGTTAAGCATTTTTTTTCAATAACGACACAAGTCTTGTAAAAACGTTTAATAGTAAAAAATATTTTTGCAATAATGACACAAGTTCTATTAAGACATTTATTAAAGAAAAATTTCATCAAAAAAAAAACTTACCGTTTCTGCAATAATGATTTAATTAAAAATAATACGTTCCGCACGCAAAAAATCGACGTTAACCATTCAAGATCAATTTCACAACTAAAATAATACGTTGTTGAAACAAACAATCGGTTATAATTTCAAAATTCAAAAACGACACTTGTGATATCTAGCGGTCAAATTTAGATATATCGATACGAGTTCTTGTCAGCTGATAGAAAATTATAAAAGTAATCGTTTGCCATATTTAAGTCAGAAATTCAAAATTTCGCGATGTGTCACTATTGTAGCAAATGAGCGAAATGATAAAATTTGTTTGTAAAAAATTTTTACAAACATAATCTTTCTTAAAAAAGTTATTTGTAATTTGTTATTTGTTACTTAGGGCCTAATCAAAATGAACGCGTACGGTGTATAATTTCTAGCAACAAATTTTGAATTAAATAGTAAGGTACATGAATTTACATGTGAGCAACCGAAATACGCGACGTACTGGAACCTCGGATTTAAAAATATAAATAGAAAATTTAAATTAATAGTTTTGGAAAATATGTGTTTATTAAAATATACCTTATATTCAAATAATTGCAAAAAGCTATAAAAGCAATGTTTACAAAAACAAAAAATAATGTGTTCCATAAGAATCCAAACTAAATCAACGCGTGCGGCGTACGGCTTATTGCGCACAATTTGAGTCAAAAAATTTTGAAATAAGTATTTTTTTTTTTTATTAAATAAGTCTTTATTCTCCAAAAAAATATATAATAAATATAGTTAAATAATAAGTACAATAATATTAAATGAGAGAATAGTTAATGAAATTTAAAAATTACAGAAATTTGTGTTCAATGCCATTTCATAATAAACTAAATACTTAAAAATATACTAATACGTTATTGTGGGGTTATTGTATTATATTATATATTATCATGAACTAAAAAATACATAATCCAAATTAAAAATAAAAGGTAAAAAAACTTTTATATAATATTATTTAATATCAATTAATTAATTAAGTGTAAAAAGTAGAGAGAAAAAACAAAAAAAAAAAAAAGCAAAGCTTAAGATTTATAAAGCCAAAAACATATAAGCAAAAGGAAAAGTACAAAACTAATTAAAATCGTGTAGAGAAGGAAGAACATATGTAAGTAATATATCAATTTTAATGTGTTCATCATGATATAACATAAGGAGAAGGAATAAAAATAAAACAAAATTCAAAATGTTTCCATAAAGTGTGCACAAAACATGACAAAGTATCCCTAGGTAAAAACGAAAAAGAACATTTAAACCCTAACTTTTAATAAATCTTCGATTTCATTTTTTTATTTTATTTTATTTTATTTATTCCGAGCTTAATTCAAGCAAGTTACAAAATTTACATTAAATTAATAAACTAAAATTAAACATTAAAAAAACAAAAAAGAAAGTAAAGATTATAGAAATTAATAATTTAATAATTAATTTTACATAAAAAACAATTTTTAAGAAAAAAAAAGTGTGAAAAAAAAGTTAAAAATTATACTAATTGGCATATTCTAAATTAGGTCTAACCAGGCAGGTATAAAGAGATTTCAATACATAAGGGTCTTCAAATTCTCTTGCCCAACGTTTAATAAAACCAAGCATAGAATTGGCTTTATTTAATATATCAGAATAATGAAGTTGAAATGAAAGTTTACTATCAAAGAGTACCCCTAAATCTTTAATTGAAGTGACTTTTGAAATGATTTGATTATTAAAAGAATATACATAAGAAATTGCACTTAAGCGGCGTGTAAAACTGATTGAAGCACATTTGGTAACATTGAGTTGGAGATTATTGTTGGAACACCAATTGTAAAAACGATTAAGATCAGCTTGTAGGGCTAATGCATCCTCCAAATTTACAATTTTTTTGAAAAGTTTCATATCATCGGCATAAATTTTAATATGACTATTAATTATTAAAGAAGAAACATCATTAATAGAAATAATGAAAAGTAAAGGTCCAAGATGGCTACCTTGAGGCACCCCTGTGGGAGCTGCAAACTCAGAAGATATCGAGGATCTAAAAGAAACACTATATCTACGATCAGAGAGGTAGGAATTAATCCAATCTATAAAATAAGTCGGAAATCCTAATTTATTTAGCTTAAAAATAATAACATTATGTGGAAGAAGATCAAAGGCTTTGCTAAAATCTGTATATATTACATCTGTTTGGAAGCAATCTTCCATATTATTAATAAATGTAGATGTAGATTCAACAAGATTAGTAACGGTTGATTTAAGCTTTACAAAGCCATGTTGGAAAGTCGATAAAAAACAAGTACAATGATCATAAATAGTATCAAATACAATTAGTTCAAAAAGCTTAGGTATAGAAGAAAGTTTAGCAATTGGACGATAGTTAGTAACATCGTTTTTAAGATTTTTTTTATGAACTGGCTTAATTATGACAGTTTTCCAAATAGAAGGGAAGATACCAGAAGCTAAAGAAGAATTAAATAAAGAAGAAAGAGGACCAGATAATGAAGATGAGCATTTATTTAAAAATATGTTAGGGATGCCGTCAATCCCAGGACTAGTGTTAAAATCAAGTTTTGTCAAATAGTTAAATACCAAATTAGAGTCAATATGAATATTACCCAGAGTAGTATTAGGAAAGTTTGATAAATGCAAAAAATTATCTTCATTTAACGAGAAACCGGGCAAAGAATAACTAATTGAGAAGAAATCACGGAAAAATTCTGAAATAACATTAGAATCTATACTACTGGAATTTTTATAATTCATACACATTGGATATTGATCAGTTTTTCTTTTGGAATTAACAAATTTCCAAAAGAGTTTTGGATTATTTTTAATATTTAAAGACATGTTTTGCACATAATTAGAATATAAATTATCAGACATTGTTTTAAATTCATTAAATAAATTTAAGAAAACATTAAAGTCATAATTATTATTGCTTTTAATAAATTTACGCCAGGCTTTATTTTTTCTATTTTTTAATTTTTTAAGACTTTTAGTAAACCATGGCGGACTGGATTTATAACTATTGTCAACAACTAACGGAACATATTGTGAAATAATAGAATGAACAATTTTATAGAAATGATTAACTGCATCATTTAAATTAAAAGAGGTTAAAAATGAGAAATCATAACAACTTAAATAGTTATTAATAGCATCAAAATTGGCTTTATGAAAGTTAAAACGATAAGAAAGTTCAGAATCAATAATTGGAGGTATGAGAAAACAGAGAGACGAACAAATTGGAGGATGATGCTCATCAATTTCAACTAGTAGAATGGACAGTTAATAATAGCAAAATTTATCCAATTTGTCGTAAATAAAAGATCTAACTGTCTACCACGATTATTACAGATTGAAGATACTTGCTGAAAATTAAAAGAATTAAAAGAGTCAATTACAAAGCACTCCGTATTACTAACTAATTCGTATGGAATGAAGTAGGAATCCTCATCGTGCGGAAACCGTTTAATGTTAGGAAGATTAAAGTCACCACAGAGAATTACATCATCATTAACATCAAGTTTACTGACTAGTGAATCAATTTCTAAAATATATTTAGTATACACTTCGATACTAGATCCTGTAGGAATATAACAATTTATAATAATAACACTTTTTAGTTGTAGTTCAATTTTAACAGCAATTACTTCGATAATATCGGTAGGATCACATTGAGAAAGTAACAATTGCGATGAACAAAAAGTATTTTTAACAGCTATCAATACACCACCACCTTTAGGAACATTATAAGATAAAAGACAATCATATCTATCTTTCCTATAAACAGTGTAAGAAGAAGAGAAAATTTCAAGATTATTTATTAAGGAAGTTAGCCAGGTTTCTGTTAAAACGAATAGATCAAAATCTAAAGCAGTAGAATTTAAGAAAACTTTTTTAGTTTTTGTGCGTAGACCTCTTACATTTTGATAATAAATAGTTAATTTAAAAGATTTATTATTAGGATGAGTGGGTTCCGCAAGACTAATATTAACTAGACTTTTTCTCGCTTGGAAGGGGACGAAAGTACTTATCATGATTTTCTCTCACACGTTGAAGATAGTTAATTCTATTAGATGAGATATGTGAGGCAAAAGATTTCAAGTCGGTTAGAGCATTTTCAGCTGAAATATTATATGTTTCATGATATTTTACAAAAATATTACGTAAGTCCTTAATGTCAGTAGGAAGTCTTTCCTGTTGAATAGCTATCTTAAGCGATGTGTTTGTTTTACCACCAATACAAACATCATTTGATTTATCGTGAAGATATGCAAGGTAAAGTCTAACATTATCATAAATTTTACTGTCCCTTAATCTAGCTAAAACGTACCTACTGTTATTTTTACTTTCATGAAGAGCTTTTTGAGTAAGTTTTACAACAGGCGGTAAAAGAGGATCTACAATTGGTGGAGTTGTATTTGAGTTAGATAATAAAATATTCTCAGAATTAGCTAAGAAGGGATTAGTTTGTGATTCAGGATGTAAAGATAAAGAAGTTGATCTATTAATTTTACTAGAAGAAGATTTTGCTACAGTTAAGCTAGAAGGTTTACTTTGGGGCATGATAGTTTCACCTTGAACAAAATTTTGGTATTTATTAAATTTATTTGATACAGACTTTTTGAATTTTGTAAATTTATTTTTTAGATAAGAATCGCTAATTTGTTTGTTATTACCTGATTTGGTAAGATCATTTGAATTACTAGAAATGATGTTTTTAGAATTATTTTTTATATTAATATTCGAAATAGGAATAGTATTAGTATCAGTTTGTGCAATAATATCAGATTTGTTAGGATTAATTAGTGTTTTAGTATTTGAAATATCAATTGATTTAGAAAAATTAGTAGGAGGTATAGGAAAAGATAAATCAAGTAAATTTGTTAAATTAGATTTAGTGTTTAAAGAGGATTTGTAATTTAATTTAGAATTTCTTATTGTATAACCTGTATTAGTGTCTTGTAAAACTGTTTCAATATTTTTGTTTAGGTTACCTTTGACCTGAGGCTTACTTAATTCAATAGCTGCACCAATTTTATTCCATATATTGACGTTGCTTGGATGTTGTAAACTTCTCATAGAATAAACAGAACCAGTGATAAGAAAGCATAAATATTTCTTTTTGTTCTTCTTTATACGGTTAGGTGTTAAATTAGTACACACTACCGAACCAATGTTAAATTCTTCTTTTATAAATTGAGTTAACTTATTTTCATCAAACGAGCAAGGAACGCCCTTTACAAAAGTAGACGAATAGTTACTATCTTTGACGATTGATGATTTATTACAATCCATTAGCTTGGTGAGTCTTCCACTCCATTCATCATTAGTCCATTGGGTCCCAAATTTATGTAAAATTGCAAAATCTGTTTGCACGCTTTTAACGCAATTTGTAGGAGAATCAAGTAGTGTACCAACTTGAATTGCCTTATCAAAAGTTTGTATTTTACTGCTATATTCGGAATTTTGAGCTAGTGATCTAGAATTATGCAGTTCGGTACAAAAATTATGTAACATTTCAACATTAGTGCTGGCATAGTCCTGGTGTACCGTATTAATATGCTTAATAACAGCTGCTTCCATACGTTCAAAATTTTTGGGAACTGCAAAAATTGATGAAGCACTGCTGGAACCAGCTTCTAACGACTTGGAAATATTCTCAAAATTTTTAGTAAATTGAGCAGAAATTTCAGTTAATAGCTCAGTTTTTAAGTCGTTAAACTCATTATTTGATGTACGATTAGAACCGGTAGATTTCTCCGCCATTGTGTTACATAATAAATCAAATGATTTAGCCATATCGTTGAATGAATTTCGATTTGAATCAATTACCAAAATAGCTTTATTTAATAAGCCGGTATTCCTATCGTTCATATCAGCTATGGACTTACTAAGGTTGTCGAACATATGTCTTAAAACCAATTCATTATGCTGACAGTCATCACATATAAACCAATTTTGTAAAGAAGGGTGGTACCAATCCCTACTGGCTCCAATACAAACACCATATAGCTTACGTTTGCAGAACGCTTTACAAACCACAAAATTGGATTTGTTATCAGAAATTGTACAATTAGCAAGATTACATTTGAATTCCATAATAAAGTTTATTTTTAAATTTACTTTAACACAAAACCAAAAAGTTAGGAATTCAGCAGAAATAAACGAAAAAAATGTTCAAAAAAGTTTTTAAAATGTTTAAAAATTAAATTAAATGCCTTTAAAATTAAGTATCACTTAATAAAAAAAATAATTTCAATAATGTAATATGATACAGTTGGCAAAAAAAAAGTTTGGAAATATTATCAATATTAAAAAAAAAAACTACAAGGCAATTAAATGCTTTTAAAATTTAAGTATCACTTTTAATAAAAAAATTCAATAATGTAATGACACAGTTTAAAAGAAAGAATTAGTTAACTTAATTTTTATTTATATATTTTTTTTTTTTTTGTGATTTTATTTATTATATTAACGAAAATATAATTGCACTGCGGAAATTAATGATTAATAAGTAATAAACTATTAAAATAAAATTAATTAAAGCGCGTGCAGTGTATAGGTCAACAAATAAGTTAAGACTATGTGTATTTGAATTCTAACAACCAAGCTTTAACCTTATTTAAGAATTTGTTTTGATTTCTTATATTTTTTATTGGTTCAGGCAGCTTGTTAACTAAACGGCAAGATACCACAGTATATGAGTTTCGGAAGTTTATTGTTCGGAAAGTAGGAACGTTAACTGAACTATCATTATTTCTCAGGTTATATCTAGTAGAAGATCTGCTCTTTAAGTAGCCTGCTCTATTATAAAATATTTTTAAGACTTTGTAATAATATAAATGCCTAACGGGTAGAATTTTAGTTTCAGTAAACAATGAAAAGCTAGGATGTAATCGACTTTTTTTACATATTTTTCTTATTACGCACTTTTGAATAATAAGTATTGGCTTAATTTTATTTAGATATGCTCCCCCACAACATGATATCCCATATTGAATTTTCGAATGGAATATTCCGTAGTAGAATTGTTTCATTAACTTTTTAGAACAAACTTGGCTCAAACGATAAAAATTTCGTAATGTAGTGCGCAGATATTTTTTTAATTCTAGAGTGTGTTTGGACCAATTCATACCACAATCTAGAGTAATACCCAAATATTTGAATTTTTTCACTATCTCGATATTAAAGCAGTTAGTGCTACAGGCTTCGTTGTCACAAAAGGAAGGTACATTAACATTTGAGGTACACAAAGTATTAATTAATTTAAACTTTTTACACTCAGAAGAGTGATATAAGATATTTAAATCAGGAAGATTCTTGTGAGACAGGTTAAAAAACATGATCTTGGTTTTGTTACTAATAATCAGTTTATGTTCCGTAAACCAATTTCTTAGTAAAAATAAATCATTATTAATAGCACTAACCATATCTAATGGAGAATCTGATGAGTATGTACACCCCAAATCATCAGCAAACGCTGTCAACTTACTATAGAAAGGCTGGCTAAATAACGAGTTTATATATATTAAGAACAGGATTGGACCCAAAACCGAACCCTGGGGTACCCCATGTTTTAATGCTTTAAGATGACTAAAGTGGTTTTCAACTAATACTTTTTGAGTACGGTTGTCCAAAAAAGATCTAAACCAGTCAAGTATTGGTCCTCTGAATCCGATATTTAAAAGTTTTTTAAAAAGAATATTATGGTTTATCATGTCGAATGCTTTGGTAATGTCTACGAAGAGTCCTGCACAACATTTTTTCATATTTAAACCTTGTTGAACATTATAACAAAAATCCAGTAGAGCGTCCTCAGTAGATACTCCCTTTTTAAAACCGTACTGCCTAACATCAAAAAACTGGTTTTTATTTAAGAAATTTACTATTCTACTTTTCACAGCTTTCTCAAACACTTTAGAAAATGTGGATAATAACGAAATTGGTCTGTAATTGTTAACTTCCTTAGTACTTCCTTTTTTAAAGAGAGTTATTACCACAGCACATTTCAAATCTACCGGGAATACCCCCGACATAATACTATGATTAAAAATATATGACAACACATCCACAATGTTAAATGCAATATTTTTCAGAATATTACTAGATATACCATCTGAACCTCTAGAGTCAGAGTCAGCTAATGAATTAATGATTTTTGCAGCAGTTACATAATAAAGAGTAATCAGGTGGAATGAAATTTTCTGCTACTGAAGTAAAATAATCATTAAATTTGTTCGCTATTTCGGTTGAGTCAGTTATAGTCGAACTATCAGATAAAAAACTGGTTTTTATGTCTAGGCGAGGCGAATTATTTACTATATTATTAATTAAATTCCATTCTTTTTTTAGGTTCCCTTCACATTCAGAGAATTTGTTTTGATAATAGTTATCACGACAATTTGAAATATCTTTTTTTAATTTTCTACATAGATTTTTATATTGAAGTTTAATTCTGCTATTAGATGGATGTTTAGAACATTTAACCCTTAATTTATTTTTTAATTTAATTTTATGAAGTAAATTCTTATTCATCCAAATTTTTAAATATTTTTTCACCTTTTTTGGCTCTTTCATAGTATAACACTCATCTATATGACCAAGTAAAATTTTTATGAAATTCTTAAAAGCTGAAGACACATCAATATTATTATAAACATTTTCCCAAAATTCAAACTTTAGTTTTTGATTAAATTTTATAAAGTTAATTTCTTTCTTGCCTGGTAAAGTGATATATTTTCTGGTTTTGGTTTATTAAATACATTTAATAAAAGACCTGTCATATAATGGTCCGAAATTTGCAGATCCATATTGACAATTTCACAACAATTTAGTGGTATTTTATTAAACCTACCTAAAATATGGTCTATACATGTACCAGAATTAGGTCTTGTAATTTCATTTATAAAAGATGTTAAACCATATTCCGCTATAACTGTGAGATATGATTCCACATATTCACAACAATTTAAAAGGTCTAAATTAAAGTCACCTAACACTATAAGATTATTAGCTCTTACATCACTTAATAATTTAGAAAATTCTTCAAGAAATAACTGAAGGTTTTGTCGATGAAATCTATAAATACACATAAAAGTGAATGGTTCACTTTTAATATTGCAACTAATTTTTATAATATCTGCTGATAAAAAGTTAAAATTTTCTACTATACAATCAAATTCATTTTTTACAAAAACACCTACACCGCCCGCTGAGTATTGATTATTAGTACAAGCAAAAAATTTAAAACCTGGTATTTCAAAATCATTTACCTCAAAATCGTAAATCCAAATTTCAGATATAAAAATAAAGTCAGGAATGTTTCCTAAGGCTTCAAGATTTGCAACAAAAACGTCAAAATTTTTTCTCAGACTCCTTATGTTTTGATGAACTACAAGAAAATTATTATTATTGCAATCTTCAATAAGATCATTTTTTAGAATCATAATAAAACAAAAACAAAAAAATATATTAGATAACTAACAAATATATTTTTGAAATATTTTGTAAGTCATCAAATGATCTTATTATGAAGATTGTACTGTTTTCATCCTTTCTAATAAATATATTACAATTTTTATACCAAAGATATTTGTACTCCTTTTCTCCCTTCATCTTCTTGGCTTCCATAAATAAAGCTAGATTATAATTAGTTAAACTGTCGTTTATAAAAATTTTATTTATTTTATTGTTGTTGTATATATTTCTAAAAAGTTCTGTATTTAATTTTTTGTTGTTTTTTCTTTTTGCTGTCATAATTTTTTGTTTTGTAGCACTTTCTTTAAATTTTACACAGATAGTTTGCCTAATTGCAGCTTTGTTGTTAATACTGCTATTGCTCTCATTATTGCTAAGATTGTTGTTTTTACTCTCTGCTGTCTTTTGTTTACTCTTCTTCAGAAAACATTTCTCAATTTCACTTTCGCTTATATCAATAGATAAACCTTCTTTAATTACTTTTTTTGCTGCATTTATGTAGTTATTCTCATCTCTCTCAAACGATAGTAAACCACTTATTTCAATGTAATTGTTTAATTGTTGTTGCTGCATATAATTTAACCTATTCTCTAATTTGTGTATTTTTGCATGTAGGTTAGAATTTTCATGCTGCAATTCTTTAATTACATTTAAACATTTTCTATTTGCACTTTCTAAGCTGCTGAGTTTTTGATATATCATTTCCAATGTAATTGTATTTTCTTGTATATCAGTATTAGAGATTTCTTTTGTAAGATCGTGTTGGTCAGCAATTGCGTTGTTGTCGATATCGTATTGATTCACAAGTGTATTGTCAAGTACAATATTTTTTGATTGTGAAGGTGGTCCAGTATATATATCAACAGTAGCAAACTCTTTTATAATGTTGTGTTGATCAGCATTATTGTTGTTGTTGTTTCTTTGGTTTGCACTTGTATTTCTAAGTACACTGTTGTGTGTTAGGGTAAAATATTAATTGATTTTAATTAGAAAGTTACAAGTATTTATATTAAAAAAAGATGCATTGTCAGCGAAACATATTTTATAAAAGTAATTTTAATCTTGGGAAATTTATAATTAAAAGTTTCCCAATAATTATTAATTTGAATTTAATTGAATTTAGAATTTAGTTTTGCTGACATTGCGTCTGTACAAAAAGGTTAATAACATTTTATAAATTTAAGTTAATAAAAGTAAAAATTACAAGGTTAGTATTTGTACTTAAAAATATGTTAGGTTGTTATGCAGATGACGTAACTCGTCCCCCCTTAGTCTGGAGCGATGGCCAGATGAATTGAACATCGTGAGATTCATTGGCAGGAGTGACAGGACTATTCACTATGAATGTTTTATTAGGATGACGTACGTTTAAAATATATATTGCGAAAATGATTAAACATGTAGTTAGTTATGTTTTAAATTTTAAAAATAAACAAAGCGTATAAAAATATTGTAATTGTTTTTTGTAATGTTACTACGATTAAGTTTTAAAAATAAAATATTTTAAAATAATATTGTTTTTTAAATAATTTTGTTTAAAACATACATCACATATATTCAAAATAATTAAAAATATCTATAATTTTTTTGCAAAAACAAAAAAATAATCTTCCTTAAAAAAAGTATTTGTTTCTTAGCACCCAACCTTAATAAAAGCGTACGACGTATAATTTCTGTCAAAAAGTTTAGAAATAATGTAGGTTCATGGATTAACATGAGGGCAGCCAAAATACGCGTAAAGCGATGTACTGTACCTCGGAGTTTTAAAATTTACAAATTGGCAAAATGTATAAAAATATTATTATGGATTTTTCTCTTGTTTCTAAGATTAGGTATGTTTTAAAAAATAATACTTTTTTAAAATAATTTTTATTAAAAAATATCTTATTTTTAAAATACCTATATGTGATTTTAAAAAATTTTTTTGTACAACAATAAAACATTCAAATAAATGTTTTTCAATTAAATAAATAATATACGCGCGAGTTATAACTTTGGTTTTTATATTTAATAAAAAAAACCAAATTATATTTATACCCGTATGACTATATAGTCAAAGGGTATAATAAATTTGCCATTACGTTTGTGACGCAGAGAAGGAGGGGGGGGGGGGGGGGGGGGGGGTAGATATAGACTCAAGTGTATGGATCGGTTCAGAATCGAAAAAAAAATCGATTTAGCTATGTATGTCCGTCCGTCCGTCCGCACGATAACTCAAAAACTAAAGGAGCTAGGATCTTGAAATTTTACCAAATTCGTTTTTTTTGCAATAGCCGTCATCGCTATTTAAATCCAGCCATTTTGGTCCATGGGTTCGGGTGGCTGCCATACAACTTCTTTTTTTATATGAGTATTTCTCAGTACCTATTACAGCTGCGTGTCTGAAATTTTGGCAAAAGTAGTTTAGTTTTATGGCGAAAGTTTCTGCAAAATTTGGTTGGTCTGTTGCAGTGAGTTCGAGTAGCTGCCATACAACTCCTTCTTTTATATGAGCATTACTCGATCCCTATTAAAGCTGGGTGTCTGAAATTTTGCCAAAAATAGTTTAGTGTGATGGCCAAAGTTACTGCAAAATTTGGTTGGTCTACTGCAAAGGGTTCGAGTAGCTGCCATACAACTTCTTATTTTATATGAGCATTACTCTATACCTATTGAAGTTAGGTGTCTGAAATTTTGGCAAAAATAGTTTAGTGTAATGGCCAAAGTTACTGCAAAATTTGGTTGGTCTACTGCAGAGGGTTCGAGTAGCTGCCATACAACTCTTTCTTTTATATGAGCATTATATTTCACCTATTAAAGCTGGTATGTTTGAAATTTTGCCAGAAGTAATTAATGTTTATAATAATAATGATATAATGTTTATATAACGGTCATACGGGTATCCCAGAGTTGACACAGTCTACTCTACTACACTCTTCCTCGTTTTTTATAAATTCGAACTTTATTTTAATTAGGTAAAATATTAATTGATTTTAATTAGAAAGTTACAAGTATTTATATTAAAAAAAGATGCATTGTCAGCGAAACATATTTTATAAAAGTAATTTTAATCTTGGGAAATTTATAATTAAAAGTTTCCCAATAATTATTAATTTGAATTTAATTGAATTTAGAATTTAGTTTTGCTGACATTGCGTCTGTACAAAAAGGTTAATAACATTTTATAAATTTAAGTTAATAAAAGTAAAAAGTTACAAGGTTAGTATTTGTACTTAAAAATATGTTAGGTTGTTATGCAGATGACGTAACTCGTCCCCCCTTAGTCTGGAGCGATGGCCAGATGAATTGAACATCGTGAGATTCATTGGCAGGAGTGACAGGACTATTCACTATATATGTTTTATTAGGATGACGTACTTTTAAAATATATATTGCGAAAATGATTAAACATGTAATAATTATTGAGATGGTATTACTAATGAGGATTGTAGCATAAATTTCTTTTTGTTGACCGTGAATTATTTCTACAGGTTGTCTATTGGTGAATTGATATTTATCCAATTTTATAAATGATATATTGTTGTTTGGAATTGTGTTATTGATATGGTTGAATATTGTAGGATGAATGTTGATTTCTTCCCAATGATAATTTGATTTTGTTGTATATGTTATATCGTTTATTTGAATGTCACAATTTTGAAAATGTATGAGAATTGTGCCTTTGATTTTTGGAGTGATAGAATTGCATGTTGTTCTGATTGTTGTTTCTGGAATATTAATAATTATGTACTAGGTAGTTGGGTTCTGGTTGGTATATTTCTATATTGGTTTTTTTTTCCTGAAGTTCGCAATTAGCTGGTTTGTTGTTGATAATATTTCCGATGCAATTTGATTTGTTGACATCTCTTTATGTAAGGTTTCCTTGCAGTAATAAATTTTTTCTATTCTTAGGCATTTTTTATCGAAATATTGAATATCGTTATCATTTATAGTTAGGAAAGGTTTGGTTGTTTTGGTTTTAGTATTGTTAATGGCAAGTGGGGTTATGCGGAAAAATAAATAATTTTCTTTTGAAATTAAAGGTATTTGAATGTTAAATATTATGTTAGTATTATTGTAGTAGGCTTGAAGTTCTAAAAGTTCGTATATATTTTCGTTTGAATTTAAAGTTATATTTTGGTTTTGAAAAATCAAATGAATTTCATCAATTTCTGTAGGGTTTGAAATTTGTTTAGATATAATGTTTAATTTAGCCAAAATTATTGCTTCTGCAATATTGTTAAGGTAGTTTTGCAGAATGTCAATGTTGAAATTTATTTGATTTAGAAATTGTAAGTACATAAAGTTTCTATTTTCTGTTCTAATTTGATTCCTTAATTGATCTTTAAAATCGTTGAGATAATTCACAATAGCATCTTGTTGGTAGTCAATATGTTTGGTTATGTTTTCGAAACGTTCTATCATTTTGTTATTTAAAAAGTTTTGACTGTTAATTTTGTTTTCTAAGTTAATTTCATTTTCAGTTAAGTTTTTTATTTCTTCATTTAAACGAAGAGCGTCATTTGCGTACACGTTGCCTGTTATACTTTTAATTACAGTTCCTAAACCATCAGTCAGGCCTCTTTTTATCCTAAATGTTAGTTTCAAAGTTTGAAATTTTTGTTTTTGTTCTTTTAATTTAAGTCTTGTTATAGTAATAGATTGTTCAAGAATTGGTATTTTATCTAAAGAGTTTATAGAATTTTCTAATTTATTTATATTTTGTTCATATTGTTGCAATATAATTATATGAATGAAATTCGATTGTCCCTGTATAATTTTAGCAGTATCAAGTTGCATTGGTAAAATGTCTCTATGGTTGGAATTTTTTCAGGATTGGGTTTGACACCTGTTGTTGAGACAATATGTCCTAGAAAAGCTACCTCCTTGTGCAGAAATTCCGATTTATCTAACTGAACTTTTAGGTTAAATTGTCGGAGTTTCTCGAAAATCTTTTTTAAA